>OU898285.1:76225464-76622964 GCA_918026665.1 Diabrotica balteata
AGGTCTCTCATTTTGTTACAGAATCATGTTCTTCCGCTATTCTCAATTTCCTGATGTAAATCTGGAGATGTTTGGTTTCATCAAGACGGCTGTTCAGTTCACAACGCTCGAATTATTAGGGAGTATTTAAACAATACTTTCCGAATCGAGTTATCAGTGGAACAGGCGATATTAAGTGGCCTGCGCGATCTCCAGATCTTACACCATGGACTTCTTTTTTTTGGGGACATTTAAAAAGCATTACGCTACGCTGAGGCTAGAGCCAAAATTTGGGATGAATTAAAAAATCGAATAAGAGAAGTCTCCAATTCTGTTACAGTACAGAAACTCTTTCATCTGTTCGCAGAAGTTTTTATGACAGATTGGGGTACTGTTCAGCCGTAGAAGGTCAACTATTTGACCATTTCTGTAGGTCATAAAGAATTATTTTTTATTTTATTAGGAATAATATTTTAATTTTCAATAAGAGTATATTTTTTATTTTATCTTTTTAAAGAAATACGCTTTTATTTTTAATTCAACCACAAAAAAATTTTCACATTAATAAAAATCGATAACAATGCACGATTAGGTCAGTGCATTTTTATCGAATTTCCTACTATTAAAAATCGGCTATACGTAATGAAACATGAGATCGGACGACAGAGAAAGTACATCCCAAACGTTGTTGTGAGTTACTAAACTAAAATAAATGATTTTCTGTCGGTGTAGATACTGAGATAGTCTCGGGTCGGAGAACGAACATTTGCAACGTTGCGATTTTAGCGCTCCGTATAGTGTGCAATACGTAATCAAAAACTTAACGCACTGTATATAAGCTTACACATTTAAAGAAAATCAAAGATTTCAAAAAATACGTGTTCAGTATTCTTCAAAACTTTAGTAAATGACACCAACACAACCTCCCATGCCTGGGGTTGGGCCACAGGCAATTTTAAAATCTTAAATGGGAACCCCCATTTTTTTATTTGGATTCTTGATGAAAAAATAAGTAACTTTTATTCGATACATTTTTTTCGATTGTTGATAGATGGCGCTTTAATAGGAATAAATACGTTAATCCTGAAAATCTATCAAATGACACTAAAACCGACCACCCCACCCTGGGGTTCTCCGTTTAAAGTATCTATTGAAGATTTGTGCTAGAATCAAAGCTAATTTGTCTGTTTTTTTAATAGAGTTATTCCGTTTTTTGTTTTTTTTTCTGGCAAATATTCACTTATCCTATATGCCATTATAGGGTATAGTATTATATTCCGGTCTTTGTTCTTTTAGTAATGATTTGTAATATTCTTGCCATTTTTCAAATGATATACAGTTAATTTTTAATTCTTCTTTCTTTTTTCAGATCGAATAATTCTTATGAATCTCTATGATTCTCTAGATTGTCGTCCTCCTAAGTAAGTATCTAAAACCTGACGCTTGTCTTTCCAGCTTTTATGTTTGGCTTCTAACTTCGTATACTTCAATCTTAACCAACTTTGATATAGCCGTTGTTTGTCTTCTTTTAATTTATTTTTATTGAATTTGTTCAATAAAACCACAGCGATTTTTTGTTGTTTTTCTATTTTCTTTATATCCCAGTGCTTCTTTTGCTACTTGGTTCATTCCTTTAATAATTATCTTGTGTAAGTTCTCCGTTGTTTCGTGTTTATATTTTTATGGGATCAGTTGGGCTAATATCTGTTTGTATTAGGTTCTGGTTTCTTTCTCGAAACTTTTTTAATGTAATGTTAAACCTTATTTAAGGTTATATTTGTGTGCGCCCGAAACCTAACAACAATAATCTACGTGTTAAATATAACGAGAAGATCGCCTATACTTTGTCTCAAAGTAACTAGTCTGTACAGGGTCAGATATCCAATGCTAATCTTATGGGAATTTCGCCAAGACGTTGCCAGTTTTATGCAGTGAGCGATGGCGTTCTCTGTTGTCTATCTTTCAAAATAAACGGAATAAAACAGGAGTTCTCAACAAGTCTTCACGTACAATTTTATGTAATTTACAAATATCGTTTGCTAATAATTTTTCATAATACTATACATTATTTGTTTCTAATAGTAATTTATCAACTTTTATCTTTTATTAGTAGCAGTACTATAATAAAATGTGCATTAATAAACATGTTGTTTCAAAGTTTTTCAAATACGTTCTTCTAAATTATTCAGTAATTAAGAAGCAATTAGAGTAATTCTTGGATGGATATGTTTAAAAGCTTGATACATCCAGGACCTTAATTAGTCTTTATTTGTTCTTCGGAGCGCGTAAGCATATTCGAGTTACGATTATTTGTACCATCTTGGATGTACAGTTACTGTTTTGTTATTGTTATTATTTGTTGGTGGCTGTTGTTGTGATTTTCTGTTGACAATTATTGTTATTTTCTGTTGTTGGCTATTGTTATATTTGACGACGAATTTTTACCGCAAAATGAATATTTACTACTGAATTTACTCTTTACTACTTTAGAACCGCATAATGAGATACTAAAACAGGATAACAACGATTCTGTATCAAGTATAATTAGGAAAGTGTCAGAAATGAGTGGTGTTTGCGAAAAGACTCTGTTTCGCATACGACAGGAATACTCATCACCTGCTAGATTACAATCTCCAAAGAGCAGGCCCAAGAAGCGAAAGGTTGGTAATTCTCGTGACAAGTACGATGAAGGTGTCACGGGCCAAATTCGTAGAACAGTTCATCAATTTTTTTGTGACAAAATACCACCAACAATAAATTCCCATATTAGCTTTTGTAAATGTCGAAGAAACTTTGCCCAAATTTTCACGGGCCACGCTACATCGCTTGCTGAGTGATTCGGATTTTGTGTTTATAAAACGTGGCAGAAATTCAATTTTGAATGAAAAACCAGAAATCATCTCGTGGTGTCATCGTTATTTACGCGCAATTCGTAAATACCGTGCAGAAGGATACAACATAGTGTACTTGGATGAATCATGTTCATCTAAAAACAAATACATCTCATCGCGATGCTTTTGTTCGTGGTCTGATAATGGAGAATGGAAACTACCCAGAGCTCACATATTATTCTCTCTACTAGTGGAGTCAATCCGAAGAATCTCCTAAAACCATAAAAAGCTGGGTCTAAATGAACGTCTCTATAAGAGCTCCTCAAGAGTTCAATTCTTTTGATCCTGTTCAATCCGTTTGGCTTAAATCTGAATAAAAATAATAATAACATGTTGATAACAACAATAACATTGGTTGACATCAGGAAAGGGTTCCGTGAAACAGAAGGTTCCCTACTCGCCATTCAGGATCAGGGTATACCAACAAAAAAATTACCTGAAATATATCGTCAAAGACCCTCATACCCAAAACGACAAATGCGATATATCTACCAGCGCTGAAAACACAAAAGGTCATTGTTCTGAAGCTATTTTCTTGTGGCATTTAAAGTAATTACTATTTAAATGGGAATAAGCCACAATTCAAGGTTAAAGTACATTTATTGGCGTTTCAATTTCCACTTCGGAAATCGTTCTCAAAATACAAACATTAGTGAATTAAACAAATTCTGTTTTTTTTGTTACTTTGTGAAAAAATTCTTCTAATAATTTAATTTTATCTGACTCATTTATATTGACAATTCAGACATACATTATACATTTTAAAGTAGACGACTTTAAAATGATATTGCCAATATTTGTGCGTTCCTGGGACGACTTTACTTGTACTTTACTTTACTTTAACTTGAGAATATCCGTTAGAAAAAATCATAGCATGTAATTCGTCTTTAAAAAGACCAAACACGTGCTATGATGACAGTAAAACTCTCCTGTTAGTGATTCCAAAGTAAATTATGAGGGAAAAACCAGGAAAAAAACCTCATAATACTATCCGGACATGGTAAATATTTGGTCGTTGCTTAGCTTTCTTTATTCCTGTCCACTCCCTGATATTCTTCAACGAAGAGGCCTGCTTTCTACCAATTCCTCTGCGTCCTTCGATTTTACCCATCATAATAAGTTGAAGAATATTATATCGGTCTCCCCTTACTACGTGTCCAAAATAGGCCATCTTTCTACATTTGATGTTATCAAGCAGCTCGCGAGCAGCATTTGCTCTCTCAAGGACTGCCACATTTTGTCAGCATAGCCGTCCATGGGAATTTTTAGTATACGTCTGTGCAGCCATATTTCAAAGGCCTTCCAGACGATTAATGGTGGATATTTTTAATGTCCATGCTTCGACATCGTATAAGAGGGACTGACCAAATGTAGTATTTAACCATGCGCTTTCGAAGTTGAAGTTCAAGTTATCATTACAGAAGAATGGACCTCATTTTTAAAAATGTCGTGCGTGCTATCTCGATTCTACATTTTATCTCTTGATCTGGATCTAGTTGTTCAGTAATATGGCAACCAAGATAATTAAAACTGGACACTCTTTGAAGTATATGACCATCAACATATAATCGTGCATCTTGATGTGCTAAACGGCTAAACACCATGTGTTTTGTTTTTGAACAGTTTATGTTTAGGCCAAACTCTCTTCCCACTGTATCAATGGCATTTAAAAGGCATTGTAATCCATTCATGTCATCACTTAAAATAACTGTATCGTCTGCATATCTGATTGTATTTATCAGAGTTCCATTAACTTTCACGCCCATTCCAAATTATGCAGAGCTTCTTTAATATTCTATCTGAATATAAATTAAATAACAGTGGGGATAGTATACAAACCTGTCTGACACCTCTTTGTATTTTCATATTTCTGTTGATTTTCCATTTATGCAAGCTGTCGCTGTTTGACGCCAGTATAACTTTTCGATGAATCGTATGTCTTGACTATCAACTCCTTTATCTTTTATTATTGTAATTAATATTACACTAAGTAACAAAAAAACAAAATTTGTTTAATTTACTAATGTTTGTATTTTGAGAACGAAGTGGAAATTGAAACGTCAATAAACGTGCTTTAACCTTTAATTGTGGCTTATTCCAATTTAAATAGTAATTAACACAAAGATCAGTTATAATAGCCTACACTAAATTTTAAAACAGTTACAGCTTAAATTTGTACACATTTAAATTAAACCTGTAAATTAAACTTCTCACTTATCACGGAGTGAAAATAATCAACTAAGCCACAACGCTACTGGAACCAGAGAACTACGAACACAGAGAAGCGCACACGAGCCCCGAAATTCCGTGTACCGTTTCTGTATACGCATTCCCGAACCTGGTTTGGCTTTACTGTCAAAAGCACGTGCGTTTTCTCTTCAACTCTGGTTGTTTACGATAGTCCGTAGGCACCTGTGGTAAATACTCGACTATACAATTACCATTTATCTAATTTACTTAGTAGTTAAAAAGTTTATAGTTTATAGTTAAAATATATAAGTTCATAGTTATAGTTATAGTTAAAAGTTTAATTTATAAGTAATTTAAAATGTCTTCTGGTTATGTTGGTGCGTTTCGCGCATGTTTCATCTGTGACAGGAAAAGAATAAGTTTATTTAGATTTCCTAAGAATAATAACAGGTAATTACTATTGCTTTGTAATTAGTAGTTATTACATAATGTATTTAATTTGACTTTTGATCAGTATAGCGACGCCGACGTGTCCGTCCAAGCTCTCGTTAAGTGAGCAATAAAAAAATAAAACTTTGGTCTGCCAAGCGATAGTTCAAAATAAAAACATTAAATTATTGTCTCCGAAGCTCAGTCAAAAAATCAAACAGATGTTTGGGCCTACTGGTGTGAAAGTGCTCGGAACCAACAATACGAATATAGTAATTTTAGGAAATAAAAATATATAGAGGTTTATATACACGAGAAATTTGATTTAAACGAAACAAAGAAATTCCTAAAATGCTCAAACTAAAAATTGTTGGAAACATAAATTAGACCGATAATTGGGAAAATCTTAACAATTACAACAGAACAAGACTTCGAAAAAAAAACATGGTTGCAAATAAACAACTTACTTAAATATGAAAAAACTAAATACTCATCTACTTTTTGCTATATATACAAAAGTTGTCTGTCATGTTTAATTCGTTAAATATAAATAACAAAGATCAAATATATGGATCGGAGTACACGACATATATTAGGGAATAAATATTTAAATGGGAAATTACAAATAAAAAATATTAAAACTTTTATTTTTTGTATATCTCAATATTTAGTGACAATTTTGTGACTTAATCAGGAGAAAACTGTAAATTATTAAGATGAGATATTTGACAAAAGTTAAATACTTCATTACTTACAATATACTTAGAATATACTAATACTCTTATAGTTGTAAGTAATGAAGTATTATTTATAAATACAAAAAGTTCTTTGTTAAAAATTTGTTCTGTTAAAAATTTTGGTAGTGCCAAAATGTGGATAGAAGCTTGCAGACGAGAAGATTTAGACGATAGACGTCTAATATAGGACGAACTGTTATATCTTGTATCAACACAAAGCCAAAAAGAATCGGTGTATTATTGTATTATCAATGCCAACATCAGAATAAACAAAAAAGTATTTTCATCTATGGTTCCATCAGTACGATTTTTCACCATTACTTTGCGTTGTGCGATGTATTTGCAACCTTTTGTAAAATCACAAATAATTACACCATTTAGAATGTCAACAAAAGCGGCCCTGCATGTAATTAATTTTCAGTGCAATATTACATATTTATTGAAAGTCAACATAAATGCTCAATTTTATTTAAGAATTTATATTGATTGGTATGCCCACTGACTATTAGTTAGCTGGGTTGCTTTCCTGTCATTTTCACTCATTGGCTGCTTGCCACGCAAGATCAAAGGAGTGTCGCTTCTCTGCGTTCGTAGTTCTCTGCTGGAACTGCCTAAAAAATGGCGGAAGCTATCTGCGCGAGCCAGTACTTGTACTTGTAAATTGTATGAAAGTTAAAAATAAAAAAAATGTATTTTTTGTTCCATTTAATAATTCTTCCTTATTTTTTTGTTCCAGGAGTTAAACACATTTGTGCCTTAGCAGCAAAATTTAAGTGCCAGTAAATTAATGTCACCAGAAGAATTAAAATATAAAGTGGCCTGGATTATACACAACTTGATATTGCCTAGAGTTTACTTTAATATCCTTAAACTCAATGTATTTTTGATTGGTTGTTTATTATTAGTTTTTAAACTCTTTGTTAGTGATCACTTTCAGTAATAGTGTAGAGTCTCGGGATTTGCAAAAAGGGCCAATAACAATTTTTTAAATTTAATGTGTGCCTAGACATTCGAAAATTTTGAGATAAAGGCATGCATTTATGAGATTAAATATAAAGACACGAAGAAATATTTTCAATTAATTCTTAATAATCATGATGTTTAGTATTATTTAATAATTCTTTCATATGTCGCAAACACATTGCTAGACAATCATAGTCATACATTTTAAAATATTTTTATTGTAGTGATCATTTGACTAGACTCAACTGAGTGCTATTTTTGACAAATGCTTTGTACTTTTCTAGATTATTTAGTACAGCATTTCCATTTTGATGATTATTCATAACATGTAAATGACATTTAAATACGTAAAATAAATGAAATACCAAATGCTTTTTAAAGAAACTAACAATTAAAACATTTAATCGACGAAGGATCAAATATATACTAGACTTTTGTTACAATGAAGAATTAATAACTTATTCGTCCACAGCTGAACACAAGTCTTGTTTAATTGTTTTCAATATTTGTGTTTATTTGCTTCATAGTAGAGTGTAAACAGCGCTCGGTGTGGATAAAAATGGTATGTGACATTTTTTAAATGTTACAGCAGACACTCTTGAAAGTTTCAAAAATGTTATGTAAGAAATATATACTCTAATTGCGGCAAATTTGAGACTGAAAGTGCAATATACAATTTGAAAGTACCGGGTGGTCCAATAAGCCGATCTCTCGGCTATATATCAGAAACTATTCATGTTATAACTTTAGGAGAAAAAATTCCTTAGTGTGGCCAAGAGAAATCGCTGGAAATAACTTTCAAGATTCTGGATTAACCGCTAGGGGGCGTAACCTGCGAAGAAAATTTTGAAAACCAGTTTTTTGGGAAATATGTCCAATTATACCAAGTGTTAAATAAGTAAACTAGAAAGAGGCATAAATTCTGCACAAAGTTGTTCAAGTACTTTTTTTTTATTTTTTCAAATAAAGGGTGGGGGAGAGTGGGAAAGTATTTGTGGATAAATACCTATAACTTTGGTTTGGATCAACCGATTTTAACAAAATTAGTGTCATTAGAAAGAGTATGGATGAATTAATTTACATCTACTATAAAATAATTGCATTTAGTTTTAATTGTCGTAGGTAGAGGGTACTTTCGAATAGAAAAAATTAAAATTTGTTTTTCTTCAAAATTTTTAATGGAAACACCTATTTATTGTAAATTATAATGGAACTGGATTAAATTCGTAACAAAATGGCGCAAACCGCATGTTAATAGCTTTTATCGAACTCGAGATATGAATAAAAACGCATAAACATAAGTAAGTATAGTATTGACACACCCTGTATTATAAAATAAATTAAAAAATAAGTCAGTAGGTACTTTCAAAATTTTTTATAGCAGAAAACTCTTAATGTTGATACCTATTTTGACCATTGTTATTTCATATGATTAAAAATTGTTTTTTCGAAACTAAGTAGGCTACGACAATGAATTTGACAGGGAGTTCATATTGTTTATTTATTGACAGCAGTCAAAATATTGTTAAGAAGTGTTATATGTATTATAATTCGAATTGAAAATTGCATTTTTTTCAATAGATATTAATATTGGTAATATTAGTAATTAATTATCAGTACTAATAATTCGTGATGAGTATATCAAATTGTATGATATGATTGGAGTTTATTTCGAATATCACCAAAATGGCGCTATTGCCTCACGTATATATTCTGTAAGATATCCTGGCAGGAGATATTGTGGCAAAGAAGTAGAGATTTCGGACTACTTATATGTGGATTCTGTTGAATTAAAGCAAGAACATTGATTGAATTATCTTCGGTCATAACTCTACTACGTCGTTTAAAACAAGGACGAGAAAAACTACCAGTTTCTCTTAATCTTTTTGCCTTTCTTTCAAATACTTCTTTGCCATAATGTCTCCTGTCACGATATCTTACAAAATATATACGTGAGGCAATAGCGGCATTTTGGTGACATTCGAAATAAACTCCAATCATATCATACAATTTGATATACTCATCACGAATTATTTGTACTGATAATTAATTACTAATATTACCAATATTAATATCTATTGAAAAAAGTGCAATCTTTAATTCGAATTATAATATAGCACTTCTTAACAATGTTTTGACTGCTGTCAATAAATAAACAATATGAACTCCCCGTCAAATTCATTGTCGTAGCCTACTTAGTTTCGAAAAAACTATTTTTTACAAAATAGGTATCAACATTAAGATTCTTCTGCTATAAAAAAATTTGAAAATACCTACTGACTTATTTTTTAATGTAATTTATAATACAGGGTGTGTCAATACTATACTTACTTATGTTTATGAGTTTTTATTCATATCTCGAGTTCAACAAAAGCTATTAACATGCGGTTTGCTCCATTTTGTTACGAATTTATTCCAGTTCCATTATAATTTACAATAAATAGGTGTTTCCATTAAAAATTTTGAAGAAAAACAAATTTTAATTTTTTTTATTTGAAAGTCCCCTCTACCTACGACTATGAAAACTAAATGCAAGTATTTTATAGTAGATGTGAATTAATTCATCCACACTCTTTCTAATGACACTAATTTCATTAAAATCGGTTGGACCAAACCAAAGTTATAGGTATTTATCCACAAATACTTTCCCACTCTCCCCCACCCTTTATTTGAAAAAATAAAAAAAAGTACTTGAACAACTTTGTGCAGAATTTATGCCCCTTTCTAGTTTACTTATTTAACACTTGGTATAATTGGACATATTTCCCAAAAAACTGGTTTTCAAAATTTTCTTCGCAGGTTACGCCCCCTAGCGGTTAATCCAGAATCTTGAAAGTTATTTCCAGCGATTTCTCTTGGCCACTTTTACTAAGGAATTTTTTTTCCTAAAGTTATAACATGAATAGTTTCTGATATATAGCCGAGAGATCGGCTTATTGGACCACCCGGTACAGTAACAAATTAGTGTGCACTGGATTTTCTTCAAAGATATTACCAGAATTTTTGAAAAAAACATGCAGTAGATACCATACTTTTTTAATTAAGACACTGCAGTAGATACCATTGTTTGCATTATTTTATTTAAAAGCAAGTTACATAAATAATAAAAGTTTTTTGAAGAAAATATGTCCTTAGATAAAAAATAATTCAAAACTTAAAATTCCAGCTTTGGATTTAACACGTAAATTGGTATATAGTCATGATGCAATGAAGGTATCCATTGTAGGTATGATAGCACATGTTCAAGTTCTCTTCTGTGCCTTCTTTTTTAATTTAGACACTAGTAAAATGGCCACTATATGAGTTCGATATCTGTATCGTATCAAGATGTTCAGCTGAAAATCTCATTCTAACAGCGTTTAGGATACTCATCTGATGATTCTCGTTTCGCTTAAAACATCTTTATTTTTGGCAACAAAACATTGATCCTGTTTAGAACTGCATATACTATTGTTTTCATGCAAAAATTTAATTTTGACAATTTTGTCAGATACCATTATTTACACCCGAGCCCTTCATTTAAGGTTAGACTAAGTTAGGTTGTGTCAATCATTCCAAGATAAAATTGTCAGTGTTTTAGAGCTTCCAGAATAGTTCCAGTTTAAAAGTCTTCTAATGAAAAAACTAAATGCGCGTTGATTTTCACGCAGAAAATAAAAAATGATTGATTTCATCAAGTTTCATCACATTCCATGTCCTGCTTTATTACCATATAGAATGCGATACTAGAGGTTGTTTAATGCATATTATTGGTTAAGACCGCACAATATGGTATATGTCACACAATTCATTTATTAAGTTTTTGTATGCAAATGTTTTGTGTATATTTGATCCCCACTGATTACCACAGACGAAAAAGGAAGATGACATTGCACTTTTAAGTATACAAAGTGCTAACGGAGCAACAAATTTTGTACATCACATGCTAATCACATTAATGGCTCTTTTTTAATGAGAATTTTCTACATGTCGTGTGAAAGTGATAAAAAATACTTTTCAAATCTATTTTATGCTTATTAACATGATATCAATAACTTAACTATTGTACATAGAGATTTTTTATTATTCATTGTTACATAATATTAATTACACTGTCGAATGATTGTTATTTTGTTCTATTTAATATTTATTTAAGATATTCCTACATCATTACATCGTACTCCTTTGTTAATTAAAATAAGTTGTAACATTATCAATAAAATATTGTTAATACCTTTTGTAAAAGTTTATTTTGATACATTAAAATTTACTATATCAGGCTGTGGTTTTTACTTAATTTATGTGTATTTTATTCGGACCTATATGCTAGAAAACCAAAAAATAACTGAATTTGCAGTTTTTTTATACCATAACCAATAAATTAACAGTCTGAATAAAAAATGTATTTTATAAGTTAATCTGATGAATTTAGGTCCTTGATTGACGTCATGTGGTCCCCTCAAGTGAGAATCACTTGTCCATGTTCATCACCTTACATCAATCATTCAGCAGGCAGCTTGGAGAGCAACTCCAGATCTAAATCTGGAGTAATAACTGAACCATATCCGCATCATATAAAAATCTTAATCAACGAAAAGAGAAAACTAAGAAAACAGTGCCAAACTTCCAGATCTCCTGAGAACAAAACTGAACTTAATAGGGCTACTCGTTTGCCTAAAAGAGAACTACACAAATACAAAGATCAAGGCATAAATGAATTTCTTGAAAGTCTCACTGCAACGGATCACACAAATTACTCTATTTGGAAACTCTCTAAGAAACTTAAACATTAGATTAAGCATGATGGTCCCATTAGAAATAAAGATGGTGATTGGGCCAAGGCCGATGAAGATAAAGCACAAGCATTCGCTAATCATCTCAGCCAAATTTTTCAACCTCACTCCAGAATTATCTCAAAGGAAGAGAGGAATTCATTCACAATAATTTAGATGCACCTACCAGATGTCACCTCCTATAGAAAATATCAAAATTAACGAAATAAAGGAGTTGTCAATACTAAAAAAGCTCATGGGTATGATTTAATATCGGAAAAAATCTGCAAAAAATTTACCGAAGAAGGATTTCGGTTAATTTTGGCAAATAAAGATCCACACAAACTATCGTCCAATCAGTTTGCTTCCCATTATGTCTTAAGATGTTTGAGAGGATACTCCTTCAAAGAATGAATTCTATAATCGACAGACAAAAGTTAATACCTGATTATCAGTTTGGATTCAGGCAACAACATGGAACAATTGAGCAGGTACATAGAGTTGCGAAAGTAGCAAGAGATGCGATTGAAAAGAAAGAATACTGCACTGCAGCCTTTTTGGATGACTCACAAACATTTGATAAAGTATGGCATGAGGGGCTGCTATCTAAAATAAAAACTCACTTTCCTCTTTCTCTGTATGCACTTCTGAGTATCGTATCTTCCAATAGATATTTCAGGTCCATGAAGCAGTATCAAACATATCTCCAATTCTATCGGGAGTACCTCAGGGTAGTATATTGGACGAACTTTATACTTACTCTATACGGCAGATATTCCCACAAGAGTAAACAGCACAATTGCTACCTATGCATATGATACAGTGATAATGGCTTCTAGCTCGGTTCCTGTTCCAGCCTGTCAAAATTTACAAATTCATTTAAATGAACTAGAGAAATGGTTAAAACTTAAAACACACCAAATCAAAATAATTCACAAATACGCCCTTCTGTAATATATAAGAATCCTAATTTTTCGAACGATAGGCACAGAGTTCATATTCGTTAACTTTGAACCTGAATATGTCAATGACTTTACCCCAGTTCCAAATGAAAAGCTACCAATACGAATATTTTTCTGATAATAATTATTCACCTCCTGATTATTACCATTCATTCGATCAATCAACCAATTTAATTGATAGCCAAGACTATCAGGCATGGACGTATAATCTTTATTTATACGTCCATGCTATCAGATTTTCTCAAGTCCCACCAGAACCACCCACCAGACAATGCCAGTTCAATGAACGAATCTTTGTCTCAAATACAGAATCAGATTCTAAACTCTGAATTTGACGACATGAACCCATCTCTGAATTTTCCAGAACATAATTTTCTCTGAGCCTCTTCTTGCTGTGAACTCTAAAACCTGTATTATATAAAAGACGCATCAAATACGTTTAAATTACTTATCGATATCGTGAAAAATTTCAAACCACGTTTTCCCGAACAAATTACTATACAGGGTATTACAGAACATTACGAGTGTACGATAGACCTCAAAAACAACAATTAATCACAAATTTTAAACATCACTCTCTCAAAGTAGCAACTAATTCGCGTAACAATGAAACCCCTAATCAAATTAAAATAGATCCCAGATCCCAACAAATATTCAGTTAAAATATCATCTGTCGATATACAGATGCAATTTTGCACAGATAAAGAAAAGTCCATATCCCAACGCAGTAGTCCCGTAAATGAAAAAGGAGAATTTCTGACATCCGTAGTAAACGCAAATGCAATTCCCAAAATTATCGATTTTTCCGATATCGTAATTGAACCCTATTCGAACTACCCTATCCTAAAATTTCCAGTCAAACGATAACTTGGAAAATTATTGCTCTGATAAAATTGACCGTACCAACAAAATCAAATCTCGACTTCGAACAAAACATCTTAACGAGAAAGAACAAGAACTAGTTACAAATCTTGGCTTAAATTACGAAGACATATTTTACTTAGGAGGAGACAATCTCACTTTACAAGTGAGATTAAACATCAAATTGAAACTAATAACGCCAAACCAATTTTTACGAAATCATTACAATATCCTCAGGTCCACAAAGAGAGAAGTTAAATCTCAAGTAAATAAGATGGTCAACAAAGGTATCATCCGCCCTCTACTTCTCCTTGGTCATCTCCTGTTTGGGTTGTTCCCAAAAAAATGGACTCTTCTGGAGAACAAAAATGGAGAGTAGTCATATACTACCGCAAGCTCAACGAATGTACCATTGACGATAAATACCCTCTTCCTAAATCAACCTCTCGATCTTGCCTCCCGGTTTCATCAGATCGAAATCGATCCCAAAGACATTCCTAAAACAGCCTTCCCCGTCGAAAACGGACACTATGAATTTACTCGCATGCCTTTTGGACTTAAAAATGCACCGTCCACATTCCAGCGTGTCATGGACAATATTCTTTTAGGTATTTTAAACGAACGATGTCTTGTCTACATGGACGACATTATAGTATACTCTCCTACAATTTCACGAGCACATTTCCCGTCTTACCGAAGTCTTTTAAACGTCTTCGAAAGGCTAATCTTAAAATCCAGCCTGATAAATGTGAATTTCTCAGGAAAGAGTGGATTCTCAGGACATCTCATTACCCAAGATGGCGTCAAGTCTAACCCTTCAAAAGTCGATTGTATCCAACGATTTCCTGAACCGAAAACACCAAAAGAATAAATTTTCCTAGGTCTAGCCGGTTACTATCGTCGTTTTATTCCCAATTTTGCCAAACTCTCTAAACCTCTCACTAGACTACTCCAAAAAGACGTTGCATTTAATTTTGACCCAGATTGCAAGCAAGCTTTTGAAGATTTGAAAAAAGCTTTAATTTCTGACCGATTCTGACCTATCCAAACTTTGAGGAACCATTGTTCTCACAACAGATGCAAGTGCTTTCGCCATCGGCGCTTATTATGGCCCATTGGAAAGGATCTACCTATAGCATATGCTTCACGTACCCTGTGTAATGCTGAAACACGATATTCGACCATTGACGAGAGCTCCTTGCCATCGTATGCTGTAAAACATTTCCGACCCTATCTGTTCGGAAGAAAATTCACGCTAGTAACTGATCACCATCCACTTACCTGGTTATTTTCTATAAAAGATCCTGGAAACAGACTAGATAGATGGTGCCTCAAGCTTGAAGGAGTACAATTATAAAATTATTCATAAACCGGGAAAAACCAACAAAAATGCGAACGCCCTTTCCCGAATTAAAATCAATCATTTTAAAGAATGTGCGAGTTTTCATAAGAAAATATCAATATTAGTTTCGAATGATACGGAATCTCACGAAGAGCCAAATGAAATCTATGAAGAAGAAATTACTGAACAGTTTAATAGATTCTTCGAACTGTATAAAACTAAATCACTCATTGATTATTCTGAAATTGAAATATCTAATGATCAATTATTAGACATAAAGAACATCATAACCTTTCTTAGACAAAATAAAATGGAAGAAATACATCACAAAATATTAGACGACGTCTTCGATGAAAACAATATAGATTTTAACTTATCAAAGATTAACATATTGGGTAGTAAAACTGTCAAAAATCGGAAATATTTTATCATTCCCCTTCCTTTTGATCCTGAAACAGTAGTACAACACCTATTCTATGTACGCACAAAATGAATTTAACCTATCGCAAATCTATTACGTCGAAAACTCAATTCGAATTACCAATTCTAGAAATATTTTCCTTTATCTTTGCCGATAAAGAAATAAAACTGAGAATCTGTCAAGATGTTATTAAAACTCCGGAACAGGATGAAATACCCCAAATACTAGATCATTATCACCGTGGCAAAAGCAATTTCCATCGGGGTATAAATGAGACTATATAAAGAATAAAAGAAAAATATAATTGGCAAGGCATCACAAAGGATGTAGAAAATTTTATAAAAAATTGCGAAATCTGTCAAAAAGTAAAGATCTGTAGAAAAAACTTAAGTAACCCGTTAGTCATCACCGAAACACCTAAAACACCGTTCGAAAGAATTAACATAGATCTTTTCGAATACCCTACCAGAAATTACGCTCTAACTATCAGAGACGAGCTCACTAAATTCACACAGGCGTATCCTCTTGAAGACAAAACACAGCTAATATCTATTGCTTTTTCCAACACTATGGCACATCATTACGCATACACTGTGCCTATGGCGTGAATTCGACAATGCTTTGATGAAAGATCTTTGTGAAATTGTAAGAATAAAACTAACCTTCTCAAGTGTGGGCCATCCACAATCTAACGGTTCTATCGAAAGATTTCACGCAACCCTAAGCGAAATGATAAGAGCTAATCAAGCTGAAAATCCTGATGAACATCCTTTCAATATGCTATTGAAATTCTATTTACCCATTAAGTGGAAACAGTATATAAGCCTGATACAATTAGTATAAGTTAACTTGTACTATAAAGATCACTTTTTATTTATGAAAAAATTGACTTGGCTAGCCTGGAGCTAAAGTGGTCTATGTCGCATATGTATGAAAATTGAGATTTTGTTATATTTCTGTTACATTTATGTCTAAATATCAGTCATAGTCCGTAAAATAACAATGTACCACTTTTACTTTTGGGGAAATCACCTCTCAAACCGGGAGGTTGTAGTTATTTAGTTAGTAGATCGGTTGTGTTAATGTGAAAAATGACTACGAATATTTCAATAAGGTCTCGTACACGCAGACTAGTGGAAGCTGCGAGACAATTTCATGACGAAACTGATTTAGAACCTTATCCCGGTTCAAGTGACGATGAGTACATACCTTCAAATAATGATGGCAGCGATTCTGATGCAAGAGATAGTAACACAAATACAAGTAAGTGCATGTTTAAATAAAATATTATAGTTTAGTAACCAATGAGGGAAGCAATTGATTTTAAAAAGATAGTGATTGTAGTAACTAGTAGGAAAATCCAAGTGCTGATGTTTTCACATTTTTTATTTTTCAAAGAAATTAATATATTAAAACAAAATAAGCTACATTTTTGTTAAATTTGTCTGCCCCTAATGGGTATTTTAAAGAGTTATTTTAAAACCATTATTAATTAAAAGCAAGCTTTAACGCATCGCAACGTTACATAATGTTATGGTTTAAGTAAACATACTGACTACTCCTCTTTTAAATTCCGATGTTGAACATGAACCTGTTGTTGAATCAAAACATGAAAATCTTGGGGAAATTCAAAAACCGGACGATACTGAAGTAAGAAAGGGAAGAAAGAAAATGAAAACAAGAAGCTTTATGGGAAAATACGTCAGAAAGAGACTTTCAGGAGAGAAAATACACTAGTATAAAAGGGAAACTTATGCCGCTAAAACGTTTTTTACATTGAATGTAATTGTCGTCTAAAATGCAATAAAAGAGTGCCAGAGAATGTCCAGAAAGAAGTACATGACAGATTTTACAAACTACAGGATTGGAACCGCTCAAACTAGCTGGTTGTGTGGTACAGTTAGAACTAGAGCACCTAAACGTCCCCGAAAAAAAATACCCCCAGAATCTGTGAATCGTAAACAATATTCACGGATATTTCAATCAGAACGTGTGTAAACATATTTTTTAAAAGTATTACAAATAAGTAATCATCGATTAGATTATGCACTCAGAGTAAAAAAGCCGAAAATAGTGATATCCCTTCCCCCGATCGAAGAGAAAGAAAAGTTCCTGAAATAAAATAAACGAGGAGAAATTGAAGTGGATTCGTGATCACAATAATAGTTTTCCTAAATTTAAGAGCCACTATGGAGAAAGAACCTCAAAGCGTCAATATTTAGCATCCTCTTTAAATATTTCCAAAATATACGAACTGTTTCAATATAAATTAAATATTAAGGAAAACCAGTTCTTAAAAAAGTATCTATGAAAAAATCTTTAGAACAGAATTTAATATTGATTTTATATATACCTAAAAAGATACTTGCAAATTTTGCGATACATTTCAAATAAGTTTAAATGCCGAAAGTAATAAAGAAAAATCAGAAGAAGTAAAAATAAAGGACCAGCATGTTGCTCTGGCTCAAAAGCTAGGAAACTTCTGAAAGATTTACAAAAACGAGTGTGTGAAGCCGTACAGTACAGGTGTGTTAATTACATTTGATTTGGAAAGAACACTTTCCTTACCTCACATAAATACGGTGAGGTGTATTACTTAAGGCTTAAGATGCATATTATTTAAACTTAGGAAATCCGGACTTATGAAAGTGGTGGAGAAAATCGTTTTTATGAACATGTGGTATGAGACCAAAGAGGCTAGAGGTTCTCAAGAAGTGATAAGTTGTTTATATCACTATTTTAAAAATGACATTCCTCCTTATGCTACAAAACTTGTTCTCTTTAGTGATTGTTGTGGGGGACAAAATCGGAACTGGAATTTGTTACATTTTCTTATGTACAAGGTTAACGTTTTTACCGAACATTCAAAGATAATCTCTGTAAATTATCTGGTTACCGGTCACTCATATTTACCAAACCATGCGATTTTTTCATTTATTAGTAGGGCACGGAATTTAACCCAGTGTACATTCCTGAAGCATGGATGGAATTAATTTCAAATTGTGGAAAGCGCCACCCTTGATCGTGTAAAAAACATGGTGGATAAGTTTGTGTCATTCGACTGACTGTAAAATTGAAGATTTTTAAGTCACCTCATGCCCTGCATGAAGTCGAAGAGTGCGACATGAAATCGAAGAGTGCGACAGAAAGAAGTATGACTCACCACAACATGCACAACAAATCAAAGAATTAACAACTAAAATGAAAACCATACTCCCCACCCGACACTAATAGACGCAGACGGTAACCTTATATCATGACGACTTGAAGCTCATTGAACATGAAAGATTACGTAGAACGACTTTTTAACGATAAACGCAGAGCGACAGTGGACCAAGATGACGACATGACTGGACTCGAAATACTAAGGTTCTGAAGTGTTTTCATCCATGTCATCGCTAAAAAAAATATCAAAATACACCAGGTCCGCCGACAACATACAGGGCGAGATCATAAAACTCCTATGCGAAACGGATGACCACTTCTTGGATTTTCTGACAGCCTTTTCAACACCTTTTACGACAAAGGGGAGATTCCGGAGGAATGGCTTCGATCGACCTTTGTAGGCCATACCTAAAAACACCAAGTGCAAAACCACTGACACATTAAAAAAGTTTTCCACCAAACACATACACAATAGAATATATAACAAATGCGAAGCAAATATATTCGAATCACAGTTCGGATTCCGAAGCGCATTGGGCACAAGAGGGCGATCTTCAGTTTGCAAGTTTTAATTCAAAGATGCAGAGACATGCACAAGGACGTCCCTTGTGCTTCATCGACTTCTCCAAGGCGTTTGACAAGGTCAAACATGGTAATAAACTTATGGAAATGCTCATGAAGATGCATATTGATGGCAAGGATCTGCGCATAATACACCAGTCTCTATTGGAATCAAAGTGCTGAGATAAAGATGGGCTTCTTACACAAGTAGGAGATAGATATTAAAAAGGGTGTACGACAGGGATGCGTCCTCTCGCCGCTCCTGTTCGATATATACCCTAAAAAAAATCTTCAGAGAACCACTGGGTGAAGTTTCTGAGGGTATGCAAAGTACACGGAGTTAATCAATAATATTAGATATGCTGACGACACAGTTATTATCGCAAATGACTGCAACGAGCTTCAAAGACTCATGCAAAAACATACACACAGCAAGTCATGAAATATGGTTTAGAACTCAATACAACCAAAAACTAATGCATGCTCATCAGCAGAACACAACAACCTCCGATGCAATTGACATTAAACAACCGAAAAATAGAACAAGTGGAGACATACACATACCTCGGAAACACAGTCAACACAAAATGGGACCAGTCAACAGAAATAAATCACGAATGAAAAAGCGCGAAACGCGTTCAACAATATGAAAAAGTGTTCACAAGCAAAATCTCATAGAACTAAAATTAAGACTGGTCAAGTGTTATGTCTTCCGTTCTTGTTTCTATGGAGCAGAGACATGGACCACAACGGAAGCCACCCTGAAGAAACTAGAATCCTTTGAGCTGTGGATATATCGCCGTATTCTTCGGATATTCTGGACAGACCACATCACTAACGGTGGAAGTAATGCAGAGAATAGCAAAAGCAAAGAAATAATCTTCACCGTAAAGAAACGGAAGCTTGAGTACTTGGGATGAGGCATACTAAGATACCGGCTGCTACAGTTAATAGTCCAAGGAAGAATCGACAGTAGTGAGGGGACCGGGAAGAAGACGACACTCATGATTTTCTCAAATACGCAGAATTAAGTTCTCCAAAGATACATCAGTGGTGCACCCAGGGGGGTTTTAAGGGGTTAAACCGCCCCCCCCAGAACCCTATTCCGACACTGTTATTTACAAATTTTAAGGACTTAAAATGGTGAGGTAGCATAAAAAATTTTCGGTGCCCAACCAAACCCCCCCCCCAGAGGAAAATGTCTAGGTGCGCTACTGAGATACATCGGTAATGTTTTTCAATGATGATTACTCAGATACTTATAATGCTATGGATCTAAATAAAATGAATTCTTTTCACGAATTTGCACAGGTATTAAAAAACGTTTCCCCGGAGGTTGCCGCAGTTATTTGGTTACCCTTATCTTTTAATAAAATGGAAGATATAAAAAAAATGCTACAATTTGTACCTACTGTGCATCATCCCATTTTAATCTTTCTATTACCCCATTACAATCGCAGAGGTGATAGGGAGGAAAATGAAGACATACTACCAACCATTTCGAGGTGAAGATTGGATGAATAAGTTTACTTAACTATTTGAATAATTCTAAAATGGTTTATGTTACATTTTTTAATAAAAAAAAAATTAACAATCGAAATCCAAAGAAAGAGAGAAGGCGGAAACATAAATTGTATGATGCAGCTAAAGCAATACAAGAATATGCTATTCAAAAGACTAAAAGTCACTGCAAAAAAAAGGAGCACTTTGCAAGAAAGAAAAGTGCAGAACGAAAACTGAAAAGAAACATGGGAGAAAGTTATGTCACATGCTAAGGCAAAGTGGTAAAGATAAGAATGTCAACTCCATTGAACTGACTGTAGGATAAAATATAAAGATAAGCTAGAAATAAGACTTGATAAGAACTAGGATGTTCAGTAAGGGAACATATATTTAATGAATACTGGTCTCTTGCGAATAGAAATAAAAGAGTAAGATTTTTTGCTGGATTAGTAAAACACTACATGAACCTGTGTCATCTAGAAAAATAACTTACGTACCTAGAAAAAAAAGTTACGTTTAAAAAACTCAATTAAACAATGAACGAATCATGTATGCAGAGGTTGTTTCACGAAAAATTCTAGGTGAGACTCAAAATGTTTGTTACTTCTAGCACTGAGCAATAAATGTTCAAACCCTGTTTGGGATAACATATGACGATAAAAGAGGTCGTGAGGCTTCTGTTAACAAACATTGTACAGACAAAATAGAAAAGTTAAAAGTCATATTTCTGTTTTTTCGCTTTACAAATCCCACTATACACGAAGAGAAAGTACCAGGCGATATGTTCCACTCACCAAATCATACGAATTATGTACGACCTTTATTGTGAAAGAAATAAATCGGAAGAGAAATCAATTGTCACGGCAGATTTTACGAACGCGAATTTCAGAAAATTGAATTCTAAGTTTTAAAGATCCTAAGGCATATTTGTCATCAAATGTTGATTTGGTTAGATATAAAATATAAAGATTTATACACCGGAAGAAAAAACAATATAGAACGTGAATTAGCTGACCACCTGACAATGCATAACTTGAAAAAAGAAACGACAAAAATATGGTGAAACAAGATGAAACAATGCGATGCTATACATTTGATTTACAACAATGTCTCCTGCGCCAATGCTCAATACATCTGTTGCATTTTACAAACGGCAGCTATGTACCTACAATGTTAACCAGTGCATGGAAACCAGTGACCAGGTTACCGTCACATGTTCCATGTGGCATAAAAGCTGAAGGTGGTAGGGGAGGAAATCAAATTGCAATCAAGCATTTACTAAGAATCTGATTTCTCTTTCTCCACAAGTAAGCAAGGTAAGTAATATTTTAGTTCTGTCCCGGACCACTTGTAGGTGGGACAAAATAAAATTTCTCATTGTTTGCTACAATGATTTCTCCCTGATCTATGCATTACACTAATTAGCATCTTAACTTATATAGATCATAAATTCCTCATTACGTGGACATACTCTCATGGAATGGTGATTTGTCGATCACGGCCTCATTGTGTAGCAAAAAAAGAAAATTACAAATTCCTATTTCTCATCCATATTGATTGGTACTCCAACTTGATTCGTTCTGTGCGCAAAAGAAAAAAATTACGTGTAGAATTGATCTATTCCGATTTCTTCTCTTAAATTGTGCCGATCTTTCTTAAATCGAGAACCTCAGACTTAGGAAACAAGACACATGAAAGGAATGTATTTAATTGGCATACCTCAGTCAGGTGGTTTCGGATATATCTGCGCGTTTGGTAATGTTTATTACTATACTTTTAGGTAATTATGCCTATAATGTTATTTTAGGAAGATATTGGTTAAAATTTTTTAGATACATCTTTCAAATAAGGAAAGTGCTATTTCCCTCTATAATTAAGATTTTCGGACTTTTACGCTTTTTTCCCTGGTAGCCTAGTATTATTTTGTTCATATATATTTAGGTCAGTTATTTTGATCACATTTTAGCAAATTCGTGCTCTAATATGTGTTTTTAATATGTGGGTCGTCATTTACTAGATGCTGGTTTTTTTCAAAAAAATTTTCTTTGTCACAATAAAAATTTCGTGTATTCCGATTTATTTCGGAGTAGTTGTCGAAAGTGATAAAAAATGCCACGCGTTTATAATTCTTAGCCAATTGTATCTGCACCCTTTCCTCATTTTATTACAGCTTACATCATCCTTCCGACATATAATCTATTTTGTATAGAACTACAATTGTATGGAAGTAAAAAATAGGTACCTACCTAGAAAATTCATATAATATAAAAATTTGAACCCCTCTTTATGCGTCTAGTGATATTTAACAATAGACTCGTGACATAACAGATACCCGCACGTGGTAGTTTTACAAAAATTGGGAAACGATCAAAATGTCAGGTCCGTATACATTATATTTAGTTTTTTAATATATATATATATATTATATATAAATATATATATATATATATATATATATATATATATATATATATATATATATGTATGTTGTGTTTGAGGTTTCCGCGGGAGCTATATGTTCTGTCACTAATTTTTCCGGTGTTTGACTCCGCGTTCAAACCAGTAGTAGTTAGTCCAGTACTAATCGAGTAACGACGAGAAGTAGATCCGCCAGGCTTGAGAATGCAAGTGAGACCTTGCCGAAACGTCGCCAAAACAATGGTTTTCAAGAAAACAGCATTTTACAAAGCGGAGTCAAACCCGGAAAAATAGTGACAGATTCATCAGTGTCGAAAGACAAAAATGATAGATTCATTTTTGTCTTTCGAAATTCTTTCAATCGTTAACACAAAAAGTCGAATTTGGATTTTGAATTGTTTAATCCTCATACTTTTAAATTTTGTGCTCTTTTTTGTGCTTTTGCTTCTAACGTTGTGAACCTGTTCACAAATAGGATAATTTATTTAAAAGACAATCATACTCTTATAGGACCTAGACTTAATAACAAAGGATTACCTCAGGGCTCCGTTTTGAGTCCTATTTTGTTTAACATTTACAACAGCAGATCTACACAACATCACTATTTCTAATATTGCATTTAATATTGTAACAATATGCTGACGATTTCTGTTTCTATACAGAACACAAAAAATATCAGCAATCCATTGAAAACCTGAATGAAGTGTACGGATTCTATCACAAATGGTTTATAGAAAAATGGTTTTCGAATTATCCTGCAGTAAATCACAAGTTTGTTTATTTAACAGACATAACTTTCCTAATGCCAGTACAATCAATTAAGGTGGGCACAAATTTTCCCTTAAAAACACAATTAAATATCTGGGAATGATCATCATCATCACAGTCATTAACATCTTAGTAGATGTGTTGTGGTTCATAATTGGGCTTCAGCAGCTCGGACAGTTTGATTGATAATATTTCTCCACTGGTCGCGGTCATCAGTTATATGTATTGCCTCAGTATACTGTTTATTGAGAAGCTTTTTAGTAATGTCCGCCCATCGCTGTGGAGATCTTCCGCGTTGGCGTTGAGTCTGAGGCCTTCCTTGGACCACCACCGCTCCATTTTGTGATCACTTCGATGGATATGGCCACAGAACTTTAAAATTCTAGAGTAAACGGTACTGGAGAGACGCTGATCCGGTTTAATTTATCCAGAACTGAGATATTTGTACGGCGAGCCGTCCATGGAATTCGAAGCAGGCGTCTCCATGTCCACATTTCAAAGGCGTCTATGCGTCGTCGATCTGATCCTTTGACTGTCCATGTCTCGCATGCATAGTAAAATATGGAAAAGACCAGAGTTGAAACGAGTCTCTTTTTGGTTGTCATAGTAATGTGACGATCACGCCAGACCCCGTTTAGTTCACTCATTGCTGCTCTTGCTAGTTGAATGCGTCTTCTAATTTCGGATTCACAACTGCCTGTGTTGTTAACTAGAGCTCCAAGATATATCATAGATGAGACTACCTCGCATCCCGCAATAGTTGGGTTTCAGGAAACTGTTGGAAACTGAGAATGATACTCGACCAGAAATTGACCTGGAAGTTACATATTGATGACATGTTGAACAGATGCAATAAGGGATTAAACTTTCTTAAATCAATTAATAAAACTTGGTGGGTATCGGATGTTGAAGTAAGTTTATTATTTTATAAAGCTTACATACGATCTATTTTGGATTACGGAAGTGTTTTATATGGATCAACAAGTAATGTACTACTAAACAAAATCAACGTTTTACAGAACTCAGCCTTACGAATATGTTTAGGAGCCATGAGATCCACTCCAGTACAAGCTTTATATTTGGAAGCCTTGGAACCTCCTTTAAATATAAGACGAAGGTTTTTGTCCAAAAAATATTTAATGAAAGTATACTTACTGAACTCATCTCTATACGAAAAGATAGTCACTTTGAATTGCCATGACCTGACAAATAAATATTGGCAAAAAAAGAAATCTCCCTTACTTTGCGAAGCGTATAATCAAAATATAGCACTTTTAAAAAATATAGATAGAACGAACTACATATTCAAAAATTACTCTTCTTTCTTTTTACATACAGATATTATTATACCAAATTATAGTGAAAATATATATTTAAATAAAAATATTGTTCTATCTACACAAGCAAATACAAAGAGGCAATAGCTCTATATACAGATGCGTCTAAATCTCCAGATGGAACCGGATGCGCTTTTTTTATACCATCGGATCATATAGAAAAGAAATTCAAACTAAACCCGGAAACTTCGATTTATACAGCAGAGGCCATTGCAATATATGAAGCTTTATTATATGTAGCTGAAGTTGATTTCGCCCATATTATAATTTTGTCGGACTCCTTGGCAGTGTTAAAATCCATTGGTAAATATGGACCACCAAACTTACAAGACTGCCCATACATTTATAGAATTAAACATATTATTCAAACTCTTTTAACCAAAGGAATCAATGTACATTGTCTCTGGATTAAAGCACATGCAGGATTTGAACATAATGAATATGTCGACTTATTAGCCAAAGAAAGCATTTTAACCGATACTGATATTTTACATAAAGTAACGCTTTCTGACAGTATTGTTTCTTGCAAGTCAACATTGCTTCGAGAGTGGAGCTACCAGTGGAAGGAATACTCTTTTGTGAACCAAAATAGATACTCGATAATTCAGCCAGATATTCCCAAATTTCCTTGGTACAAGTCTTTTAGAGCTTCCAGGAGGCACATAACTTCCATTATTAGAATACGTTTCGGACACGCATGTTATCCAAAGCACTTATTTAAAATAAAGGTTTTGGATGATGACAAATGTGAGCATTGTGGAGAGGAAAGTGATTTAGATCATATATTTTTTGGTTGTTCTAAAAACAGAGTCTACTCATCCAAACTTATAAATGATTTATTAAAATATAAAATAGCAGCTCCTTGGAATATGCTACATTTATTATCACTTGGCTCTGTAGATATTTACAACTCTTTAATAAAATTTTTAAAAGACAGCAAATTATCATTATAATTCTCTAAAAATTATTTAGTTAATCTTGTTACCTTTGTTTTAAACCATTTGTATAACTTCCTCCTCTCCGTGACCTAGTGTTGTTATGTCTTATATAAATCAATGCCTTGATAGGTCCCTAGGCGAGAAGAGTGTGTCCCTGTTCTCCTAATATCGATGTAATCTTCTATCTTGATAGGGCATTTAGGTAAATAATTATAATGATGACTGTCTTAGTTCTTTTGTGTCTGGCTGTATGACGATAGTCTAAGCAAAAAAAAAATTGTGCTCTATGGAACGTAATGCCTTTTTGTTGGTGTCATGTTTCTTCGGTTGAAATGATATTAAAATCTGCTCATGAGTTGAGATGATATTGCAACATTAAGAAATGCTGATAGCTAATTTTTTAGTATATTACTCTTATTGTCCAAGGTTATGATGTTCGCAAGAAATTAAAGGGGCATTTGGAAATATGTGGATCAATACGTGTACAGATATCCAAGTGGATGTGGGGCTTCATAGGAGTCCTGAGGTAGATATTAGACTAGTGTGGGAATGCCGAAAAGACCTCGTTAGACTGGGGCAACATGACAGTATCACACTTTTACGGAAAATACATGACAATGAAAAATTTTATGAACTTGCCAGAAAAAGATCAGTTAAAAAGCGATTTCGGTCCACAAGCTGCTGTAGAAGTGCTAGAAGAGAAATCACCGTCTGCAACCAGACAAAATCTGAATCCGAACGCAAATAAATCCGAAAAAATATTGAAGAAAACTAATATATATTTTTAACTAGAAGGGAAATACAATTTCTTATAATATGTACTATTTATTAGCTTTGAAATCAATGCCATTTTGAATAGACTGCGATATTTTGATCATAAAGACTGTTGTCAATTCACGTAGAATATTTTGATACCCTTTTCTAGCAAAGTTCTCGGAGGATTTATTCGACCACAAATTGTTCTGGAAGGTATATCTCAAGCCTGTTCCAATATTCATGTCAGGAGTCATAACAGGTAATTTTGAGCAATAAATTATCTCAGTTTCAAATTAGCTAGCTACAGTTGTCGTACGAAGAGGTCTGTAATTGTCGTCTATGAATAAAAAAGTGTTACCAAGAATCTCCGAAATCTAATAAGAGGTAGTAAAATATATTTGATATATCTATCACCAACAATTATGTTTCCGAGGTAGATCTGTCCGTCAGCCATAAACCAGGGCCTAAATAAGATACTGCTGTCTGTGTGAGAAGTTTTTGATTTCAATTTTTTTCGGGAAATATGACTACTGGAATAGAATTTCAAAATTATTCAGATAATATATATTTGTAGATCTATGAAGAAATCTCAGAAGAAATGAGGATCTGTAGAGGAGTTAGACAGGGATGTGTGTTATCACCACTTTTGTTTAACTTATATTCTGAAGAAATTTTCCAAAACACGCTCAATAATATCGAAGCGGGTGTCACCGTTAACGGAAAATTAATTAATAATTTAAGATATGCAGACGACACTGTGATCATAGCAACGAGTATAGAGGATCTACAACATCTTTATCGAAAGCTTGAGTATAAATAGTGCTGAGATGGGAATTACTATAAACGCCAAAAAAACGAAGTACATGCTGATTACAAAAAGGCCACAAAATATACATCACCTATTGACAATAAATGGTAACGTGATAGAACAAGTAGAAAAATATCAGTATTTGGGAACTTTGATCAATGAAACCAATGATCATACTGTAGAAATAAACAGACGAATAGAGATTGCCAGATCAGTATTTATACGAATGAAGCCACTCCTAACGTGCAAAAATCTAAATTTGGAGATCAGACTACGTACCATTCGCTGTTATATATTTTCAATATTATTATATGGAGCTGAGACTTGGACATTAAAAAAAATGTAATTTAAAAAGAATCGAGGCCTTCGAACTCTGGTCATACCGCAGAGTATTGAAAATATCATAGACTGATAGAATTACAAATAAAGAAGTACTGGAGAGGGTTGGTCAAGAAACAGAACTAATCACCACTATACAAACCAGAAAACTGGAATACCTAGGCCACGTGATGAGGGGACCAAAATATGAAATTTTGAGACTGATAATACAGGGAAAGATTCAAGGAAGAAGATCTGTTGGCAGAGGGCAGAACTCATGGTTAAAGAATCTACGTGATTGGTACCAATGCAGATCGATTGATTTGTTTAGAGCAGCAAGTTCTAAAATAAAAATAGCCATTATGATTGCCAACCTCCGTAGGGAGACGGCACTCTAAGAAGAAGAAGATCTATGTTGTTGAGAATTAGTCCCTAGGCAAAGATTTTATATACGAGACATACCAGTTTGAAAAACCTTATTCAGTCACAAATCTTTTCGAATATTTTCTTAAAGACTAGATCATATTAGACTCTACGAGATTAGAGTTACTTAGAATCAGCTGATAAAACGAATAACCAAGAGAGCGGTAACTGTCTTAAACGTAGCCAAACGCACTCATGGAAAATCTGTAATTTAAAACCAGACAAGTCATAGATTTAGGGGACTCTCTTTTTCACTGCTTCTCTGACATTTGTTCTCCAGCTTCTCGGCAGCCGATCCATTTCCTTTTTTTACTGTGTCCCTAATTCATATATTTTTTGATCATCTGTGGTCATACCATATCAGTGTTTGCTTTTCTATTGTTTCTATTATATTACCATCTACATTCATAATTCTTCTAATGTCATCATTTGGTCTAGCCTTGAAATCTTGGCGCTTCGTGTTCAGTACTCCATTTCCGGGAATGGCAATCTGACTGTATGTTTCATTCTATCTTTCCATATTTCTGACCCATATGTATTTATAGTTTCAAAAATGGTTTTGTAAATAGAATTTCTTGTTTTATTTGTTATTTTATGGCTCCAGAAGATTGAATTTAATTGGCGAGTATCATTTCCTTGTTCTTCCTTGTTCAATTTTGCTTTTAATTTCTTGCTGGCTCTTTTTAATAGATGTTAAATTACACCCAAGTATTTTAAGGATAGGCAATGCATATTAAATTTTTTTGTAACGCGAAAAACGAGTCTTGTTTTACATTTACACTTACATTTATTTTTAATCCCCATTTCTGACATTCTAACATTCCTCAAACAGTTTCCTTAGCATATGACTTGAGTCGCTAGTATCAGCAGCTTTTAATAATTAATCTTCTGCGACCAGAAGAGAATATGTTGTATCATTACCCACCGTTATTCCCATTTTGCCACATTGTCGCCGCCATATTTTGAGTGCCTGCCTTTATTCTTTTAAAAATCCGAATATCTTCAATCGACGAAGGTTGAATGGACAGTTGACCCCCTTTATATAAGGGATATGTACCCTCAGGTTGGTCAATGCACTTATTTTTCCCATTGCTACATACGAAGCTGAAACATGGACTCTCAAAACAATCGATAGGAATAAGATCGAAGTCTTCGAAATGTGGGTCTATAAAAGAATTCTAAGCATGTCCTGAACAGAACATAGAACCACCCTGTCAATTCTGGAAGAGCTCTATATAAAAGACAGGCTATTAAAAAAAGTAAACTGAGCAGATCTAGTGTACTTCGGCCACATAGCTAGAAGAGCGGGGACCATGGAACTATTGGTATAAGAAGGAAAGGTACAAGGCCGAAAACCAAGAGGAAGATCTCCAACACGATGGGCAGACCAAATGAAAACTCTGGCGGGAAAATCTCTACATGAAGCCGTCCATATGGTACAGGATCGCAGCCAATGGAGACTTTTTGTAGTCTTTTCTGCTTCCTTTCTCATAGATAGAAGATATGATGGCTCTATTCCATTTTTTGGCTGGCGACTCGTCTTTATTCAGGCACTTATTAAAGATAATGATTTCAATCTGATTATGGATGAATTAGTCAAAAAAAAACAAAAACACAATAAATAGCTTTAAACAATTGGCTCTGTATCTGATGTAATATTAATGATCCGAAATAAAGATTACTTATATAAAAAAGCAAACAATGTAAATATTAGAAGAAAAAAATAAAACATAATAAAATGTACAAAAAATCAATAAATGGAAAAAGGTAAAAAATAAAGCATCCGAAAAAACGGTGATCAATCAACATAAATGAAGATCTAATGTTAAACGAAGTGGTGTTTTGTAAACCAAGAGGAAAAATGAACGAAGAAAAATAAATGAAAGGTTATTACCTAAACAAGATAAACTTCTTGGAATTGTGATCTTTAGAATGACGTAAAGCTTTAAATTGAGGCGGTGTTTTGGTACTGACCTGCTTAATTTAAAACTGTTTGTCATCAATCTACCCTTTTCTCTGCAGATTTACCCTTTTATGGAAAATTAATCCCCTATTTTACAATATTTACTTGTTTTGATGTTTTTCACGCAGCTGGCGGATTTTTGAACAATAGACTCAAACGTAAGATTGAAGACAAATATTTTACATAATAAAATCCGAGGGGAACTTTCCTGATTTTTAAAATAACCAAGGGTTGTATAGGGCATTTAACAAAAACGGCGGATTTACGATATTGCGAGCTGATGACTCATTTTATAAATAAAGCTTATTTGAAAATGTTTCTATATCTGATTTTTTCAGTTGCATTTACGCTATTCAACAGCTGGACAGTGAATAGAAGGGTAAATTCATTTCTGTCTGACATGGTGATGTAATTGAACGAAGTAAATCCTTTACTAAATCTATTAAATAAAGAAATATATAAAAATTTCTTTTTCACTATTTACCTACTTATTTATTAATTGCTTCTTGATAGAGAAAGTAGTGGTAACTAAATTAGGCTAAAAAACAGAAATGCTGAAGTAGTGGGCATATGTAATTAAACAATTAAATATGAAATGAAGTCTTAAGAACTGAATGTTTAAATAAGAAAGTCCAAATAGACCATACTTCATATTCTAGTTCCTTTTTCCATTATTTTTGTCCTGAATAAACCTTATTTCTCGTTTTTTAATATCCACCAGTTGATTTTGTATGCTCTTCTTACGGTCGGTGTAACGTTAAATTTTTGCTCCGTTAATTTTTTACTCTAGAGCAGGGGTGGCCAACCTTTTTAAGTCGAGTGCCAATATGAGAACAAAAAAAATTTGGCGTGCCACTAAAATTTTTCGACATACTAATATGGATACTATATATTAATAATATACGGTACAATATGTATTTCTTATGTAAATTCCACATTTTTCCGTTTAGTCAAGATAGTGGAGGTTTAAAAAATAACGTAATAAGTAAAACATAACAACAAACTTACTTTATTGTTAATAAAAATAAAATAAAAACGTTAAACAAAAAAACTTAAATATTTTCTTATTATCTAAAATTCAAATTATTAAACAGTTACTTATTTAATGTGGTATTTGAACTTGTATTTTTTTAATTAATTCATCTATATTGGGATTAATTTCGGAACTAGCCAACAGAATTAGATTTTTTAAATGCATGTCAGTTAATCTGACCGATATTTTGATTTTATTATGTTCATAATAGAGAACATTTGCTCACAAACGTACGTTGAACCAAATCTACAACAATATCTCAGAGCTAACTCGTGTAAATTAGGAAAATTGTTTGCTGGTACAAATTTCCAAAATTCAATATAATTGGGATCAGTAACAGTTGAAATAATTTCCCTATATTTGGTTTTTAGTATAGTGTGGTTCTGTAAATCAATAATTTCGATCTGTATTTCAGCTGAGTAACAATTGATATCTTGCAGAGAAATAGAAAAAGGATTTATGAAAAGGTCAACATTCATTTTGTCTTTTTGAAAATCTTCAAACCGGGTATTGAATGAACCTAGCAAAATAGATATAAGGTTTTTAAATCTGTCATAATTTGGAGTTCTACTGACCTTGTTGGCTAATTCCTGCATTAATGTGAAATGTGTCAATCTCTGTTCTCCAAAATCGTTACAAAAAAGCATAAGTTTATTCACAAAAGAAGATATATGACCAACTAGAGTAGGAAAAATACAATTTTTTCCCTGTAATCTTAAATTTAATAGATTTAAATGTCTCATAATATCAGTGAGAAAAGCTTAATCCCAAAGCCAATCTTTATCATTAAGTAACGAGCACTCACTGGGTAGTTCATTGTTTTCTTGCAAATATTTTAAGACGCACTCCTTCAAGTTCCAAAACCTTTCGAGTGCATTTCCTTTGGAGAGCCAGCGCACACTGCAATGGAGAAGTAACTCTCCATCTTGCTCCGTTTCTTCCGCGAACAGTTCTCGAAATTGTCGTCGATTCAATGCCCGAGCTCGTATTTTGTTAATGCAGCGTGTTGCAGGGTCAACAACAGATGACATGTTTAGGTCCTTGGCACAAAGAGCTTCCTGGTGAATAATACAATGGTACTTAAAAACTTTTCTTCCCAAATAGTTTTCCAGTAATGTAACAAACCCCTTTAGTCTACCAACCATGCAAGGAGCTCCATCTGTACAAACACTATCTAATTTTGACCATTCAACTTTGTTGACTTCGATTACGTTTTTAAGCTGTTGAAAAATGTCCTCTCCTGTTGTTGTGACTAGTTGGCGCAAATCCAGAAGCTCTTCGGCATTTTCAAAATTATCATTGGTATAACGGACAAAAATGCTTAACTGCGCATTTTCTGTGTTGTCACAACTTTCATCCAACGCTAAAGAAAAGAATTTGCAGGATTGTAATCCACTTATAATTTGGGAAACAACATCCTGGCCCATATCATCTATACGGCGCATGACTGTATTTCGGGATAATGCAATATTATCGACCATATTTTTGATCTTTACATCTCCCACATTTTTAGCAAATATTGCCAGACTATTTTTAATTATCTCCTCTCCATCAGAGTAGGCTTTTTTCTTCCGGGCTAACAGCAGAGAAAGTTCATATGATGTTTTAACCATAGTTTCCATTTCATCACTTCTCTTCTGAAACAGTGACTGTTGGCTGGCTAGGGTTTTCTTTTTTTTTTCAATAAAGTCGGCTCGCAAATGTGAACCAATAGGATATTTGTTGCTGAAGTCCTTATGCAGTTGTTTATAATGTCGTTCCAGGTTAAATTTTTTCGGAACTGCTACAGACAATCCACATATCAAACAAACAGGCTTTGAAGTATTACGATTAGTAAATAAAAATTGTTCTTCCCAAGCAGGTTGAAAATCGCGAATTGCAATATCATCTTCGTATTTTCGTTTTGAAGTCGAAGGCTTACTCGTGGACATATCGAACAAATACTTTTAAAATTTTAAAGAAACAATGCGCGATGACAAAATGTGCACATACAACGGGGCAGTTTAAAATAAACTAAGCAAGGGTAACGCAGTCCTATTGCACATTACGACAGCTAGGATCACGTGCACCAATCGCAGCAATATCGCTCGCCAGAGGATGCAATGATGCCGCATCTATCGTAACTTCCGTAAACCTACCAAGTTTCTTCTTATTATTTTTTGTTTTTCAAGTTTTAATTTTTTTGAAAGTTTGATCAGTTTGAAAGTCCTATCGCTACGCGTGCCACTGATAGGACTCAATCGTGCCACAGAGTGGCACGCGTGCCGCGGGTTGGCCATCCCTGCTCTAGAGTAGACTTTTTAACGTTATAATTTTACTCTAAAGAAAAATTTTAATGTTTAATTGTTACTCTATGTGAAAATTTTACTGTTTTGTCCTATATTAAAAAAATTGAAATCTACTGAGCATTTTTGTGTTGTTAAAAGTGGTTGTCTTGAATTTACTAAATATTTTAATGTTTTTTTTACTAATTTTGGTTACTATTAAACAAAATTAACTTATACTACCGATGTCTTCATGAAATGTAGCAATATTTTTAAATACCGCATAGCACCTCCTCCTCTATCCTTTATACTTCGTAAGGATGTGGTGACGTTATGGTATTTGAGGAATGGTTGCTATCCATTCTTCTCTCTCCTGGGCGCGGTGTGCTCCTTTAGACAGAGAGTAACCGGTAGCGCACTTTATTTGGTCTGACCATCGGAGTGGCGATCTTCCTCAAGTTCTTTTACCATCTACCTTGCCTTCAACCACCAACCTCTTCATGCCTTCCATTGATCTGCTAATGTGTCCAAAGTACCTCAATATATTTTTGTTGATGATTGTGGTAAGCCTAGTATTGATGTCGAGTTCTTTTCAATATTGAGACATTTGTGCCATGTGCTGTCCAGGGTATGCGCATCATTCTACGATATACCCACATTTCAAAGGCCATTATACGTCGTGAGGCGGACTTTATAATGGTCCAAGTTTCAGACGCATAGGTAGCGATAGGAAAGATAAGCGTCCGTACTAGGCGCAGTTTCGTGTTCCTGGTTATGTCCGTATCTTTCCAGATTTTAGTAAATTTGACCGTTGCTGATCTGGCCATTGTACAATTGACAATGGCATAGCACCTACACACATGAGGCGCTCTCAGTGTGGAGAAGAAAATTCGGCAATATGGGCATTCCAATCAAAGAGGAGATATTGTACACGATACACTTAACTGACGACCAAGCCATTCTAACTGAATACGAGAGCGATATAGACTATATGCTTAGAAAACTGGAGGAGGAGTATATCAAGTGGGGTCTTACAATTAATATACAGAAAACCGAGTGTTTAGTTACAGGAGAAAAATCAGAAAGCCTACAAATTGAAATAAGCTATGAACTATAAAATCAACTGAAACCTTCGAATACATGGGAATCCAAATAACATCAACAACATTGAGTAACGAAGAAATACATTCTAGGAATTGCAAAACAAGATGAGCCTTTACACGGACTATTGTGGAATAATAAAATAAAAGCTAATAAAAGAAGAATTTATAAAACAATAATAGAAAGTATTGGGCTGGACGGCCGCGAACAAAAGACTAAACTGGTACGGACACCTGCAGAGAATGACTGAAAATAGATGGAGACAAAAGAAAGAAAAATGGACTCCGCCCATAGAAGAAAACGAGGTAGACCAAGACGGTCATGGAGAGAAGATGTCGAAGATGCAATGACCGCTATAGATTTAAAAACTGAAAATTGTTTCGACAGAAAACGCTGGAAATGAAGATGCGAGAAACGACGCCAGCTGTAGAAGACTCGCCTATTATATTATATATGTCTATGATGTAAATGCTTTTAGCAGTGACAAGTAAGCTGACAGAGCACGAATAATTAGGCACAGAATAAATCATTTGGAAGAACTAGACCATGAAAATTTTTCTTTTGGTTTAGATCATTAAAGAATACTTTTGGACATATTTTTTAGGGCAGATTGAGGATACAATTTCTTATTCTACAGACATTTAAGTAGATTAAATGGATTCAGATATACATTAAATAATTCAATTAAAATATCGGTTTTCGGAATCTATCGTTTATAAGAATGAAGTCTATCTAATAAGAAATAAGATAGACTTCATTCTTATAAACGGTAGATTCAGCACAACTGTCAAAAGAGCTTGCACATACCCTGGAGCAAATGTCCCTTCTGACCACGTACTATTAGTGGCCGTCATAAAGATCGCTCTGTCATGCAAGAACAAGCCTGAAACTCAACAACAGATAGCACTGGATAAACTGAAAGACCCAATGATACAAGCAGAAATAAGCAATGAAATAAACGCACAAATTCAAATATTGACGACAAACATTACCGAAGATCTACCACCAACATGGAATACGATTACAAGTGCTGTAACAGACATCATGAAAAACAACTTAGGGTACAAACGAAATAACAAGAGACAAAAATGGATGACAGAAGAAATACTATTACTAATGGAAGAACGACGAAGATACAAGAATGACCAAGATGGCAGCAATATGTATGAAAACAATAACAGGCAAATAAAAGCAAAAATAAGAATAGCAAAAAATGAATGGCTTAAGCAACAATGTATCGATCTAGAACATTTACAACGACAGCACGACGACCGTAATTTACATAAAAAGCTTAAGGAGACTGCTGGAATTATACAGAAAACGAAGACCAACTACCATAGTTAATCAGGATAACCAGATAGTGCTGGGTGAAAAGGAGAAAATTGATATATGGGAAAATTATATCCAGGAGCTCTTCCATGACGAAAGACCCATGAGTGAAGTTTATACAGACGACCAGCTGACTGGCCCCTCAATCACCAAAGAGGAGATAGAAAAGGCAATATTAAATTCAAAAAATAATAAGGCACCTGGACCAGATAAGATCCGTCAGAAACACTCAAATTACTAGATGAAAGGGGAATTTCAGCACTACACAAAATATTTAATTTAATTTATGAAACTGGCTGCTATCCTCAACAGTGGTTACGCTCTACCTTTATTCCCCTGCCCAAGAAAGTCAATGCAAAAAGATGTGAGGATCACAGACTCATTAGCCTGATGAGTCACACTTTAAAGATATTCTTAAAAATACTACATCAAAGATTATATAAAAAATGTGAATGGGACATCAGTGATTCCCAGTTCGGGTTTAGGCAAGGTTTAAGAACACGAGAAGCAATAGTAGCAACACAGGTGCTGGTCCAAAATTGTTACGATCAGAGGAAAGATGTGTTCCTATGCTTTTTAGATTACCAAAAAGCGTTTGATCGTGTCCAACACCACAAGTTAATGCAGATTCTCAAGAAAGTTGATATAGACCAAAAAGACATAAGATGCATTGAAAACTTGTACTGGTATCAAACGGCACAGTTAAAAATAGACAATTCTATATCCAAACCCATACATATAAGAATGGGCGTTCGACTGGGATGTGTGCTTTCCCCTCTTTTATTTAACATTTATTCGGAAGCCATATTTCAAGAGTCTTTGGAGGATGCAGAGATGGGAATCAAGGTGAATGGAGTATTGATCAACAACATACGATATGCTGATGATGGTGTCTTAATTTGTGACAACATAGTCGATCTTCAACAACTTGTCACTATAATCGGAGAATACAGTAAGCGAATGGGATAAGAGATTAATATCAAAAAGACCAAATTCATGATCATCTCCAGAAACTTGGATGCACTTGAAAACTCCACAATAACACTGAATACTAAGTCCATTGAAAGAGTGAGTAAATTTAAATACCTGGGATCGTGACTTTTTGAAGACTGGGCATCGGACAGGGAAGTAAAATGTCGCATTGAGCAAGCTCGACAAGCTTTCGTAAAATTCAAGAAGGTACTGACTTGTTCAGAGTTCGATCTTCAACTGAGACTAAGGTTTACTAAGTGCTACGTATGGTCAGTGCTGCTATATGGCGTAGAGGGCTAGACACTCAAAACGAGGGATATAAACAGATTAGAAGCTTTCGAAATGTGGCTTTATCGCCGTATCCTAAAAATACCATGGACAGCGAAAATCACAAATATAGATGTCCTTAAAAGAATAAACCAAGAACGCCAACTTTTCGAAACCATCAAGAAAAGGAAAACGGCGTATCTAGGTCACATCATGCGAAATGAAAAATACCAGTTCCTCCAACTTATAATCGAGGGTAAAATTGAAGGCAAGAGAGGAATGGGACGCAAGAAAATGTCCTGGCTCCGAAACATAAGGCAATGGACAGGGATTAACGACATACAATCTCTGATAGATATTGCAAGAAATAGAGAATTAATGGAAAATGTGATCGCTAACATCCATTAGTGGATTTGCATCTGAAGAAGAAGAAGAAAATATCGGTCATTTTAGGAATGAAGCCCTTATACATATGCAACAGTTACTGCTCACTCTGAATTTTTTTTCAAATGGTTCATTCTTGCACAATACTGGTGATTTTTGTGGAGTTAGTAAAGCAACAAGTATCAGAGTTGTAAAAGAGTCAGTATATGCTTGAAGGTGATGAAATCCATGAAATAAGGCCACAGTTTTACAATCTTGCACGTTTTCATAGGTGCCATTGATTGTACATATATAAAAATTTAGTCCAAGTCCTTAAATATCTCAGCTATTTCAAATCCGTACTTAAAAATACAAAATATTGTTGCTGTATGACCTGTTTCTATTCATGATGCACATATATTTCGAAATCAAATCTAATCAAATATCTGAGCATCTTTTTAACAAGGTAATTAGGGTGAACATATCCTACTAGGAGATAGTGGCTATCCAATTAAAAATGACCTAATAGCTTTACCCCATGTCACAAATGCAGTATTTCCGTCTTAAGCAATGGGACTAAGAGTAAGATTGGAAAGGGTTTAGACAAAAATAGTAGCCACCGCTCTTTCCACCATATAGCTTGTGATGCAAATGAAAATTATCCACCAGGGCATCGAGAGCGAGAAACAGCTATTCGTTTTGTAGATTATTTTATAATATGCAGCTATATTTACCTCATATTGTATAAAATCTCATTGTTGACAATTCTTACAATACAAAATACAATTTAAAACCTTCGTACCATACCCTGTTTTTGAATTGCTGCCTCATATCACTTAGCACATTGCAATGGTATAGGATGCGTATGGCAGTTTCTTCTTCTGTTTCGCATTTTCTTCATCATGGTTTATTCACCTTACTTATTTTATATAGACATTTTCTCAAATAGCGATGTTCAGTCTCCATTTCAGACACCGTTTTACAGAAAACGATTTCCGGAGTGGAAATAGAAATGTTAAAACAATTATAAAAAGTAATTTTTATTACAATCAATTGTGACTTAATCCCGTATAAACATAATATTATATCAGTAGTCTTTATTATTTTCTCAGTCTGGATTTTCCTTTGAGTGGCTGTCCATTTATTTTGATAATTTCTTACCAGCCACTTGAACCTCGTATCCTTGGTTATCCTTGGTGGTACCAGCCAATTGTTCTGCGCCTATCGAAGTTTATTACGAGCCTTTTTTTGTCATCAAATGTGCCCATTCATTCCCACGAACTCCTTCATCAACCTGCAGCCATAATGTTGAGTTCTTTGCAATTCTTCACAGTTTTTATTTGATGAGTAGGCATTCACTCTGCATTAATTATTAATAAGTAAACAATTAAAAATTATTATAGTTTTTAAAAAACATGAAATTTTGAGATCTTCTCAAGAGAATCAGGCAAAAAAACATTCTAAGTATCGACAAAGTATCTGTACAGCTTATACCTTTGGTCTCTCAAATAGAATAAACAAAAATAATTGTTTAAAAACTACGTAACCGATTGTGCCCATCTTTGAAAAACATGCTTACTTTTGGGCTTAATTTGCAATAACTTTTTTGTCTATAAACATTTTTTAATTTAGAATATCTCATTTTAAAGAGCAAGTATTTTCAAGTAAGTCGTCTGTTGAACGATTTTATCCAGAATGCGTAGTTTTTTCATAATATTAAAATAAATGGAAAAAAAGTCGTTTTTTTTTTGCTTATAATACGCCTTTTCTATTTCCTATATATTCCCCCAGATATTTCAGTTAAAAAATAGTGGCCGGTAATTTTTCGATTTTTCAAGTAATTTTTCGGCTTCATTTCATGGAGTAATAAACTAAGAACAACTTATAAATTAAATTTAATTATTTATTTCTTTGAATAAAAAAAAAACAAAAAACTAGTGTTTTTTGTTGATGTAGATAAGTGACTTAATTGATTTATACAGTTGTATAATTGTATTATTGTTTATTTAATATTAAGCTAAGTATATCCCCAACATATGCCTCGCATTTTAGTAAATTTTAAAATACTCCCTCCACTATAACTCCAAGCTGAATAAATTGGAGCTCCAGATTTTGAAGCTTTGTAGATAATTCTGTTCAAAGACAACTTGTACATTTAAAAGCAGTCTTTCATCTTTCAAATGCCGCTAATAAGGTTTCTTACTGTTATAAAAAAACAATCTATGAATTTAAACAAAAGTAACTAACTTTGTCTCTAATTGTCTTATTTTATTATTATATTAAATATATTTTTTTTATTTGGATTATTTTTTTAATTTGAGAAAAAAATGCCAGGCTATTTTGTATTCGAAAGATACCTCTTTATGAATTTTCTGCAGATTTTTTAAAGCAAAATTGCGTTCAGAAAAAAATAAAGTCGAAAAAAGCTTCTTTTTTTAGATTTAAGAGGTTCTATGGGCTCTGGGAAGTTAAAAATTTGTATGAAGTCATGTTTTTATATGCTTTATTGAAAGCATAAGTCGCGGTGCTGATCGGTGCGGGGACACTTTTGACCATCTTATCTCGCTACAGTCTTTGACTATGAATTAAAAATTTGGCAAACTCAACTACAAATTTAAAAGAATTTTACTTTTATTGCAAAAACTAATTTTTTTTTTGAAAATTTTTTTAATTTATAAGTATTCATACAATCACAGCTCGTGCTTTACATTTTAAATATTACAAGCCTTTTGCCAGAGACCGCATTGAGAAGGAATACAAAGACCAAGAGGAAAAAGAACAATCCGGTTTTCGAACAATAAGAAGCTGTACTAAAAATTAAGCACAAATCAAGAAACCCACCTCATGTTTATTGACTTGAAGAAGGCGTACGATATAGTTCCTGTAAACAAACTCTGGAACGTGTTACGACAGACGAATATTAGTGTCACCTTAATAAAATCCTTAAGAAATTTGTACGAACGGTCAACATTCCAAATAAATACTGGAAACAGTCTATCGCAAAGCTTCCTGGTTAATAAAGGTCTACGTCAGGAGTGTTGTGTACCACCGACCTTGTTTAAAATATATGTTGCAAAAGCATTGAAAGAGTGGAAACGAAAATGCAGAGGCATGAGCGTAGACCTTGGAGAGATTTGCTTGTATACATTGCAGTTTGCTGATGACCAGGTTGTTACAGCAAACGAGAAAGATGATCTGGAGTACATGGCAAGGAAATTACAAGAAGAATATAGAAAATGTGGACAGAATTATTAATACAGAAAAAACAAAATACCTGTCAATAGGTACCGAACTATCGAACATCACATTAGAAAATAACGAAATCATCAGGCCCTGCGACCATTACACATATCTAGGAATCGTTTTTGACACAACGGGGAAAGATGATGAAGAAATAAAGAGAAGAGTAACACAATACAAAAAAACAATAGGTTGTCTAAACAGCGTACAGTGGAGCCATGAAATAGGAAAAAGAAGAAAGCACAATATCTACGAATCTCTTATTAAAAGCAGTCTATTGTACGGAGCAGAAACTTGGCGAATAACCGAAAACAACAGAAGAAAACTGGAGACAGTAGAGATGGACGCTTTTAGAAGATCAGTAGGAGTGTCACGCAGAGAGAGAATACGTAATGATGAGATAAGACAGCGAATGGGGATTGACGGCTCTCTAACAACAGACATAGAAAGAAAACAGCTGATATGATACGGACACGTCCAGAGGATGGATAACTCAAGACTCCCAAAAATAATTATGCAATGGGTACCACCAAACCGCAGAAAGAGAGGAAGACTCAAGAAATATTGGAAAGAGGAAGTAACGAAAGCGATGAGCGCAAGAGATCTTAGAGAGTACCAATGGGATGATAGAGTGTCATGGAAATTAGGCATCGGACAACGTCGCAAGACGTTTTGAAGCCGACTGATATATATATATATATATATATATATATATATATTATATATATATATATATATATATATATATATATATTATATATATATATATATATATATATATATATATATATATAACCAAACCACAATTAGATATGTATCTCTTCCATACATTAAGGACATTGGGCATAAACTAAGTAGAATTTTTTCATCAATTAATAATATCAAAATTGCATATAAAACGGTACTAACAGTTAACAAAGTTTTTTCTAAACTTAAAGACCAATCCGCACTCTTATCCTTAACGGATGTTGTTTATTGTATACCGTGCGGCTCATGTGAACAAGTATACTATGGTCAAACATCAAGATGCCTTAAAGACCGCATTACATCCCACAAGTCTGATAATAGACTACATCCTGAAAGAAGTGCATTGGGTGAACATGCATTTAAAAATGGGCATCGGATAAACTACAATAACATCAAAATAGTAGAACAGGAAAGTAACATCACCAAAAGACTTTTTCTGGAAATGGCCTACATTTGCCAAAATAATAATGCAATGAATCATAGAACAGATATTGGCCATCTAAATGAAATGTTCTCCTATTTGTTACTACTAGATAAATGCAACAATAAGACAAACAATAATTTATCAATTGACATTTAAGTAATTAAAAAGTTCATTTTTGAGGAATTTATTTTTTTTACAAAGTTAGTTTGTTTAAATTTAATAATTTTTGTTTACACACAGATACTGGGGTCATACAAAACAAAATCACAATAAATTGTAACGTTTTTATAATTACGACCTTATTTATTTATGTTAATTTAATAGGCTTTGTTTTAAAACATTGACAGGTTGAAGTTTCACTTCCTAATGATATTAACAAATATAAAATAATTTATATTTCCACGATATACCTAATAATAAGCCTATAATTTGTTGTACTAGCAGTTGCTTGATATTAGGGATGTGAGATTTTCAGTTGCCAATGTCAATATCAATGTCATAGATTTGTGTATAAATAATTAAGTTTGTGTGAATGTTAAGTAATTTTTTAAAATTTTAAATATAGGAATAGGTTTTAGCTCAACAGACTGTGATAGATTTTATCAACAACTTTTATAAAATCATTTATGAGACAACCTCATTAAGTTTGTAAGTATCGAATTTTTAATTAATTATACAAATTTGTAAAAATTATTCATCACATTTGTAGCTCCCCGATGAAGGACATAACCAATGTCCGAAAGCTTGGAATAAAAATTTAAAAGAGTACACCTTTCATTTTTATTGCTGCATACCCAATATTTAAAGTTTACTTCCTTACGTGGTCAGCAAATACTTCTGGTTCATTATATATATATATATTATATATATATATATATATATATATATATATATATATATATATATATATATGTATATATATATGTATATGTATATATATATATTATATATATATATATATATATATATATATATATATATAGATATATATATATGTATATATATATATATATATACACATTGAACTTACCGTTAAAAAGTTATGACGAATAGAAATTTCAGTCAAAATTCACAACTCACCCCTCGTATATTATTTAACAAATGGGAGCAGACTCTTTTTAATGGCAATTTGTTTAGGGGTCTCCATAAGACATAGAGGTATGTACAGTTTCGCATGACACCCTGTATAAATATATTTTATATAATTTACGCTAAGGAAAAATATTTTTAAAACGAAAATACTCCTAAAATCCTTTTTAATCAATTTAAAATGTTTTTTAGATATTTAAAACATTTTGTGTGATGTTTTGACCTGATAAAAGATAGTCAATATTTTACATCTAACAACATAAATGACAATGATGATCATTAATTTTCCAATATATGAAAAAATAGGTATTTATTCAACAAATACCGGCATTTGGTTGTCTAAATTAGGGAGTTGCGCACGTCGGTGAACTTCGAAGCTTTCCCTTAAATTATCAGTAGGTACAACGCGCTAGTGTCGTATAGGTGCCCGCAATGGCAAATTTCTAAAATTCGACTTTTTGTCTCTGGTAAGTCCTTTTAAATTCAATTTGCTTTACTACAAAATATTAGTAATTATGTTGTTCATACACATGTATGGTAAACATTGCTTATTACAATATTTTCTTAAATATTTTGTATATAACTCCTGAATATATTTTTGGAATATGGGAGAATATCTATAATATAAGTATTTGTAGATCGTCAATATTGTTATTAGGGGTATTTAAGGATTAAAATTTGTTTGTGTTATTCTAATGTATTTTGATGTTTTATTTGTATATATTAAAATGCATGAATCTCGTTTGCATAGCACGTGGTACAAGTACACAAACAACAATAACCCTTATTCCCACAGAACCTAGCACATGTAGGGGTTTATTCCTAAAATGAAGTTTTTAATAGAACTGCATTATGATTTCTTTGCAGAAGGTACATGTAGCTTTAAGAAATCCTGATAATTGAACAATAGCTTAGTGTCTAATTAACAAAATAAATCAAAAATTAAGACTTATCATAAAGGCGTGAAAATCTTGATGAAATTTAAAAAAAAAACATAAAGATTTTTTTTTTTCAGGAAGAAGGAAATATATTTTTTTGCTAGGCGTGTCTGTCATTTCTCGCATAAAATGAAGTTGCGCGACTGGGCATTTTGTGTTTTCTGACCAGTGGTCTTGAGCGTGGGAGCATTATTGATCGTGGTGGCCATGCTTATACACGCATCTAACGCACATAATATACACATACCCATCAGCTCACCCCACTTTCTCATTTGTGATGTCCGTTACGTTTTCCATTCATAATTATGATTTCTTTACGTAGCTGTATCTCATGATCAATACTTCGTCTCCTTAGAACAGAATTAACAGAAAAAAACTTATTTATAATTTTTTAAATTTGTATATATATATATATATATATATATATATATATATATATATATATATAATGTGTGTATATATAATAAAATTTATTTATAGTTATTTGACAAACACCATTCTCAGAGTAGAATTTACAACAGTCCTAAAAATTGCTAATCTATCCCATTAAATTGTTAATTTTGTATAATCAAGATTAAGCTTCCATTACACATTTTAACATTTCCATAGTAAATTATATTTTTGCATGTAGAGTTGTAGTTTTTGAGGTTATTTATCCTTATTTTATATTTTGTGATATACGCAAAACGCAATTTTTTGGGAATTTTCTATCAAGTGTGTAAGAATTCGCTACGAAAAGACGTGACGATAACAGGAAGATAAAAAGGACGTACATAGGAGAAGGTTTATGTCCAATAGTCAACAGAATAGATCAATAAAGACAGTAGCGGTAAAAATGATTATGCACCTTTAGGCATTCGGTCCAAGTTTTTTGATTGTAAGAACTTTTTTCCTGACTTTGGTTCATTATTTTCATATGCCATCATCATCATCATCATCATTGGCTTTTACAACTCTTCGTGAGTTTTTGCCGCGTTTACTATTGCCTTCCATTGATTCCGATCCTGTGCTATTATTTCCCATGGCCTTACTTCCATCTTCTCCAGGTCTTCCCTGACTGCGTCTTTCCACCTTTTTCTAGGCCTTCCTGTCGATCTTCTACCATCTGGTCTTTCCCAAAACACATTGCTAAATCAGTCTGTCGTCATCACTCCGTACCACGTGGCCTGCCCATCTTAATCTATTGGCTTTTATGTATCTTACGATGTTTCCTTTCACAAAGAGAGTCTCTATTTCATTGTTGTATCTGCTCCCCCATTCATTTGTCACGCTGTCCCTGCAAGGACCATATATAATTCGCAGGATTTTGCGTTCCCATACTAATATCTTATTGATTTCTTTCTTTCTCAATGTCCATGTTTCACTTCCATATGTCACTGCTGGTCGTATTATGGTTCTGTACATTTGGATTTTGGCACGCCTTGAGAGAAGCTTTGACCTTATTAGATGTTGAATGGCAAAGAATGATTTATTCCCCACCAGTATTCGTATTTCAACCTCCCGTTCTCCTGTGTTTTCACTGGTAATTGTTGCTCCTAGGTATTTGAATTCTTTGACCACCTCAAAATTATGATCGTTTATGGTAATGTTTTGTCTTATTCGCTGTCGTTCCTTTTTTGATACGACCATGTATTTAGTTTTTTCTTCGTTTACTTTCAGGCCTACGCTTAGTGTTGCTTCTTCAAAGTTGTAGAATATAAGAAAATTTATAATGGAAAGGTGGATGACTGAAAAATGAATTGGAAGACCTAGATAATAACTACGATAATTTTACCGTTTACAAGAAAATTAAGGAATAGGTCGGTGTTGGATTCAAACAAGAATATCACATGCATAGATAATCATGAACTTACAATAACTAAGAAAAATTTATATATTGCATAATTACATATTTCAGCTCTTCAGTGATAATAGATCAAGGAATTGCGTCTTAACCCTTTCGGAATATGTATCTACAATAACACCTGATGAGGAAAAACAATTCATAAAAATAGCAAATAGTGGCAAAGCTGTAGGGCCAAATGGGATTTATTGTGAACTCTTAAGAATATTGGATTGATCTTAAGAATATTGGATTGCTATTCTATATCTGTTTTGGTGGAACTATTTAATTGTAGGAGAAAGGAGGGTAAATTTGCCAACATAAAACTTAAAATTAAATTTTAACGTAATTTGAACAAAGTGCATCCCATTTCCCATCTGTCGTATATATTTTCTTTTATTTTGTCTTTTGTAATCCCTTGTCACGTTTTTTTCTGTTCTTTTTTAAACGACTTTTTTTTCTCGAGATACGGAGTACTAGAAATAACAAGCCATAAAAGTTTTTTCGTAGTGCGTCTATCTTTTCGCTAGCTACTACTTTAATCCTTAGATGTTTTTCGCCTCCTTTGTTAGCCGTTATTGGTGGCTCTAAATCTTTTGAGATAACTGTTGAGGTTGAGGGTTGCTCAATGGTTGGTTCAATCTGTCTAAGACTTCTTTTTCTGGTTGTATGTTTATGTTTACTGTATTGATTTCTAGTGTTGGTGTAGTAATGTCTCGCTCTGTGGTCGCAGCAGCTTCAAAATTATCATCCGAAAATATCTGAGAATTAAATGGTTTTATTCTCTTTGGCATTAATTCCACTAATACAGTGGCCACACTTAAAGCGACCAAATAGTGAAGGATCATTCCTGGTTCTTACATGTCATTGATTAAATACGTTACATTGTTAACTGCTGTTTCGCTTAGGTGTTTGCTACTACAAGTAGCAGTAACAAAGAGTGTTTGTTGCACTTTGTCTTTTTTTATAGCGCTAGAACTTCTACTTTCAATATGGGGAGATTGCTTCCTTTTTCTATTGGTAGGCTGTCATCTGGTCTGTTTGTTTGCAAATAATTTTAGGAGGTATCTTTCCCGTCGGTCAGATAGCTAAGCGGGCTAGGCGACCGATTCTCATTCGCTTCACTGTCGAATGGTTCAGTGGATGTGAGTTCGAGCCCCAGCTCGGTGTACAGAAAAATACAAAGGCTAACGCAGCAGTTTAAAATTCTAGATGAATTTTAAACTGCTGCGTTAGAATGCGGCTTAGACTAGAATATGCTGATGTCGGATCGGCCTATGGTGGAGCAGTACGGCAAGAGATAAGGACTTGCGGCTCGGTGATACTACCGGAAGGTGCCGCCTTAATACCGACATATATATATATATATATATATATATATATATATATTATATATATATATATATATATATATATATATATATATATATATATGTATGTATATGTATATCTTTCCCCAAATTTGTTTTTGCTTTTCAGGGTCTATTACCATTTCGTTATTTTCGTTTTAGAGACATTTTTGGGCTTCCAAAGCTTTCTTTTGATGTAGGTCTCGGTTTTTATGTGCTTGCTTAAGTTGTTCTGCTTCTTTACACTGCTTCTTGAGCCATTGTTCATTTGCTACCGGCTTGTGGTTCCCATTTTCGATGTTAAGGCTTAAATATGTCTGGGGATTTTTGTTTTTTTCTTGTCTTTCTTCCATTAATTTCAACATCTTTTCTGCCATCTAAAGCTTTCGTTTTATGGAATTTGGTAATATCCATACAACGTGGTTCTTGTGCAATTTACGCATTTTGGTTCAGATCTTTATCTTTATTAAATAGATGGTAATATGCTTATCTGTACATTTAACTCTTGGTCCCATCGCACAATAAGCTTGTGTGTCTCCAAAAGTATGGCATTGTGGCATTAGTTTTTACTTAAATCGGTTCTAGTTCTACTCTAGTTACCAAAATAGTTTTTTATGTCCTCATCATGCCTAAATATCAGCACAAATTGATTTAATGGCTCATTGGGCTTCTATTTTAACTCATTAATTATGACTAAATCTTTACATCCCCTTAATTGCATATCACTGATAAAATTTTCTGGTTGGCAAGAATAGTGTAGTGTCGTTAACTATTACTTTGATCGTTCTTTGTTTCTTATTTTCATAGGAGTACCACTGAAATCTATTTACAGAAATTAATTTTGTTTCTTAGAGTGTTGGTCACCGCTATTACATTTATATTCAGTGGCGTTGTGATTAAGGAGATAATTGTAAAAGCTTCTTCTTTCTGTGGTTAACAATTTCTGAAAAGCTTCGTAACTTTTTACGTTTTTTCCACCACTGTTGGAATGGTAGTAAATTATTCTTAGTGACAGTTTAACTTTAGTTTTATTTTTTGAACTATCTGTAATGTGGGAGAAAACTATCCATTTTTGTCTTTTTGATATTTATATGTTTCATCTGTGCCTCGCAGAATCGAAGAGGTGGCAGAAATATTTTACCATTAAAAACAATATTTTGTATATAAAACTAACTTGCTTATTTATCATAGTGAATGATCAGATAGCAATAATTATAAGATTCCTGTTGTAGTTTCATTAAATAAATAAAAATCAAAAACAGTTGCAGAAGAGACCGAACTAGAAATAAATATTCAAAAGACAAAAAAAACTAACACAGGCAAGAGCTAGGGGAAACAGAGGCACAGTTGACTTAGAGGACGATATTGAAACTGTAGAAAGTTTCACATATCTGGGAATTACCTTAAACACGGATGGAACAGAAGAACAAGAAATTCAAAGAAGAATAATAAAAGGAAACAAAGCTTACTTTTCAGTCGCCCATACGTTCCGCTATAAAAATACACACTGGAAATCAAAAATCAGGGTCTACAAGACTATTAGATTAGATTAAGAGAGGTGGCCTTTCGGCCTATTCCACTGCGACCTTTTCAGATCTATTGTGGTCCTCTAGTCCTAGATAACATTCTCTAGCCTGACCCTTTTTATAGTCTAGTAGCTTCGAGACTGTACCTTCCATGTAGCTATTTGCCGGTGGATTTTCTTCTCCTAATGCAAAAAACCTCACATTTGCCAGACTGTCACACTGACATAAAATGTGCTCTGCTGTTTCTTCTTCGAGGTGACAGAATCTGAACAGGTCATCATCTGATAATCCCATTAGCTTCAAGTACCTATTCAGCTTACAGTGCCCTGTTAGAAGACCTACTATGGCTTTGACTGTTTTCCTGTCTTTGCTAATTAGGTCTTCCGTAAATTTTGGCGAATGTTCTGTAATTAACTGTTTCACGTATCTTTGTCCTGGTGAATTCCTCCACCATTCCAGATATTTGTGAGCTACTTCTTTGTAGACGTTCTTGTTACTGACTTTGCAACGCCGCAGAAGGGTTCCGGTCCAATGAATGGCATTGATGAACCTTGTTTGGCCATTTCATCTGCTTTTTCATTGCCCTGAGGACCCTCGTGCAACGGTTGTCAGGCTACCGTAACTTTGCTACACTCTCCTAGTTTATTTAGAGCACACACGCAATCCCATACTAGCTTAGAATTGACCTCTATAGAATTGAATGCCTTAAGCGCTGCCTGACTATCTGCGAAGATGGCAACTGAACAGAACGTTCTTTCCTGCCTTTCTATTTCTTCCACGAGGTGATGGATTGCAGTTATTTCCACCTGGACAACTGTCACATCCTTAGATAGACTTACCGGGAAATGTATTCCTTGATTTGTCCCTACTATGCCGGCTCCAACACCCTCCGATGTTTTTGAGCCATCCGTGTACCAGGTAGCAGCAGCTTTTATGGGTACACCTTTATTCCAGTCTTTCCTGCTTGGTATCTTAATTGTGAATTTATTGTTAAAACTATTTCTAGTAGCTGTTGCATCGATAGGTTTCCCCGTCACAATAAGCTTTCTGTTGTCAGTACCATGCATCTGGCTTATATGTCGCTGACTGTGGATTAATCTGTGCATCACTGATCTGGCTTCGCCCTGTATAAAGATATGAAGTGGTGGTAAATTCAACAGGACTTCCAACGATGCAGTAGGAGTTGTTTTTATGGCCCCTGTAATACACAGGCATGCTAGCCTTTGTGTATTACCTAGCAGCCTTATTGCTTCCACTTGCTGCGTCTTTATCCACCACATCACCGAGCCATAGGTTATCATGGATCTAATAACCATAGAGTCATTTTGGGGTTAAGTCCCCAATTCTTACCGCATATTCTTCTACATCTGCCCAGGGACATAGTAGCTTTCTATGTGGTTTTTAGAATGTGAGTATTCCATGTAAGCCTAAGATCAAAATATACCCCAAGGTATTTTGTTTCTTTGGCAAATGAAATCTCTGTTCTTCCCAGCATCGGTGGTTTTAGGCCTTGTAGTGCTGTTTTCTTGGTGAAGTTGACGATTTGTGTTTTCTGAACATTGACTATCAGTCTCTCTTCTTTACACCAGTCGTCAACTATATTTAGGGCTGTTTGCCCTACAAGACTCTAATCAGACGAATAGTATATTATGGAAGCGAGACATGGGTGATATCAGAAGACACAAAAGGAAAGCTGGAAGTCTTCGAACGAAAAGTCCTAAGAAATATATTTGGGCCTGTTAACGAAAATGATGCAAGTATAACCATAAACTCTACAAACTGTTTAAATATGCACCGATCTCAGAATTCGTTAAACTTAAAGAGAATTAGATGAGCTGATCATGCAGTGAGAATGGAGACCGGAAGATAGCCAAAAAGAGCCCTAGATAGTAAAATACAGGGCGCAAGACCAAAAGGAAGGCCATGGAATAGGTTGGATGATGAAGTGGCAGCAGATGCGCAAAATTTGCTACACGTGAGAACCTAAAAAAGATCGGCGAGGAATAGACAAGACTGAAGGCATAATTTGGAGTGGGCCAAAGCTCGATTTGGGCTGTAGCGCCATTGGAGAGAAAGAGAGAGAATGTTTCATCTGTATTACATTTGATTTATTGGTTTTTATTTGATCTGATCTGATCCCAGCTTTTTTCGAGGAGTTTATTAAGTTTTTTATTCAATTGTTCGTATTGTATTTTCAAAACCTCAAAATTATAAAATTTTCTTCAAACACTTCTTGATTTGTGATTAAGGCTATCTCAGTGGCTATAGTTAAAAGCATAGTAGTAAAAGGTTAGAAAAGGATACGCAAAATTTTAGCCTAATTTTTTCATCCTTCCTATCTAGAGTGCTAAGTGTATTCCCTTTTTAAATTTTAATTTTCTTTCTTAATCTTACATTTTTTTAGTGTCGCATAAAAATATTCATCACATCTAATATTTATGGAAATATATTCTTTTAGTGTATTGAACTGTAAAACGCATTACTCCACCCTACTAATAACTAGAGTTGTAATATCGTATGGCGAAATGATATTCATTATCTTTAAATTTTTATTGTCATTCGCCAACCCCTTTATTTTCTAAATGTAAATACAGGTGGTGTCTTTACAAATTATATCTATCTGCATTATTAAATAAAAGCCGAACTAAAAATCAATAAATGTGTACGGCTTTTTATTTCGATTACCATTATCTTTATTTACTACCTTTGCTGTTGAAAATTATTTAAATATTAAATTATTTTTGTTGATTACTGATAAAGTTACAAAATCAATAAAATATAGCTCTGATAAAAGATAACAATAGCTGTTTCAATTGACAATTTTCGATAGTGAAAAATTATTTGTTAGTTTAGTAAAAAAGTTACTTATTACAGTATGCAATTATTTACTTGTAGCTCCAAAATCAGACATAAATATTGATAAAATATTACATGGGGATAAAACAAACTGTGAACAAACTCTAGATGTTAAGTAGATGCCGTGTCAGGATTAATCAGGAGCTTAATTTCAGAACAAACCCTACAGTGAGGACAAATCTAAGATAATTTTCCTAAATTTAATGACAATATCATCATAAATTATACCTACACATATAATAATATCTTTTTATTTACATTGTCTGTTTTTTATATTTTTTATCGCTGAAAATCGGAAAAATTCGAACAAATTTTGCATTAAGTCTTGCTTTAAAATCTGAAAAAGTCCTTTGAAGATGAATCTTCGTCACTTCGTCATTACAGGTACTAGACATTTGTTGCTATGAGGCATCCAGCGATGTACTTATCACTTTTTAAACTTAGTTTTTAATATTCACAATATTTGACATTTTTTTTTGAACTTTTCATTTTAACCTTCGAACTGTATGCGGCTTATTCACTAAACTTTTGGCGAACACATTCGGATGCACTTTTAAGTTTCTTAGTATGATTTTTCTCGCACTTTTTGATATCATCTTTGATGTATGTTGGCTGGATGACTTCATTGGTTATGAACCATGGAACCCGAAGTATTATTCTTAATATTTTGGATTGGAATCTTTGTGTTTTTCCAATATTAGAATTTGCGACGGTTCCCCATAATTCCAGTCCATAAGACCAAACTGGTTTCAGGATGGATTTCATAGTTTTGATTTTTTGTCTAACAACCAATACATGGTCCTCAACTTATGACCCAGTTGTTTTCGCTTAGTAAATATATGCTTCCTCCAGTTTAATCTTCTATCCAAGTACATACCTAGATATTTGACACAGTGATTTGTTTTCATTTATTTTGACTCTTTATTTTGTCATACTTCTTCTTCTTCTTATAGTGCCGTGCACCTATAGTGCATTGGCGAATTATCTTAAGGATAAACGTCTGTCTTTTGCGTCATGCAACAGATCGCCAGTGTTATTTATGCCTGTCCAGTTCTTTATGTTTCGTAGCCACGACATTTGTTTGCGACCTACTCCTCTCTTGCCTTCAATCTTTCCCTGGATGATTAGTTGAGGGATTGCGTATTTTTTTCCTCTCAGAATATGACCGAGGTATCTAATTTTTCGTACCTTGATCAAATTGAGTAGTTCTCTCTCAGTATTTGTCTTTCTTAAGACTTTCTCGTTTCTCACCCTATCTCTCCATGGTATGCGGAACATTCTTCGCAACGTCCACATTTCGAAAGGCCTCCAACTTATTAATGGAGGTAGTCTTAACGTCAATCTTTTCATGCCGTATAAAAATATGGAGCATACCTAGCATTTAACCATCCTGTAGCACAGATTAAAGAAAAGATTGCGGTTACATAGTATCGGTTTAAATTTGATAAAAGATTGTCTTGCTTGTTCGGTATGGTATTTTATTTCTTGTTGAAGATCTCATTGGTCATGTATCATTCCCAAGTATTTAAACGTTTTCACTTGATCGATTGGAGCATTATCTACTTGCAGTTGTATTCTTAAAAGTGTGTTTTTTCTTATTGCCCTGAATTTAGTTTTTATAGCATTTATCTTCAAGCCATATATTTTTCCTACGGTGTTTATTTTATTTAACACCAACTGGATATCATGTTAGTTTCCGATAAATGTTATTTATCGGAAACCCGTTTACCTTTATTCCACACTCAGAGCCTTCCAGTGCCTCTGCAAAAATGGTCTTCACATAGAGATTGAAGAGCATAGGAGACAAAATACACCCCTGTCGCAACCTTCTTAAAATTTGAAATTCTTCTGTGTTGGTTGATTTGTTCAGTCTCACTCGTTCTTTTTGATTCCATTTCTCGTAATCGAGGAATGTTATGACTATATCCTTTCGTTGATCCATGGAGTTTTGTACAAGCGTATTCAAGCAGAAAGCTGCTTCACGTATACCCAGTCCGCTTTTGAAACCAAATTGAGTCTCACCGCTTAGATCTTCCAGCTTTCTGAACATTCTTGTGTGAAGGATGCGAAAAAACACCTTAAGCAAATGGCTCATTAAACTTATCAGTCTGTAGTCTTTGCATTTTGTCGCTCTTTGTGATTTAAGGATCATTATAAAGGTAGAATAAAGCCAATCCGTTGGAATGTAGCCGGTGTTATATATGGCATTGAAAATTGTTACCAGCATGTCGATATTATCATCTTCCAACAGTTTTATGGCTTCCGTAGTAATTCCATTTGGTCCAGGGGCCTTGCCTAGTTTTGCTACTTTTATAGCGTACTCCAGCTCGGCATCGGCGCGAATAATGGGAGGGCCGGATAAATTTTCTGTGTGTAAGTTAGTAGTTGGCAGATTCAGTCTATTGTCTGCAAAGGGGGACGAAGCATAGTCTGCCCAGATTTTAGTTAGTTCTTTCTGGGTATGAACGTAGTTTCCTTGATTATTCTTTAGTCAAGTCTCATGTTGTTTCTTGTATATACTCTAAATTTCTTTGACCTTTTTATGTAGTCCAAAGCTGTATCCCTTTTCTTGTAGTGATTCCAATTCTTCACAACGTTGTTTCATCCAGCTCTCCTTTACGTTTTTAATTCTTGCCCTTATCGTCCGTTGGATTTCCTTGTATTCCTGTTGATTCTGATGTATTTTGTTCTGTCTGCGTTGCTCCATTAGATCAAGTATCTCTTCCGTCATCCACTCGTTTTTGTGACTTCTTTTTATTTTACTTGCGACTACTTCGTCAGCCTCGACTATAGCTATTTTTATTTTCTCACAAGTTTCCTTGTATGCAATTTCCTTGTATGTTTCTCAAATTCTCGTTGATGTGCTTACTGTATGTAGATCTAAGCTCTTCATCTCTCATTAATTCTTTAGTGTTTATGTATTTTTGATTAGATGGCTTTTTAACCTTTGCCAATCGAAGCCTTACATTCGCGATTAGTTATGGTCAGATGAAATGTCCGCACCAGGGTCAGCGGCCACTCTTTTTATATAGTTGCGAAATCTTTTGTTTATCAAGATGTAATCAATTTGATTTCGTATCATATGACCTAGACGATCTCCTGGTGCTCGCCATGTATAGAATCTTCTTGGTGGGAGTTGATACCACGTATTGGATATGATGAAATCGTGGTCATTACAAAATTCAATTAGTAACTCTGCTCGCTCATTTTTGTTACCCAGATCGAAATCACCGACCGCATTACCGCATCTACCCCTTCCGCCTTTGGCATTAAAATCGTTTTTCTTTGTGATCTTTAATGCTTCCTTGATGTCTTTATAGAAGTCTAAAACTTCAGTTTCCGGTTTATCAGATGTGGTTGCGTAAGCTTGGATTAGATTTATATTAATAGGGTGACCGGCTAACTTCACTATGATTACTCTATTTAAATGTTTGTCTGTTTTGTCATGCATTGTATTTTATTTAGGTTAGGATTTATAGGATTTCTAAGGCTATTTTGGGATTTTTGTTAATCATCATCAGTGACATTACAGCTCGTCATGAGCCAAAGCTTTCTTCAGAACAATCGTCCATTCGCCCCTGTCTCTGACAACTCTTCTCCATGCTTTAATTCCGATGGATTTTAGATCATCCTCTACGTTATCTTGATACCTAAGTTTTGGTCTTTCTTTGGTTCGTCTTCCCACTGATCCTCTATGGTCGAAAATTTTTCTGATCGTTGCATCTTCATCTCGCCTAATTACATGTCCTATCCATCGAAGGCGTGCTAATTTAATACATTTTACAACGTCAGGTTCCCTAAAACTTCTGTATAACTCTGGGATTTTTGTTAGATGATAGTATTTCCGTATCTTCTGCAAATATGGCTGTGGTGATATTTGTATCTGTCAATAGGTCTTTATTCTGTATTATATTGGCCCTAGGATGCTTCCTTAGAGCACACTAACGAGAATTTGTTGTATGCTTGTGTATTCATTCTCATACTTTACCTGAAAGTTTTTGTTGGTGATACAGAACTTTAACATTATATAGTGATTTGTTGGAAATTTCGTTTTAGTTTACATAAGAGACGTTTGTGCCAGAATTTATCAAATGTCTGACCATAACCAAGAATGCCGCTGGGGCATACCAAGAATGCAGCTGAGCAGTAACTATTATTTTCAAAGTCTTCATTGGTTTCCTCTACATCTCTATGTACCTCTTATATTATTGAATGTTGTTTTATCTATCTATACAGCCCTAAACATCCATCCTTGGATATAGGACTCCTCCTCCTTCTTCCATGCCTCTCTATCTTGGGCAATTTGCATCCATTTTGACCCGGCGTGTTTCTTCAGGTCATCTGACCATCGCATTTGTGGCCTTTCCCTTTTTCGTTTGTGATTCCATGGTCTCCAATGTATAATTGTCTTAGTCCATCTTTCATCTTTCTGCCTTAGGGTGTGTCCGGCGAACTTCCATTTAAGCTTTGCTACTTGGATTGAGATATCTGTCACTTTTGTTTTATTACAGATCCATTCGTTTCTTTTTCTGTCTGATAGTTTAATGTTCAGCACTTGTCTTTCCATGGATCTTTCTGTCTTTGCTATTATTTCCATATTTTCCTTTGTAAACGTCCATGTCTGAGAGCCATATGTGAGAACAGGGAGTATACATTGATTGAAGACTCTCGTTTTTAGGTATTGGGGGTATTTTGAATTCTTCAGAATATAAGACAGTTTTCCGAATGATGCCCAGGCCAATCTTATTCTTCTTTTTATTTCTTCGGTCTGATTTTCTTTATTTAATTTAGTGATTTGGCCTAGATATATATACTCTTTTACTTGTTCTATTCTTGTTTGCGCCACTGTAATTATTAGTTATTCTGGTTGATTAGTCATGGTCTTTGTTTTACTGTAATTCATCTTGAGTCCAATTTTTGTCGATTCTCTATCATTCTAGATAGAATGTTGTTTTATGAACCCAAATTGGTGTGATGTGATTAGTTTTTTGTTTTCTAATAAAGAAATTAGCCTAGTAAGTGTTAGCTTTTCAAAAACTCTGGAAACCACTGGAAGAAGACTAACAGGACGGTGGGACTGTACATTTTCTGGTTTTTTCGTGGCTTTAGTATCATTCTTATTTGTGCTAATTTCCATTGTCTTATTATAGAGTGTTAACAATTGGAATCCTTTTTCTGAGAGTTGCTGAAGAGTTTTTCCAGTAATACGGTCGTATTCTGGGGCCTTTTTTTCTAGTTAATACGGTTTTGCGAGTACTGAAATTATCACTTTTTCGGTTTATAGTAAGTATTTTCCATCATTAGTGGTAAAAACTTTTTTAAGATGTGTCGCGAATGTTTCGGTTTTTTCTAGAGGACTTTTCGCCCATTTTCCTGTTTCTATGCTTATTGCTGGGATTGTGTCATGTGTAAGGTCATTGTAGCCTTCCATAACGAGTAGACTGTGGCTTGGGTTGCATCTAGTTTTTGTATGTATTCCTGAAAAATTGCATTTTTTTCTGCTATTATCAATTTTTTTAGTACTTTTTTGCTTTATTGCCTTATTCCTTTATTTACTTTATAGTGAGTTTGTAGCTAATAAGTTACATGCTGTTTCCTGTACAATTGTTTTAAAAGCCTTGTGAGTAAATAACATTTAAATTTTCATAAATGCGATTTCATCACATAGGATGCTTTATTATTTTAGTTGAATTTGGCCTACATAGGACTTTAAATAATATTTTTATTTGTACGTACTGTCTAACTTAGTAGATAGAAATGTCAAACTAAATGTCAGTCATTATTGTAAATGCAATTAAATTCAATGGCTACTATCATGGAAACGATCGTATTAAAGAAATAAAAAGGGACTATTACCATACAGAATGCTAAAAAATGGCACATTTCAACAATTTGCAATTTTTTTACGTTGTTTTTAAATGCTTATGGATATGACTTATGAATCTGCATTACGTATGTGTCTCAGAATTAATATAATTAGATAGATCTTTTACCCCTAGCCAACAGAAAAAATGAACTGAAACAAAATAATGTAAGTTGGAGTTGGACTCGAGCTGAAGATTAACATCAAGAACACTGAAATTATGATAATCGCAGAATAACAGGTAGTTTCATAAAATATAAGTACATACAGAAATCTTTCAAACGCTAACCAGAACTTTCAAATACCTTCTTCTTCTTCTTCAAGTTCCGCTCCTATCGGAGATTGGAAATCATTCTGGCAATTATAATTTTGTTGGTTACGCGCCTGAATAATTCAATTGAACTGCATCCTAACCATTCACGGAGATTGCGTAGCCACGAGATTTTACGTCTTCCTACGCTTCTTGTGCCTTTGATTTTACTCTGTATTATATTCCTTAGTAGTTCGTATTTTTCACCTCTCATGATGTGCCCCAAGTATTCCGATTTCCTGATTTTTATGGAATTTAAAACTTCGCATTGTTTTCCTAGTTGTTCGAGAACTTGTTCGTTTGTTTTGCGATCCATCCATGATATTTTCAAAATACGTCGGTAATACCACATTTCGAATGCTTCTAGGTTTTTAATGTTGGCTTTTTAAATGTCCAAGCTTTAACCCCATTCAAAAGGGTAGAGAAAATATAACATCGAAGCATTCTTATCCGGAGCGATATATTGATATCGCGGTTACAAAAAAGTTTTCTCATTCTATTAAAAGTTGACCGTGCAATTTCAATGCGGCATCTTATTTCTTTTGTCTGATCAGTATCTTCTGTGATCCATGCTCCAAGGTATTTGTACAAAGATATTTGTTAAATTTCTGTATTATCTAGTAGTAGCTTAACTTTGATGTTCTGTGCTTTTGTAAATACCATGAACTTTTTTTTCTTCAAATTTATTTTTAGTCCATAATCGTTGCAATATATATTTAGTTGTTCAGCAAGGTGTTGCAGTTCTTCTAGTGTTCCTGCCCGAAGGACGGTGTCGTCAGCATATCTTATAATATTAATTAGCTCACCGTTTATTATAAGGCCCTCACTGACCTCGGCAAGCGCTAATTCTGAGATGGCTTCACTGTATAAATTGAATAACAAGGGTGACAAAATACAACCCTTGGCGGACCCCACGGCGAATCTGGATAACCTCGGTCAGTTCATTTTCAACTTTCACTTTTGCTGTTTGGTTCCAATAAAGGTTACATATGATTCAAATGTCTCTACGGTCTATGTTTTTATTTAATAAAATTTCTTTAAGCCGATTATGCCGCACTCTGTCAAATGCTTTCTCAAAGTCAACGAAACAGGCATATACTTCCTGATTTATATCTAAGCATATCTGCGAAAGAACACTTACTGCAAACAGTGCATCTCGTGTTCCCAGTCTTTTTCTTCAAATACCTGCGAATAATATTAGATGCGTGTGGAAACATGAAACCAGACATCAACGATGGTATTGAAAGTGAATACAGACTTAAAAACAACATACAAAAGGAGACAAAACACTACCAGTGTTAATAACTAAAACCTGATATTGAAATCGTAAAGTTCCATGAAGCAGCTGGACATAATAAGGTAGTACATTAAGAACTTAGAAAATTGTTTGATGAAATCGCCATGTAAGTTTTGCTATTTAACGATATATACAGGATTGGGATCATAGCACATGTATAGCTTGTTTCCACCAATGAAATCGTTAAAGTCCTGTAAAGCAGTTGGACCTAATGAGGTCGTACATTAAGAACTAAAAATTGTTTGATGAAATCGCCATGTAAGTTTTGCTATTTAACGACTTATTCAGGATTGGGATCATGGCACATGGATGACTTGTTTCCACCTTCGTCGCCATCAGTCAAACAAATCGAGCTTTTAAGTGTAAAGATTGTGGACTAATAAGTGTTTAAGACATTTCTGAAAATTTTCCAAATTAGAATATATGAAAAATGCGTGACTGAAACAACTTGTAATAAATCAGATCACAAGAACTTTCAAAATGAATTATACGTCATTTAAGAATAATTTTGATGACGTCATACTTTTGACAGATGTCAGTAAAAAATAATATTCTGTTAAATTATTCGACACAGTTGTAAATACAAACATTTAGGTATAATACCAAGTGATAAAAGAGCTGGCAATGATATATCACTTGATATAGGTATGATCCGATTTAAATTAATTTTATTAACTGGCGCCCTTCCGCCATTTTAAGTGATTAATTCACTAAAATATAAAAATAATGTACACATAAATTAGTTTAGAAATCCACAAATATGGTTCTGAGTCCAAAAAAGTTTTATGGTTCAGAAGATAATTGAATGCTGAAGAGTTATTGACTATATTTGATGAAAATGATTTTGTCATACGTAGGCTGAGGGTTTATGACACTTCCACAATTTACCAGTTGTTTTGTGCTGTATTTTAGTGCCAGAGAGCATAAGAAAGAAGAAAAGGATTATTTAGTTTTGGTTGTTATCGAGCTAGTACTTTTCTATAAAAACATACTGCTAATGTCGTTCGAAGAACTGAAAATATTAATGATTTATCTTTTATATATACAGGATAAAGATGTTTTCAGTGAGCATTGTTGATGCTGCAACAAATAACAAATCTTGCATAACAATAGTTTTATTTAACTTGATGTACAATTTCTGATTTCCTTTTATACTTTTATATTATTTTTTTCCTCTACAGTAGTATAGATAACTTTTATTTTTGTTTTGGATATGTTTATCCTTGCCCAAAACCATCTCCTATGGAAGAGTAGTATTTTGAATGTAGTTTATATATAAATATTAGTATTATAAATAAATTTTATGTACATAACTTTTTTAAAAGGATAATTTGCCCCCCGCAATTCCCTACATGACGGTAAATTAAATTAAATTGTCCTGTGATCATTTATTACTTTACCTAATAAATCCATTGTCCTTGGAACTTCAATAATTATTAAATTGAATATAAAACTCACACAAACTTGTATTAATCAATAATCATTGTATTTCAAGAATATATACACTGCCCTACGAAATAAAAATAAAACATTCTAAAAAAATACATTTTTGATATTAATGCGGAAATGTCAATTTTTTCTTCTACAAAAAAAATATCAACAAGTTTTAGCACTTTTAGAAATGATTTTCTTTTTTGTTTATTCTTTCGGTTCTTTTCACTTCTTTTTCTTCTTCCTTCTAGTATATAGGCTTTAAAGCCTGTTTCTTCTTCAATATTAGCCTCCTAAATTATTTAAATTGTCATCATCATCATTATCATCATCATCACTGGCTCGACAACCCTTTTTGGGTCTTGGCCTGTTCAAGGATTCTTCTCCATTCTGACCTGTTTCGTGCTTTTTTTTCCAGTTTTTAATTTTTAATGTTGTTATATAATTTTCTATTTGTTCTACGTATCTCAGCTTCGGTCTTCCTCTTGTTCTTTTTCCTACTGGCACTTGTTTAAATATTTTGTTTGGTATTTCGCCTTCTTCCATTCTTTCCACATGTCCAATCCAACGTAGCCTTCCTATTTTAATGAATGTTGTGATATCCGGATCCTGGTATATGTTGTATAGTTCAAAGTTATACCTTCTCCGCCAAATCCCGTTTTCTTTTGTGCCCTGATATATGTGTCGCAAGATTTTTCTTTCAAAGGTGGCTAATAACGTTTCCTCCCTTTTAGAGAGTGTCCAGGTTTCTGAACCGTATGTGAGTACCGGTCTTATTAAGGTTTTGTATATTTGGCATTTTGTTTTTTTGGAGACGTTATCTGACCTTAGTTGCCTAATTAAGCCATGGTAACATTTATTGGCAATAAATATTCTCCTCTTCACTTTCCTCTGCAACGTTGTTATCAGACGTAACTAGGGATCCTAAGTATGTAAAGTTTTTTACCGTCTCAATGTTGTATTCTCCTATTGTTAAATTTGGCAGCTGCCTTATTTGTGCATTTTTATTTGCAGGCATATATTTTGTTTTTGTCTGATTGATTTTAAGACCACTATTTTTTGCAGCTCGTTCTATTTGAGTGAATGCCTCTATCATTTCTCTTCTTGATCTTGCGATTATGTCAACATCATCTGCAAATGCTAGTACTTGCACGCTTTTATTAATTATTGTTCCTCGAGTATTAACATTAATATACTTTCAAAATATCTGACAATTTTACGAATAGGTGGATTAGTAGAGGCGGTCCTCATGACCTTCACGATCATGTGATTTTAATCTTATTGATTATTATGCATGGTGATATTTAAAATCCAAAGTTTATGATCCATCAAACGATGAATTCCATATTGGTGAAGAATTTCTTGAACGGATTCAAAACGCCTTTCAAGAAATGAAAAATATCCCAGACAAGATTAGGAAGTCAGTCAGACATCTTACAAAAAAGCAAGACTTTGCCTTCAACAAGGTGGTGGTCATTTTGAACAATTCTTAAATTTTGGTAATAGTTATTTTCCTGCAAATTTTCGCTGCTTTTTTTAGTTTTCAAAATATTTCGTTGATATAACTTGTGTATTTTTTTTAATCTTTATTATTTATCCATTAATTAAATATAAATATTTGTTATGAATTATTTTGTCGTACCAATAAAAAAAATACTGAAATATTTCAACAATTTAGATTAAATAATGGTATTAATAATTAAAATCAAGTCGCGCATTAAAATTTTTTTTACTGAAAATTCTTACTAAAAAAATTTACTGAAATATTTCAACAATTTAGATTAACTAATGGTATTAATTGAAATCAAGTCGCGCATTTAAATTTTTTTCTAATTCGAACTCCGGCAATTCACATAATTTCAGAATTCAAATTCAAAATTTTACATGAAAAAACCGCTTTCCGAAAATTCAAAGTATACCACTAAATTATTTCATTTTATTTTCAAACGCAGAACTCATTTTTAAAAAGTCTAATGTACAGGGTGTTCTTTTTGGGTCGGAATATTTTTCCAATTTTGTTTAATCCGAACCTGGATTTGTTATAATTATAAATAGAATTAATCTATTGGGCACCTTAAAGAATATTCGCTTGCCAACTATGAAGAAAATATACAATGTGGTTAAACAATTATGAACCAAAAAGATGTTGGCAAAATAGATAAAACAACCAGTATCTTTGTTATTCTTTATATTGTGGTCTAAGTGTCCAACGAAGATTAGACCACACGTTGAAAAAGGAACATTTGAATGATACGGAAGAAGACTATACTTACATAAAAAAAATAGGATACACAAGCAAACAGAATATTGGTGGGACGTCAAAAATTGTGAAGGCTATAGAAGAAAAAAGATCAAAAATACTAAAACAGGAGATTATTAAATTAAATACAAAGAATCTCATGCAAAAGTTATAAAAATGATAACTATTAAGAAAAACGAATTATGTGAGAGAAATTGTAATAAAATAAATTCATATTGGAGGACGAGAAAGCACCGAAAGTTGGAAAATAATAAAATAGAGGCATGAAAATGTAAAAACACAACACAAATGGGAAAATTACTTTAAGATACTACCTGTCGAAGAAAGTCCAGAATTCTAAGAAACAGACACCAATTCAAAAATCACCAAAATCAGTAAAATCATACCCCGGAGCTGATGTGAGATCAGATCATAATCCAGTTGTAGGAAGGTTTAGAATTAATCTAAAAAAGCTTGTGGTTAAAACTAAAGTCTGCTAGATAAAAACGGCAAAATAATTATAGACGTCGGTGAAAGGCTTAAAAGATGGCAGGAATATATTCAAGAGCTATTTAAAGACGAACGGACTGAGATAGTACTAAAGCAGGAAACGTTCGACAACGGCAAAGACATAACAGAAGATGAGGTATTAGAGGCGATAAAGCGAACAAAGAATAACAAGGCAACAGGTCCTGACGAAATATCTGTAGACATAATACGGCTAATAGAAGAACAGCAAATTGGAATATTGGTCGACTTCTTCAATACAATATACAGTACAGGAATCATTCTCAGAGATTGGCTGATGTCAACATTCATAACACTACCAAAAAAACCAAATGCAAAAGAATGCCAAGACCACCGGATATTAAGTTTAATGAGTCATACGCTCAAAATATTTTTAAAAATTATACACCGGAGAATACACAACAAACTTGAGCAGGACATAAGTGACACACAATTTGGATTTAGAAAAGCACTGGGAACGAGGAAAGCCCTGTTCGCTGTAAATGTACTTGTGCAAAGGTGCATGGATGTTAATCAGCCAGTATATATGTTTCTTGGATTACAACAAAGCCTTCGATAAGGTCAGCCTTCGATAAGGTCAGACATAACCGTCTTATCGAATTACTTGTAAAGAAAAACTTAGATATGAGAGACATAAGGATCATTAGCGCTATCTATTATAATCAGATCGCTGTGGTAAAAGAGAACAACGTCTTTTGAAATGAAATACAGATTGAGAGGGGCGTCAGGCAGAGCTGTGTCCTGTCTCCTACTTTGTTTAATTTGTATTTAGAGGAAATAATCCAGGAAGCACTAGAAGAACTAACTATGGGAATAAAAGTAAATGGCCGACCAATCAATAATATACGGTTTGCCGACGACACTATTCTATTAGCGGAAAATCTTAAGGATTTACAACAAATGGTTGACAGAGTGGTAGAAGTCAGTGAAGAAAACGGTTTGTCCCTAAACACAAAAAAGACACAATTTATGGTAATTACAAACAAATTAAAAAAGTTGAAAAATATAAATATCTGGGTACAATAATTAATGAAGATAATGAATTAAATTAAAATAAATATATAAATAAAATAAAATCACAGAAGAGATTAAGGAAAGAATAGAACAGGCAAGAAATTCTTTCAACAAACTGAAAAAAGTACTCTGCAGCAGGGACATTTCAATTTTTTTAAAGATAAGACTTCTGAGATGCTACGTGTTCTCTATATTATTTTATGGGTTGGAGGCTAGGAATTTAAGGAAATATGTTTCGGACAGATTATAAGCCTTCGAGTTATGGGCCTACAGAAGGACATTAAGAATAAGTTGGGTAGATAGAGTCACGAATGTCGAGGTGTTGAGAAGAATGGGAAAAGATCAAGAGGTTTTAAATACAGTTAAAGTCAGAAAACTGCAATATCTGGGACGTGTTATGAGGGGCGAGCGTTGTAACTTATTGCAATTAGTAATGCAAGGAAGAATACAGGGTAGAAGGAGTCGCGGAATAATGCGCATCTTCTGGTTGAATAATTTGAGAGCTTGGTTTAACTGCACTTCTGCTGGCCCCTTTAGAGCAGCAGCGTCGAAAGTGCGAATTGCCATGATGGTTGCCAACCTTCTTAGAGGAGATTGCACGTGAAGAGGAAAACTCCAAATACAAGTCTTCAAAAATAAAAATATATGTAAGACATTAAAAAATGACAAAGCAGCAGATACAGATAACATATCAGAAACTTCCACAACTCTCTTAACGAGAACAAATTTCTGAAAGAATGGAAATTGTTACATCTATCAACCATTGATAAAAAAGGAAGCAAAGAAGGTTATCAGAACCATCGAGGAATTGCAGTATCAAGTACAATCAGCAGAATCTTCTTCTTCTCTTTATGTAGACATGACTCTGTCTGCTTCTCGATGTGCCTCCATTAAGTTATCGTTCCATCGTTTTCGTGGTCTTCTCACTAATCATCTTCATATTGGGGAACCGTCTCCCACGAAGTGTTTTCATCTCTGCTGTTTCTAATATCCTTTTTGTCTCACCTTTTTTTTTGTGGCCACCCTATAAATTTCCGAAAATAAAAATTCATTGAAAGTTTTATGCACTGTTTGATATTGTATTCTCAATATCTACCATTTTTAAACAAAAAATGGCCATTACTGTTTGATTTCTTACCATAATTTATTTAATTAGAAGGCTACAAAAGAAAATAGCGTGATATCGAAACGAATTACAAAAAATAAAAATTACGCGTGAACTTAAACAAAATTGTTTAATATCGGTTATTAGGCCCTAAAACATCAATAACCGTATACATACGATTTGGAAGGGAAAGGAAAAAAAAATTGAATAAAAACTTAAGGATTACGTTCATATTCTTCACGAAGCATATTTTAAAGTTCTACAAGACTTTCTGGCTGGCCTGGTTGACTTATAACCCTACGATTAAGTTCATCCCAAAGATGTTCGATGATATTTCAGATCGAAACTGCAGGCTACTGCTTCTGCCAAACATCCTCTATATAGACTATATACCAGTGAGCATTAAGGGGTCATTGATGAAAAATACGTGCTGTTCGAGCTTCAAATGAGATTCCAGCCCAAATCATGACACCACCACCGCCAAACTTTCTTCTCTGGGACATACAAACTTGGGCATGTCTTTCATTTCTTCGTCTTCAAACCCTCTCTTGGCCATGGCCAGACTTAAAACAGAACCACGATTTATCAGTAAAGAATATTCAGCTCCAATCCTGTATATCCCAGCGTTGATGTCGAGAAAACATTAATCAATTCCTACAGTATCTGGGTTGTAATTCGGGAACAATAGCCTGCCTTCTTGCCACTAGTCGTGTTTCATTCAGGTGTCTTCTAACCGTTTTCTCACTTACATTCCTATTTCGAAGCTCCAGCAGATGGTTTCATCAGCAATTGCAGTAGAATGGAGATTTCCTAAAAGTTCCATTACAATAAAACGTTTCAATGAATCTTTCAATGAATTTTTATTTTCGGAAATTTATAGGGTGGTCACTTTTTTGTCACTCAGTGTATATGTGGGAGATTATCGAAAGCGTGTGATTCGGAAAAAAATAGAAGAATTTCATAAGGATTGTCTCAAAAGGACTGTAAAGTTTCCACAGGGCATCAATGTGTGTGGTTGTATGTCAGCCAAAGAGTTGGGAACTTTACATTTTATTGATGGCATAGTAAACGCAGCCAAGTATCAAGATATTCTTGAACATTCGTTTCTACCAAGTGCGGCAAAGTTATATCCATCCGGGAATTTTATCTTTCAGCAGGACGGATCCCCATGCAATACGGCTAAATCTACTAAAAATGGATGGGAAAATGTGACATTAAAGTTTTGTCACATCCTTCTAGCAGCCCGGATCTTAATCCAATAGAGACATTTTGGCACAAAATGAAACAACGCTTAAGAAATAACCCTCAACGTACTTTGTCACAACTATGTGTTAAATTGCAAGAATTGTGGAATAGTTTCACCCCTGAATTCTCTGAAGGCCTAGTTAATACAATCCACAATAGAGTTTAGACTGTTATTCAATCTATGAGCGACGTTACGCCTTATTAAGTTTTATTATAATTTGTTAAAAACCTCTTGTTCCAATATTTAGTTGTCGGCATTTTTCTATTATCAAAAATCAATATATAATGTAAAATTAAACTGCAAAAATAATTCCATACATCACAAAAAATGTTGTTACTTTTCATATTTCAAATGATAGATCTACAAAAAGCAAGTTTACAAAACTTCAAAAGAAACTACACAACCATTTAAGGAAAGATATTTCTGACTTAGATAATAACTCTTCTGTAGACAATTGTTCAGTATCATCTAACTTCGAATCTGTTAACAACATTGAACTTGATACTTCAATGGAACATTGATGGATTTTTCCATCGTTTTCCCATGCTACAGCTTCTTTTATCTGAATATCTTCCAGATATTATTTGTCTACAGGAGACAAACTTAAAGACCAATCAGTTGTACAATTCAAAAACTTTCACTTGTTTCCGCATCCATCATTTCTTCAGAAAACAATCTTCTTTTCCGTTTACCCCCAGCATGTGGCACATATTCAACTGAACTCTACGCAATATACCGTGTTGTGAAACTTCTTACTCACAAAAGCCCTGATCATAACATATTCCCTTAGCTCTCTAAACTCATTAAAACACATTTTTCCGAAACATCCTTTTGAAAATTTGCTAAAATACCAGCTTTCCCAAGCTCATGAACATGGAAGAAGCATCCAATTTTTATGGTTCCTTCACACGTCGGAATAACAGGAAATGAAGAAGCTGACAGGACTGCACGAGAGGCAATTTTAAGTGATTTGTCGGAGCCGATAGACAAGTGTGGTTCCAATGACTTAAAAGATTATTTTAAAAACAAAGTGTGATGTTTGTGGCGAAATGAGTGGTCTCTAATTCTAAATAAAATCAAAAATAATGTGTCTCAGTGGTTTCCATCGTCGCGCAATAGACGAGAACAAATTTCGGTTGCGCGTTAACGTCTAGGTCATACCAGATTAACGCACTCCTACCTTTTCACAAAGAAAAATCCACCTATATGTGATCAGTGTAACGTTCGATTAACAGTCGAACACTTTTTAAAAATTTGTGGCAAATATGACCAAGAAAGACAGCGTTACAAAATCCCCCACGCTCTACCACAGGCTGTAGGCAAAACTGTTCCTGTGACAATATAGTGAATTATCTCAGATCCATAAACATTTTGTACCAGCTGTAGGTGTTTAACTTTGTTAATTATATTTTGTTTCGTCGCTACTAACCTTTTGGTGGATGCGACATATTTTTCTAATAAAAAAAAAAACTAATTTTGCTTAAATGCAGTTTTTATAAATTGACAAAAATTTAAATTTTATAAAATGTAAGGGGGCTGTATAATATTGTTGGTTTCATAAATTATTAAAAAATATTTATGAAGACCATTTCAAGCATTTTGCAGAAAAAATACACTTGAAATTAAAAAAAAAAAGCAAAAAGAATTTCTCGTACTTATAACTGATAACATAAGCCGATTTTGCCCAAAAATTGCATAGCTTAAACTTCTGTTCAATATAATAAGGATCGATGAGTATTATAAGGCCCTCTACATTTCCTAAAATCTAAATTTTCGTCACTTTCTAAAAACTTACAATTTAAGCAAAATTAGCGTTTACCTATTTAATACCTCAGGTTAAAGTTAAATTAAAACTGCCATAAATTTGGTCCTCGGCCACCTAACAGCTACTTTAAGCACTTAGAATTTAGGCTTTTTATATCTATTTTAGTAATTCGTTGAGTTTTAATATTGCAGAATAGTCAAATAGATGAGAGAAATCATTTTAAGATTATCAGGAAAAAGTACTATCAGTTACAAATTTACGATTTTTCGAAAAACTGACATTTTTAACCCTTAAATGTCCAAATCGGGGTCACTATGGGACCCCAGACATACATTTTTGGCTATAATATCTTTATTTGAAACATTTGGCAACCGCGCAATCAGGTATTTGTGTGGACGTGTCTCCTACGTTTTCTGTTAGTATACCACGAACATTCGTGAGGTGCAGTGGTCTGTAAGAGAGATTTAGATAAGTGGGGTCTCGCTGTGACCCGATTGGGCATTTAGAGGCACCAGAATATTTTTATTATTTTTAACATTTTTCGTCAGTTTACATTGAAAAATGGACCGTAAGAGAATGAAAATGACAATAAGCGACCAAGAACATGAAAAAATTATCCGAAATATAGAAGAAGGGATATCAGACTCCGATTTCGACTATGAGATTACCGACGAATCAGATAGCGAAGAGCAAGATGTTTTTGAGGAAAATGTTTCGGAAACTGAGGACAATTTAGAAGTCAACAGTGACGAGGAATCAGATGCAGAACCTACCGAAGTGGACGATAATATTAGTGAGGTTAGTGGTCCAACATATACATCCAAATCTGGAATGCAGTGGAATAGCCTACCTTTCGTGAGATCCAAGAGGCAACAAAAAAATATTATAAATGTACATCCAGGCTTAACAAACTATAGTAAAAATTCCAACACGTTTTTAGACTATTTCAATTTATTTTTGACCGAAGAGATGAAGAATGTCATATGCCTTCATACTAATGAAGAAGCTGTTAGGCGTTATCAAGAGTGGAACGAAAAACATCCGAATAACAAAAAAGAGTGGACGGTACTTACCAACAATGAACTGGATAGCTTTTTAGGAGCACTTATCAAAGCTGGTGCTTTAAGGTGTGGGAAAGAATCGACACGAGAGATATGGTCTACAGACACCTCAATACGCCGGTCATTTTTTACAGCCGCATTAGCTAGGAACCGATTTGAAGAATTATCGAGTTTCTTGAGGTTTGATGACAAAGTGACCAGGGTGGAGCGGAAGGAACAGGATAAGTTAGCGGCGATACGAGTAATTTGGGACATGTTCGTCTCTAACTGTGACAAAGCCTTTGAACCATACGAACATATAACCGTTGACGAACAGTTAGTGAGTTTTAGAGGAAAGTGTCCTTTTAGACAATATATAAAATCAAAACCTTGCCGCTATGGGATAAAAATTTGGGCTGCCGCGGATGTTAAAACATCTTATTTATCAAAACTTCAGGTGTACCTTGGAAAACTACCAGGTGGTAGAATAGAGAAAAATCAGGGATTTCGTGTTGTGAAAGATCTGGTGGAACCATATCATGGCAGTTGGAGAGGAATTACAACTGACAACTTTTTTACCAGTGTTCCTCTTGCTCAATATCTTTTATCTAAAAACCTTACTTTACTTGGGACCGTCCGCAAAAATAAACCTGATACACCACCACAACTAAGTTTGACAAAAAGACCTGCGGAGTCGTCAATATTTGCTTTTACTAAAGAATTAGCTATGGTTTCGTACATACCTAAAATACACAGGATGGTACATCTTCTTTCAAGTCAACACGATAGTGATATAATTTGTCAAGACTCTCAAAACAAACCCTTGATGATTTTAGACTATAATAATACCAAGGGTGGTGTTGATAATGCCGACAAACTGATTAGGGAATATTCCTGTAAAAGAAGAACTGCTCGTTGGCCATTCAGGCTCTTTATGAATATTATAGACATATGTGCACTAAATGCCTATATTTTATACATTGAAAAAAATCCTGATTGGAAGAAAAATAATTTTTCACGAAGACGTATTTTCCTGTTACAATTAGGGGCTGAGCTTGCTCGAAACAACATGGAAAAAAGAGCGAAATATATAAAACATAAAGCCTATGTAAAATCTGCTCTAAAAGATTGTGGCATACCAATGGTAAACCCAACTACCGAAGTTGCAACTCAATCCGTCCATTCAGCTAAGAAACGTGCTCGTTGTTACCAGTGTCCGCGAAACTGTGACAGAAAAGTGAATACCGTTTGCTCTTTTTGCAAAAAATTTATATGCCAGGTGCACAGAAAAGAAGAAAAAACTATTGTATGTAAAAATTGCAACTAAAAGTTATATGCTTATATTATTATTTAATTTTAATTTTGTTCGAATTGAAAAGAATTTGTTTCTAGAAAAGCCGTTAATTTTGTATGAAAAATAAATAAAAATTATTCAAATATGCTTAAAATTATTTTTAACCGTGTTTTCCTTTTAGTCAGTGCTAAATGACGTTACTAAATTGAAAATTTTAGTGGGGTCCCTAGGAGACCCCACATGGGCATTTATGGGTATTTTCATATCACGGGCATTTAAGGGTTAATGGGCTGTAGGTATCTTCGAATCTACGAGTTGAAGTTTAATTTGCCAATGCTCGTATAAAAAGTATTTAAAAACTCTTTAAACTATTTGTTTCTCACAATTTTTTTACTTGCATGGTTAAATTTTGACAGTTAATTGAAATTATTAAAGCTTTCTTTTTCTTCTTGTCAGTTATAATCGGTATAGTAAAAGTTTTTTGAAAACGATTTCGGTATTGGAAATAGAAACGTAAACAAATGCAAAATATAATTCGCATTGCAATCATCTGTGGTTTAATCCTATGTAAAATAATATTTAACTTAAACAAGCCACAGGAAAACAGTTTTAAATCCAATAAATAATATCGATAGATTTTCAGCCTCAATGGTCCAATAAATGTATTGAAACCAGCAAAAACCAATTAAAACAAGTATCACCCAGCCGAGTCAAGGTGAAAATTCGGAAAATGCATAATTTCTTTTAAACTGTCCCATATTCGAAAAAATAAGGCGAGCTCTCGTCCGAATTAAGGGTGAGTAAGTGAATGTCAGTAGAGGGGGATACATGTCACCGGCGCCACCGGTGGCGCAGAGAATGAAGTAATAAAGGGACGGAGTGTTCAGTTGCGAGTGCCTTGTGTTCTGTTGTGTTTTGACGTAGTCATGTGTATGCGAATTATTAAATATAAAAGTTCAGTTGTCTTCGAAGACTAAGACTTAGTGCAAACAGGTATGCATTTTGTCACTATGATATATATGTACAGGAGATTTCGTATTTTAATACTGATATTGTTTTAAATTACATTTTATTTCATTTATCATTAATTATTTACAAAAGGTGACTTTTATACATGAAAAATTATGAATATTTCCTTCCAAAGGTATTTGTTTTTTTGTGCTTCAGTGTCTTTAAACTATTGCCTAAACTGTAATCTTCGAATTATTTTTTAAAACTTACAGTCTTGGTATTGCTGGTACAGAGGTCTTCTTTAGCTTTGGATCATTTTTTAATATTTGCTAAATATTTCGAACTCTGTAATTAGTGTAAAGTATTTTCTGCTATATAAAAATATCCCAGATAATTAGTCTTTATTCCTTAATTATAGTGAACAATTCTTTATCCAATCTCCCTTATCTCTTCTTCGTTTGTTATATACCTATTCTGTCGAGATATTTAAATTGTTACTAAAACAAACGTAGGTATCCAAAAAGAATAAATCTGATGACATAAGGATTATTAAGACTCCTGTTTTATTTTTATATAGCAAAACTGAATATAGATAATCAAGATTTTCTCTATAATTTAAACACATTCTTAACAATTACGAGACTGCATTTCTTAGACACTATCCACTGTCATCTTAAACTATTCATCTCACCCATCCTGTTCTGTTATGTTCTAATTCGATGTTTGATGATTTTAAGAACTAATTTTAATATACCGATTGGACCGATCAGTCTGTGTTGATTACATTTGTTGTCCTGATTTGACATTATATTTTAGTTGTAAGTTTCAGGGTAATATTTAGCAAATTGATACCTCTGTATTTTTTTGGTTGTTTCTTATTACCCTTTTTGAATAAGAATAGCTCGCTTGTCTTTCAATCTTGTGGTATTTCATTGTGTCTGATAATCTTGTTAGTTAATGTTGTCAGTTGATCCATATTTAAACAGTTTATTTGGTATTCCATCTTTGCCTGCAGTTTTTTTGTTCTTTAGTTTTTCAATTTTTTTTGCTACATACTTGCTTATGTGAACTGATCAATCCATGAATCCTTTTCGATGTGTCATCATCATCATATTGGCTTTACAACCCTATGTGGGTTGTAGCCTCCTCAAGAATTTTTCTCCAGTCGTCATTATCTATATATTCGCTATATTTCTCATATCTTCGTTGATATTATCAAAGAACCTTGTTCTGGGTTTTCCTCTTCTTCTCCGACTAATGGGTGTATTAAGCAGCGTTTTTCTAGTTGGGTAATTTTGTAACATCCGCATTATTTGTCCTACCTACCTCAGACGTCCTATTTTAATATACTTTACGATAGGTGGTTTCTGGTACCTATATTTTATTTACTGGTTTACTAAACGTTTAGTCTTAGTTAAAAAATAACTTAATATGAAACTTTTAAAGCAATTTTGATTTTTCTGTAAACATAAGTATTTATTACACTTACTGCATTGGATCCTTGATCGACTTTGGCAGGATTCTAGACAAATGTTAGGATTTTTCTGATCTTCATGTACTGGTCAGTGATAAAATCCATCAAAATATTTTAGACTTACAAGGTAGCGGGGTATATCTTACCGCCTTAGCAAACGCTTCTTCAGTTTCATCCATAGGAGCACCTTCATCATTGAAATTTTTCTTTTTTTGTTCCACAAATCATAAATTCTCGTAGTGCTATTCAAACAATGAAAGAATTTCTTCAATGGCTGCATGAAAAAGGCTGCTTTACCCATGTAACATGTACTGCTTTCTAACTCTTTATCTCCCTGTAAAGGGTCCTCCCTCATTCAAAGGACAAAAAATTAATTGTCGTTATCGCTTTCTACCTCAAAATCAGACTCCATCTCACACTCAGTATCAAACCACTGACTGCTTTTTTGTACCCCATTTTTACCCAATATTTCAACCAATTTCTGCACTACAATATCTCTTATTTTTATTCATAGCTGGTTAATATCTTCTTTTTATTCTAGGTTTTCTGTCCATATTTTATCTTCTATTTGCTTTCTATAAAAATGTCTTTGTCCAGATCTTTTAGTTTGTGAATATTTATTTTTTCCCTTTTTTGATTGAATATTTTTTCTATAAACCGTGACTAAACCAAATAGTAATCACTATTTATGTTTGCTCCTCTGAAAAACATAACATCTAACTGGTTGGAACAGTGCCTTGTATCAATGACTATAATATGATCTATTTGGCTAAATGTTTCATTATCAGATTTCCAAATTCCTTTATGTATGTCTTTGTGAGGAAACCGTATTCCACCTATTACCATATTCTTTTAGACTCTCTTTACCGATAGTGGGAGAAAAGATGTTCTCTTATTCAATCAAACCAATCAGCAATTTAATTTTAACCTAAATTTCTAGAGTTTACGATTCAGTTTAAATATATCCAACAGTCTCAATTCAGTTTCTGTTTATACATTACACGATTTGTTAACATCCACGTTTGTTACATCAACTTTGTCCTTCTGAGTCTTCGCACTAACTGTATTAGCTAGATGATCTCACGATTTACATGTTCGTGGTGTCTAGCAGTCTTGGATTGTGGATAGTATTATTGCCAAAGTCACCATGTTTTGAGATCTCTGTAGAAGACCACTGTTATTGTATTTTATACAGCCCTTATAGCTGTATGCCATTAAGTCCACACTGATTTCAATAATTGTTTATACATTAATAGATTAGTTTTTTTAAAACCAGAGTGGAATCTCTTCTACTAACTAAACAATACATCTTTGTATACTTTGCCCCAGTTCGTCTTTTTTCCTAGCTGAGCTTGGTATTCAGTATTTATTTCTTTTTAAGATAAAAATACGTTTATTGACGTTTCAATTTCCACTTCGGAAATCGTTCTCAAAATACAAACAGAAAATTAAACAAATTTTGTTTTTTGTTACATAGTGAAAAATTCTTCTAATAATTTAATTTTATCTGACTCATTTATATTGACAATTCAGACATACATTATGCATTTTAAAGTAGACGACTTTAAAATGATATTGCCAATATTGTTGAGTTGCGCTCCTGGGACGACTTTACTTATAAGATAGTTCATTCGATTCCATGAAATCAACTTTAACTTGAGAATATCCGTCAGAAAAAAATCATAGCATGCAATTCGTCTTTAAAAAGACAAACACATGACATGATGACAGTAAAATTCTCCTGTTAGTGATTCCATAGTAAATTATGAGGGAAAACCAGGAAAAAAAACCTCATAATACTATCCCGACATTGTAAGTATTTGTTCGTGAATTTAGTTTACCTTCAACAAACATCCAAATTCTGATTTTATATGTTACGTTATTTAAAAAAACATAAATGATGTGTCCTCTATATGTTACTGACTTACTAATACTGGTATTTTCTTATTAATAACTTCCTCTTTCAATATTGGTAACCAGATCCTACTACATTCTGCCGAGGAATTTGCGACACAATTGGCCTCATTTAGCATAATTAGATCCGCTTCTTTGATTTTTCTTTTTTTACCATCCGTTTCTTTTAGGACTACATTTGAATGATTCCATTGAACCCTATGTTCATTATCCCATGCGTGTTTACAGATTTGAGATCTATCAAATTCTTTATTTTTAATATAAGATTGATGTTCACTTATTCTAACATATGGCCTTGATGATTCACCTAAATAAAATTGATCGCATTCACAAGGTATTTTATAAATGCAATTCTTTGTCCTTTCTTGTTCATTGTTAGGTTTGGTTTTGGACAAAATAAATCTCAACGTGTTTGTTGTTTTGAATGTTGTTGAAATGTTGAATTTATTTCCAATCCTTTTAAGTTTTTCTGATAGTCCTTTTATGTACGGTATTGTTATTTTCCTCATATTATTCCTTGTGTATGTTGTAGGATCTCGTTCTAAGTTGTTCTGTTCTATTCGATCGATTGTTAAAAATTCCTTATTTATAAACGATAAAGTATAATCATTTTTTAATAAAAACAGATGTTAACAAATGTTTCTCCTCCAAGAACGAATTTTCATTAGAACAAGTAATTTTGGCTCTATCGTATAAGGATTTAATTATTCCCTTTTTTACATTAATATTGTGATTTGATTTGAAATTTAAATATCTATTGGTGTGTGTTGGTTTTCTATACACCTGAGTCTCATATCCAGTATCGTTCTTAGAGATTAAAACATCCAGAAAAGGTAGCGTGTTATTATATTCCTTTTCCATGGTAAATGTTATTGTCTCTTCTTTATCGTTTATATCATTTAGGAATGTGTCCAACAACTCTGATTATTTGTATTTTGAGAACGATTTCCGAAGTGGAAATTGAAACGTCAATAAACGTATTTTTATCTTTAATTGTGGCTTATTCCCAGTTTAATAGTAATTAATCTTCCTAGAGATATTTCCACCTGTCTTTATTATGCGCATATCCTCTCGTTTGTCGCAATTATTTTAAAAGATTGTCGGTCTATCGTATTAGAAGTCTTTCTGGCTTGTTTGGATGTGGTCTTCTATAACCAGAAACTTGTGTGTCCAGTTGCCATTCTTGATTCTTGCAGAATGTTCGCCAATCTCCACTTTTAACTTTTAATACATTCGATAATGTTTTCTACCCCGGTTACCTCGCATTTTTTCATTTACTGTATTTCTTAAGCTTATTCCAAACATCGATCTCCTCATTTCATGTTGTGTTAGTGTCAATTTTCCCTTTTATATTTTCATGAGAATTAAGATATCTGCGCGAATTCTTTCCAAATGACTTTTTCATTTGTTTTATCAATTTTTCGAATGTTGCCTATCTTAAGTGTGATCTTCTAGTTCAGATGTCTGGTTGTCTCTCGTTAATTTTCGCCAACATCATCCTCATCAAATAGGAATATCACCAGTGTACAATAGTAGAGATCCGGCCAGTGAGGTACTCCTGGAGTAATATATTTAAGCTTTATAGAAATAAAATTTGAAAGAACTGTTGAATTTGAAAGAAAGTACACAGCCCTGACAAAATCCTCTTTTTATTGGCAATTCTGCTGTCAGACGATTGTCTATTTTGATAGACGCCATTTGATCCCAATATAGTTTTTTAATAAGTGCTACAGTGTTATGGTCTATACCATGTTCTGTTAGGATTTCTATGAGTTCTGTGTGTTTTACTCGATCAAATGCTTTTTCGTAGTCGATAAAATAGAGAAACACGTCTTTTCGCTGATCTCGGCATTTTTGTAGTAATATCTGGAGGCCAAATAATGCCTCCCTTGTACCAAGCCCCATACGAAATCCAAATTGATTCTCGCTCAGTTTCTTTCGCATTCTCTGTATATTCGTTGATGTACAATTTTAAGTAAAATTTTCAGAAAATGGCCCATCAGGCTAATTAATCTAAACTGTGAGCATCTATTTGCTTTATCTTTCTTGGGTATAGGTGTAAATGTCGATCTAAGCCAGTCTTCTGGGAAGATTCCAGTGGTATATATTTTGATAAATAATAGTGTTAACGTCTGAAGATTTTCTTCATTGATAAGCTTTATCATCTCTACGTATATTTCATCTGGACCTGAGGCTTTTCGTGGCTTTGCCGTATTGATTTTTTTTAGCAACTTCCGATGTTAATATATCAAGTATTGTTTCTTATACTATATTTATTTGTGGTTCTGTTCTCTCGTCATCAAACAGATCTTTGATGTATTTTTCCCACATATCTGCTACATTTTCTGGACTAGATACTATTTGGTTGTAATTATCTACTAAAGTTGTTGTAGTGATTTTTTCCTTCATATTTGTGACTTTCTTAATCTTTTTGTATGCATTAAAATAGTCATGGGATGTCTAAGTATATAGTCGAGGAAAAAAGCAATGAACCTTCAAAAATCGGCGTAGTAAATTTTATGACTGCAATCATGAAGAAATAAAAAATTGCATTTGTGTATAAGAAAAACGCATTTTCCAGAGTTGCAGATTTAAAAGATTTTAACCCGGCAAATATGAATTTCCTAATGCAATTTTTCATTACTTTATGATCGCATTAGTTCACAAAATTTCCTGACGCTCCACGAATTAAATACACCAAAGTGCATCTCAATCCGTCTTACTGCGCAGATTTTCGAAGATTGAGCCGATTTTTCTGCTTTATTGCCTCGACAATAGAAGTGTTTATAACGAAAACAAACTTGTGAGGGTTGTATTTCGGTCAAAACCGTTTCTATAATAGTTATATCGTTTAGAAAGAACAACATACTGGTTAAAATCTCTAAAATCTAAGGCCCGGCTGAATGCTATATTATCATCGCCTTATCAAGAAGATTGCTTTTTACGACATTGCTAATTAAGCGACTACATGTAACTAATATCTTAAGATAATTTAGATTAGCTCAGCTGGAATGTAAATAATTTAAATAGGTAACAGTATCCTATGGCTATTAAAATCGCAAAAGTAAACAAAAACTTTTATGTAAAAAATGCAACTTTTATTGCAAAATTAAATTTTTTTAAACAATCTTTTAACTTAACATTTCACAAACAAACCGGACCTGATTTATTTCAGTCTGATTTATTCAAACTGGAAAAAAATCAGGTCCAGTTTTAAAAAATTTGTAAAGAATTTTACAAATTAGACAAATAGGCAAATCAAGTGGCATATTAATTTTTTTTTACCACACTATTACTTAATTTTTAATTAAAATAATCAAATTTGGCCACGAATTAAACGTTTGGCAAACTGAACCACAGATTGAATGCAGGTTATTTTAAATTATAATTTTGTTTTTAATAACTCAAAAACAAAACTGATTATTATTGTAGCCTTTTCTTTTGAGAAAAAGTTAAATAAAATTCTGAGACTTAAATAGAACTACACTAACGATGCAGTACTAAATAAATATTATACAGGACGATGTTTTAGTATTATTCCAAACAACCTTCTGAAATTCTGAAAATTGGTAAAAGTGTTATTGCCCGGTAGTTTTTACATTGAAGCTGATGTCCCTTTTTATGTAGTGGGATAACTACGCCGGTATTTCAGTCTTGTGGTAGTTGTTTATTATTTCATATGTTCTCTATTAGTTCGTGTATCGCATTCAATAGGGAGTCTCCGCCTTCCTTTATTAATTCTGCGCTAATGTTGTCTATCGAGGTGACTTGTTGTTTTTCAATCCGGTAACTGCTTCTTGCATTTCAGCTTTTGATAGAGAGGTTGTTCCATATAGTGGATCTTTGTTTTTTTTTAAACTTTTCTTTGAAGAATTCTGTCCATTTTTGTAGTATTTCACTCTGTTTAGATACTTCTATTCTTTTTTGCCTCTGCACATCATTGTTCTTGGTTTAAATTCTTTTCTACTTTTGTTAAGTTTTTGGTAGAATCTTCTGGTTTCTGATGGTTTATTTAATTTTTCCATTTCTTGGAGTTCTTTTTCTATGTGTTCTCGTTTCTTTCTGCGACGTATTTTCTTCTCTTCCCTCCTTAGTATTCTATATTCCTCCTCTGCCTTTCGTGTTCTATGTTGTTCTTGTAGTCGTTAATATGCCTTATTTTCCTCTCTGTTATGTTACGACACTCTTCATCAAACCACTGTCCTTCAGTTGATTTGATCTTTTTTTAGAGACCCAGGGTCTCTTTGGCAGCGTCTTGTATGATGTTTTTACACGCTTCCTATTCTCTGTTTATATTCTCGTGCTTTTGTCTGTTGTTTTTTAGCCTTCCTTTTATATATGCTTTGCATTTTGTGAACATCATATGGGATTATCTGCTGATTATCATTAATTTCGTGTTATGATGTTAATGTTGAGACCGTATTCTTCTTCTACTGTCTTAATATTATTTAATATCTCTTGTAATTCTTCTATGTTGTCTGCTATCTTCTATCTCAAATTATGTATAGAAATATTCTTCTATACATAAGTCTGCTATCTTCTATCTCAAATTATGTATAGAAATTCTATTTATTTTGATACCTTTTTCATTCGTCTGTGCAACTTAAAAAATCTTTTTTACATAAATGGTAAACAGCAGAGGCGAGAGGATGCAGCCCTGTCTCACGCTCTTACTTATATACTTGTATTGTATATAGACCGTTGAAGATTCTTTGGATTTTTTGGAGACCGTTGGATTTTTTTTGGACGTAATAGGGACTTGTCCCTCTGCCCTTGGTTATGTATATTAATAATACCCAAATTCCCAAAAACCTCCTAGAGAACATAAAACAGCTGGGTCTAAATGAACATCTCTATAAGGCCATACAGAAAGCTGTACTCCTCGCGACGTCCAGATGTGTAGGAAAATTTTTGAGAGATACTAAAACATACCAAGTCACCTGCTCTAAAACAGGGAAAGAGCCCCACCAGATCACAATCCTTTTGATACCATTGGGATGAGTGAATTTTCGCCTTCGAGGGAGTGTGAGCCGTATGGCTAAATCTGGATAATAATAATTCTTAATTCTGCCTTTTTATTCCAGTACAGTTGTTTTCATTCAGAATATCTTTTCCATCAAGACCAATCTCCCTTAAATTTATTTATACCATTAGTACATTAGAGTACAACATTTTAAAAGTGTTATTTGAAATTTTGATACAATAATATTAAAAATTGATGGCAGCCAATTTTTCAAGATGAAAAAAAGTCACTTTTTTTCATCTGCGGTGTTCATCGCAATTTATAACTTGATCATCTGTTGACAAAAAAAGAAAAATATTTCGTTAATTTACGAGTTTTCCTAGGTAGCAACGTAGAGATATTGTTTATTTTATTGTATTCTAGGCCCAAATATCTAGTGCATCTTTATACTCCTGCCTTCGACGAACACTCTCTTTGTTTTGTTGCATATACTTTTTCTTTTATTCGCTCTAGCAATTTGATTATTGTCTATGTGAGTGTTCACTCTTCTCATTCATTCACCTGACTTCATTTACTCAACTTACTCACTTACCAAATGCCTATAACACTACCCTCACCCTTAACGCATTCCTAACGCCTTAAAGACATCCCTCCTCTGGTCATAGCATTTCTCACCAATCCAAAAAGATCTTCTCGTGTTTCTAAACCCTTTTTAAAACCAAACTGAGTGTCTCCCGTTATCTCTTAGTATTTGTTATTTAAAAATGTGTTATTAAAAAAATAAAAATAAAAAAAAAAAAATAAAAAAAAATATACACACTTCAAAAATACTTTTTTGCATTTTCTTTCGACTTGTCATAAGTGTGTACAAAAAAAAATATCAGTCTTTTGATTCTTAGTATTTGTTCGTATTTGAGTACGTGGCTCATGAAGCTGATTAGGCGATGATCTTGAAAGTTGACTTCAGCCATCTAATGGTATTTTTTCACTATTCTATTTGTTATTAAAGAGTTTGCATACTTGATATTGAAGAGTCGGGTCCTACAAAGTTATTATTTTTTTAAAACTGCAATCGCATATTTCACTTCTGATTCTAATATTGGTGGGCCAGTTAAGTCTATATTTTCATTTGTAGTATTTAAGTTTCGATCTCCAGAGAAAAGGTCTAGTGTATATGTTTGTCAGAATTTGCATAGTCCGTTGTGATCTGTCATACTATTATTGTTGTCATGTTCTGTTATTTTTGAGTAGTTATATTTTCTGAAGGTGTTATTTCTTTGAATTTTTTATGGAAGTTGAAAGAGTTTTGTTTAGCAAGTTTTGCAGTTTTTAATTATCCACTTATTTTTGGTCCATCTTATTTTCTTTTTAATTCGTTTATTTATAATTTAACTAATGTTTAATTAAATGCCATTAAATTACTTAAGTACGTCAAGACTTTCTTCAAAAAGGTTAACATAAGCCACATATAGAAAATTCTTAAAATATCATTAGTGGTGTCCTATCGATTTTTGTAAAATATATGTAATAATGCGCCTGAACGGAATTTTCTCCCCTAGCATGAATTTGCTGCCATTTCTTTGGAAACTGGCGATATGAGAAGGGCGATTTAAAAATGAGGGAAACCGAGTGATTCATGCATCTTTGCAATATTTATTTACCAATTGTCTACAATTTTTATGCCCAATGCTTCTCAGATAATTAGAATGAAGGAGATTTTTGACTTTACGTCTATCCATTATATATTTTAGTAATTTTATCAAAAATTTCTTATTTTCTTTGTTTTGGTCGAATGAAGAACTAATTATTTTTTCAGACGTTATCACTACGAGTATATAGGACATAAAGATATACCTAAAAACAAACATTTACAATAATTAACGGTAAATTAAACACATTAAAAATTGGAAATATATATTTAGTTTTCCATTCCGAACACCAGATCTGAAGTTATTATCAAAATAAAATTTATATATATATATATATATATATATATATATATATATATATATATATATATATATATATTATATATATATATTTAATGCGGACGCTATGTAGTTCGGGCAGTGCCTATTTTCCTTCATCTAAATTAGATGGTGCTACTTAGCGAGAGCATGATTGCTTACATGTCAGTGTTTCTTTCTCTTAGTTTGTCTTCGCTTCTAACTCTACCTTATGAGTTCTCAAAAATGACGGAACAGGTCATGTTGTAGTCGATAAGTTGTCTCCTGGTTCCATGCCCCGGTTTGTTCTGAATGCTTGAGATTTCTGAGTGTTTACATAAGCCTTATTAGTTGTGTCTTCTAGCGTCACCTTTGTCAATCTTACCAATTTTATAGAATCGGAACAATTTTCATACCTTTATACGTTTCATTGTCATCTATTCTATCGTAGGTCTGTTTGAAGTAAATAAAGCGCTTGTACGGCCAGGTTGTATTCATTACTTCTATGAAGTAATTTATTTAGTGTGCAGATCTGGTCTATAGTAGTTTATACCAGGTACTCTTCGACTACGGTCTCGTGATATTTGCTAATACCTAACTTAATAAGATTGGCCAGTATCTTATATATTACACATTATTAGCTGTGTAATTCCTCTGTAGTTAGGACAGTTGGTCACATATTTTTCAATATCGGGAGTTATATTGCATCCGACGACTTTGCCAGCATCTTTTTCTTTTCTCATATCTCATCATCAGAATATATAAAGCTTCTTCAAGATCTGGACCTCGCTATTTTATAATCTAGTTGACAGTTTCATTTTCATCTGCTCTCTTCTTATTCTTAAGATATTTAATAATTTGTTTTAATTTCTCTCTTGTCGGCACTTCTTCGTTTTGGTCTTCGGCCACTTCTGTATATTTTCTCTATATTTTCAAAGTGCTGTCTCCATTTGCTTGTCATTTTTAAGCTTCAGATTCCCTTATTTGTCCTTACAGAAAATCATATCCTACTGTTAATATTTATATCATGGTCGATATAACCAAGTAGTCTAATCAGTGAAGGTAAAATACAGCGCAACTGCATAATTTTCTGAGCCTGCACTGATTTTCACCTAAATTTGACTATAGGTTTTACTTACTCTCTACTTTAAGGTTGCCTCTGTGCCGTAGGGTGCTTTTAACCTGTTTAACCCTTAATTGTAAGATTTCTACTAAACGATTCTCGCGAAATGCGCATATGGGTATTCACCTTGGACATAAATCTTGTAAGTTTGATATTTGTTACTCATACAAGCCATTTTCACAATTGAACAATTTAAGAAATCATTCCAAAATTCACACTGAAGAAAAATTATAAATTGTGACTGATGATAGTGCATATTGAATTCTAATTTTTCTTTGTACTTTAAGTGTTTCTTTTACTATATCGATGAGTTGAGTTGGAATATTAAACTCTTTCAGTGCATGGATCAGAAATTCTAGATGGATGCTATCATAGGCACTCTCAAAATCAATGAAAAGATGATGTGTGTCACTTCTTCTTCTTCTTCTTCGTCTAGCCATTCACGTCCACATCTGAACATAAGCCTCTTCAAGTCTTCCTTTCCATTGTTTTTTATTGTACGCTACTTGTAGCCAATTTTTCCCGGCAGTCCTTTTCAGATCATCTGTCCATCTCATAGGAGGTCTGCCTCTGGGTCTTTTGTGTTGGTATGGTCTCCAGGTTAAAATTGATCTGTGCCATTTGTTTAGATCGCTCCTAGCTACATGTCCAGCGTATTCCCATTTCAGCTTTAATGCTTTTTGCACCACATCGGTGACTTTGGTTTTCTGTCTTATCCATGTGTTTGTTTTCTTGTCCTTAAGTGATATACCTAGCATTGCTCTTTCCATCGCGTGTTGAGTGACTCTAAGTATATTCATATTCTTTTTTGTGATTGTCCATGTTTGTGCCGCATAAGTTAATATCGGAATAATGCATGCATCAAAAACTTTAGATCTAAGATGTAATTGAATTTGTTGATTTCTGAGTATATAGTTCAGTTTACCGAATGCTGCCCAAGCTAACTTTCTTCTTCTTTTTATTTCTTCAGTCTGAATTTCCCTATTTAGGATTATTTTTTGTCCCAAGTATATATATTCTTCAACTTTTTCTATAACTTTATCGTTTATTATTGTCACGGTGTCTTCGGAGTGCATGACTTTTGTTTTGTTTAAATTCATTTTCAGTCCTATTTTAGAAGATTCGGTATGAAGTTCTACAAGCATGGTTTGCATTTCTTGTAGGTCAGTAGCTATCAGGATTATGTCATCTGCAAATCGTAGATTACTGAGGTAGCGGCCATTGATGTTTATTCCCTTATATTTCCAATTTAGGTTTTTAAAAACGTCCTCCAAAACTAAGGTGAACAGTTTGGGTGATAAAGTATCTCCCTGTTTGACTCCCCTGTTTAATGGTACAGGGTTCGTGTGTTCATTTTCATTTAGGTAGTATGTAGCTGTAGCTTGGTTCATAGTTTCTTTTATTAAGTTAATATATCTGCTGTCTATTCTACAATTTTGCATTGCGTTTATTACGGCCGTGTGTTCTATGGTATCGAAAGCTTTTTCGTAGTCTACAAATGCAAGGAAAACTGGAAACTTGTATTCGTTACATTTTTCTATTAATATTTTTGTGGTTAACAGGTGATCGGAAGTTGAATAGCCTTTTCTAAAACCTGCCTGTTCATATGGTTGGTATTCGTCTAATTTCCTTGTTAGTCGAGTAGTTATGACTTTGGTGAGTATTTTAAACAGGTGTGACAATAGGCTGATGGGTCTGTAGTTTTCCAATTTTCGACTATCACCTTTCTTGTGCAATAAGATTACTTTAGAGTTGTTCCAGCTCTTAGGGACTTTGCCCTGATGTAAACAACTGTCCACAAGCTTAGTTACAATTGCAATTAGTTCCTTACCTCCTTCTAATATCATATCTGTGGTAATACTATCTTCTCCTGCAGCTTTATTTCTCTTCATGTTTTCCAATGCTGTAGTTACCTCTGAAATTGTTACTTTTGGCATTATTTCTGATCCAACATTTTTTATTAATTTCCGTGCTGGTCTCATCTCATCATCTTGTTGATGTGATCTGTAAAGTTCTGTGTAAAATTCTTCTATTCGTGTCAGTATGTTTTCTCTACTTGTGATTTCATTTTCGTCTTTTCCTATTAATGATATCATCTGACGTCGTCCTAGTGTCGGTCTGAGACATTTCATACTCTTATTTTTTTCAATAGTTGTTGTTATTAATTTTTCGTTTTCTTTTCTTTTTTGTTGTCTGATTCCTTTTCTAATCTGCCTATTAAGTTCTCTATATTCGTCGGTTCCCCTTTTGTTAGATTTATTTAAGATCTTCCTTCTTTCTATTTGTTGTAATATTTCTTTGTCTAATTCATTGTATGTTGTTTTCGGTTTTTTCAGTTGCAGAAGGCTTTTATTCACTGTTTCGGTAATAAGGTTATTCAAATCATCAATATCATTGGAGTTTATCTGCTGCATGCTAACTTGATTTAATGCATGCACTATCTTCTTACTAAATTCACTATTTTTGATTTCTTCAGATGTCCATTTGTATCTTTTTTCATGTATTCTTTTTCTTTCTAGTTTTTTGTTAATTACTAATTCTGTTAATTACTGTGTCACTATGATGATTAAATTCACTAGTCTTTTCCAAGATTTGCCTCAAGACGAAGATCTGATATATTGTGGACTTCTGCCTGCAGAAACCACATTGATATCCCCTAACTATTTGTTTCGCATATGGTCTCAATCGGTCATACACAATATTTGACAGTATTTTATATGCCACAGTTAGTAGCGTCATTGCTCGGTAGTTTTTACATTGAAGCTGATCTCCCTTTTTATGTAGTGAGATAATTACTCCGGTATTTCAGTCTTGTGGCAGTTGTTTATTATTCCATATGCTCACTATTAGTTCGTGTATCGCATTCAATAGGGAGTCTCCACCTTCCTTTATTAATTCTGCGCCAATGTTGTCTATCCAGGTGACTTGTTGTTTTTCAATCTGGTAACTGCTTCTTGCATTTCAGCTTCTGAAGGGGAGGTTGTTCGATATAATGGATCTTCGTTTTTTTTAAACTTTTCTTTGAAGAATTCTGTCCATCTTTGTAGTATTTTGCTCTGTTGAGTTACTATACTCTCTTTCTTTGTCTCTGCACATCATTGTTCTTGAATTAAATTCTTTTCTACTTTTGTTAAGTTTTTGGTAGAGTTTTGACCATCGTCGTATGATCAGTTCGGTTTTCTTTCCTTGAAAATTTGTAACATGTGTGTTTTCTAGTATAAGGTTGTTACTTTCCACTGAGGTTGGTTATCCAATCTCCGGTAGGGTTGCTCAAGTTTGCCAGGGTCCACCCGTGTGATTAAGTCACACTTCTTGGAGGTGAGGATAAGAATTGAGTCGGAGTGGCTAGAGGTGTTACCAGCACCTTCGCATCACTACTCCTTTGAACCCCATTAATGGTACTATTGCAAAACATATTACCATTTAGTTCACAGCACAAATACTCCAATTCTCATTTTACTTGGAATATTCGATGTTCGTTGGCGATCTTTCGTTTAGTTTTACTACCACATGGCTGCGATGTAGACATATTGAATACACAGTGCTGAAATAAATGTGTAATGTAAATTAAGCATTAATCATAAACAATTATAAGATATCGTATGTGAGGTTAAGTGTAGGAGCTAATGCGTAGCAGTTTGCTGTTGATAGCTTAGTGTGAAACGGACTCTTAGCTTAGTGTGAAACGGACTCTACAATTTAAAATGATCTATATAAATTATAAATAAAGTATATTATAATTCTATATGGTGGGCTAGAATGGATCACAAAAATGATCATCTCGGGTCGCGAGTTTGACACCGCTGCTCTACAGCTTCTTCTCATGCACTCCATTTCTTCTTCTTCTTCTTCCTCTTTATAAGTAGTTCTACTTGTTGATTGGTTGATTAATACCTCTATGGAAGGTTGTTACTCCTTCTTTTGCGCGGTCATCCGATACTTCTTCTGCCGATTGGTAACTCATCTTTTGCTATTTTGATATAAGGTTGAATGCTCGAATAATTTTGCTATTTTGACGACACTGTCTCCTTTATTATGTTTATGTGGTTATTCCATTCTTTTTTGTGTCCATTCATTTAACAACTATGGAAGACGATGAAGAAAATTGGAAAACTTCAGAGGTTAATCTTCTTCTCATGGCTCCGTTTCCTTTTGAAGGTTGGCGATCCAAATGACAATTGTAGTTTTGGAAACTGAGGTTAATAGAAGCCGCAAAAAATCTATACAACAATAACAGAGTTAGAGTTAAAATCGGCAATAAATACTCGAACGAATCAAGACCACAAAAGCTTCCTACAGGGAAGTTCTACATCTCAGACGCTGCTCAAGATAATCCTAAAATAAAACTATTTTAAAACCATGGAAAAATAAATTTGAAGGTATGGGAATAACAATTCGAGACGACTTCTTTTGCACACTGCAAACTTTGCAGATGACCAAGTGGTAACGGATGAATTGAGAAAATCTATCCTATGTGCTCCGAAAACTAGAAGATGAATACACGAAAAATGGACTGGAAATAACTTAGAAAAGCCCGAATATTTAAATACTTATGAGACTAGTAATTTGATATTAATGGAAAATTTAGAATTTCTCCCAATCATCCAGTACATTTTTTGTATTGAATTCTAAATTCTCCTTTTTTCTTTTGACGTGAACTTTTCAGCGCAGTCTTGTGTCCAGAGTGATGCCTTACGTTGATTAGTTTTTAATGCCTTTTATTATATATAGGGGTAGTTACACGTGTCTTATTCCTCTATTGTTTATTTTGATAATTTACGCGTCTTGTATTATATATCCTTCAAAAAATGGTAAACTACTACAGATAAAACAGACTAATCAAATAAATGATGTTGGATATTATTCCAATTTTAGTTAAAAGTACAGGAATAAATGTGTCATTAAACAGTCTAAAATCGATAGTTTGAGTGCGTGTTATAAAAAGGCTGACAGTGTGGACATTTCTGGGTCAACAAATACCTCCACAATTCTCAATAAAAATAAAATATAAGTGATTTCTATGATTCTGTATGCATATTTGCGATTTGTTGTACAAATCTCAAGATTATCATAGTCGTTTTTAATGAAGCTATGATAAGGATATTAAACTTAATGACATTAAACAGCCAGGTAAATAAATTTCAAATAATTGAAGACATGAGTTGATAAAGGTGTCATGTCGCATTTTCAAAGTTTTGAGTAAATTAAAAAACGTTTTGTATAAAACCCTTTTTATTTTGTTCTTGATTCCAATGAGTGAGACCTTCAAAATAAATAATTTTAAGCTATTTTCTTTTGTCAGTTATAATATTAAAAATAAATAGCAAGAATTTGTGAAACTAGAGTTTTGTGTGCATAATACCTTTCTCTACTAACTTTAAACTCGAAATGGTATGTTTCGTCATGGATAAAGAAGTCAAGTAGCGTTTCTAGCATCCTAATTTGAACCATTTTATGTCGAAGCAATCTTACGTTTTTAAATCCCTGGCAATCATTGCATCTTCGATATCTTCTCTCCATGACCGTCTTGGTCTACCTCGTTTTCTTCTACTGAGCGCAGTCCATTTTTCTATCTTTTTTGACCATCTATTTTCAGGCATTATCTGCAGATGGCCATTCCAGTTTAGTTTTTTGGCTTCGATAGTATCTATTACGTCTAGGTCAATTTCCATTTATGTCCTAATGTCTACGTTCCTCATCCTATCAAGTCTAGTACGCCGGAAAATCGTCTACAAAAGTCCATTTCTATGGCTTTAATTTTTGATTTGTTTCTTTGATAAATTTCGCAGAGTTCGGCGCCGTACAACCCAATACTTTCTATTATTGTTTTATAAATTCTTCTTTTATTTTCTTTTGCTATTTTATTATTCCACAATAGTCCGTGTAACAGTCTACTAGTGGCTGATATTGCTTGGCCAATCCTAGAATGTATTTCTTCGTTATTCCCTGATTGATGTCTCTGTCTGTTTTTTAATGTGTCTCCAGTAAATTGTCATTCCATCGTTTTCGTGGTCTTCCTACTGATTTCTTTCCTACTGATACGTCTTTCTATTGGGGAACCGTATCTTGCCGTCTTTACTACTCTATTTGTTGTCATTCGGCTTATATGATCGTTCCATTCTACTCTTCTATTTTTTACCCAGTTTTTGATGTTCTCCACCTTGCATCTATGTCGTATATCTGTACTTCTAGCTCTGTCTCATAGTGTCTTACCATCAATTTTTCTAAGTGTTTTCATTTCTGCTGTTTCTAACATCCTTTCTTTGTGTCAGGTCTTGTTTCTGCCGCGTATGTCGTTATTGGTGTTATGACGGTTTTGTGAATTCTGCCTTTCGTTTCTTTCCCGATATTTTTATTTCTCCATATTATTTCATTTAGGCATCCTGCGACTCTGTTTGTTCTAATTTCCTTAATGCTTCCTTTTCCTCTTCATCCTCAATATTTATTTCTTCGTTTGTCGTCACCTCTGGTGTTGGTGGTTCATCAACGTCACCTTTAGCAAACAGGGATCGAAAGTAGTCTACTCATGTTTCCTTCTAAATGTGTTTCGTTTTTGTTAGTTCGTTCATCTTTTTTATTTGTCCTCTGATCATTCTCCATATTTCTTTTTGTGTTCCGTAGAAATCGTGTTCCATCTGTTTTGAGAAAGTCTGCCAGTGTTCCCGTTTTTATTTGTCGTTTGATTCGTTTATAGTGGTTGTATGCCTGTTGTGTTTGTTGTGTTCTGTATTGTTAAAAAGGCTTTCTTCTTTTCTTCACATTTTGTCTTCACTTCCTCTCTAAACCATGGTGTTTTCTTTTTTGATATGTTAGTGTTCGTTACTTTCCTCTCTCCAAGTGATTCTGTTGCTGCATTAATTATATTATTTTTGAGTTTTTCCCAGCTTTCCTCGATGTTATAGTTTTCTAATATTTCATTTCAGCGGTCTTGTCTGATATTCTTTTCCTGTATAAGTATTCCGTCAATTCCGTATTCAGTCCTTCGACTTTGATTTTTGTTTGTGCTCTCGCTCTTCAGCTCTCTTGGATGGAAAGTATTTCAGGACTATTCTTATTTTACATAATACTAGGCCATACTCGCTACAGACATCTGCTGAGTTGAGGCATCTTACGTCGATTATTTTTTATGGATATATATCTCTGGATTTGGACTCACAAAATCGTAACATACAGCTAGCGATTTCATTACTACCTCTATTAATAATATCTTGTGTCCAATTAAAAAAGATGGTATAGTAGGCGGTACCGTAGACTTCAATATTATGTTTTCTGTATTTTTAAAATTAAAGAAGGTAATTTTATTATTTATTTATTATTTTAAACAATTTATATTATATTAAAATATTGCTATGTTAATGTCTGCTGCAATTCTCCACAGTTGGAATACCTAACCTAGAAATGATTTAAAATCTATTGGAGTTAGAGTTGGCAGAGAGGGGGTTGAATGGAGGAATGTTCTGAAGAATACTTTGGGTTATAACAAGATGTGAAACCACTGCTGGTGATTACATTAACATTACTGTTAAAAATGTTTATAGTCTTTGGTCAATCTCAATCTTCTTCCTATAGTACCATCGTTGAAGTTTGGCAACAATATCGGAGAAGTAATGACTGTCTTGTGCTCACAACAGTGACTATGAGTTCACTTCTGTTACTTCTGTAACTGTCAAATACAACTACTTAGAAAAAATATGAAACTGAACTAGCAATGGAGACAAAATTAAAGAGCCTTTAAAATAATGTGCCACTTGATCCTCCTTCCTATTTAAAATTGTAAGGGACGCATCTACCGCTTCTAGGATGTCAAAAATTGAGATTGTAACGATAATGCCGTCATCGCTTGCCAACATCGATTGCCGTCTATCTGCCTGCAAATAAACAACTGCCAAGAGTATAAAATGCCACGTAGAGCGAGGAGAACTAAGTTATATAATTAGTTTTGACCTGGCAACAACTTTTTTCCCGGTCTTTGAGTAGTGATCAGAGCCCACCGCCCTTTCTCGTTCCTGCGATTGAGTGTTGATTGATCGTTTCTGTACCGCACCTCATCTTGGTCGAGTATTGTTCCGCTGCTCTCCAGCCTTTGGTATTGACTAAAGATCTTCGTTTGCAGATTATATTTTATTAAATTAAATTTTATTTTATTTGTTATTTATTGGAATATATGTTTATTTACTAAAATATTCACTGAAAATCTCCCCTTTGGATACAAAATTTATCTATATTTAAAATAGGTAAAGAAATAATAAATAAGACTTACTCACAATCAATTTAATTTAACTATTCAGACGACCGGTTTCGCTTTCTACAATATGCAAAGCATCTTCAGATCTCGATACAACGTTAAATAAATGATGCCAGTACTCTATTAATTGATGGATGGTAGAAACATGGTTGAAACTATCATGTATTGATGAATGGAGAACTTAAGTCCGCTATTGTAGCTGTTTTACAGTAAATGGAAGTTCTTGAGGAGATAGATTTGATCCAATAAAGTAGAGATAGGTGTGTGATTGTTTGATAAATTTAACAAACAATAACAAACAATCACACACCTATCTCTACTTCATTCGATCAAATCTATCTCCTCAAGAACTTCCCATTTACTGTAAAACAGCTACAATAGCGGACTTAAGTTCTCCATTCATCAATACATGATAGTTTCAACCATGTTCTACCATCCATCAATTAATAGAGTACCGGCATCATTTATTTTACTTTGTATCGAGACCTGAAGATGCTTTGCATATTGTAGAAAGCGAAACCGGTCGTCTGAATAGTTAAATTAAATTGATTGTGAGTAAGTCTTATTTATTATTTCTTTACCTATTTGAAATGGACTCACACAAGCAACACATTCATGATTTGTCTATATTTCTGATTTGCATATAATTTACGAGAATGAAGGTATTAATTCAGGATTTATTGTTTCAGGGACCTATACGATTGTTGCATGAAGCCTACAAGGAAGCACGATGACATCCGTCACATTACCGTCAGGTTCGGGTACTTTAAATGGAGGATATTCATCGTCTATGACGGAAAAGTTACCCAACAACAAACCTGATTTTGATGCACTACGCACAATAAAACGTTCCCTCAGTTTAACATCAACCGATTCATGTAAGAAACGTCGGAAACAATCTACTCCCATTAGGATATCAACCAGCGAAAAAGACAGTCCAACTGCTAGTCCTGTTGAAGGTAAGTCCGTGCCTTCACCTGAACCAAACCATCGCTGTTTATTGTGTCAACGTTGTTTCTCATATCCAGAGCAGCTACAAAATCATATTTGTGAGAATCCTTCTTTAGAGTGCAAGAAAGAACCCGATGAACATCCTACTACACCATCATCAGTTTCTTACTTGGACCAACCAGATACACCATTAGGACTCTCCATGATGCGATCTGATATGCAATGGGTGAACGATATGCAAAATAAAGAGTGGATTGGTTCTAGTTTACCAAACATCTCATTTAACGCAGCTAACCCTATGTTTATGGCTCTACCTCAATATTCACATTCAGACAATATTTCTCTTAAACCTATCAGAATTTTTAACCCAGATGCTTACTGTGATCTTTGCAACAAAGAATTTTGTAATAAATATTTTCTTAAAACACATAAAGCAAACAAGCACGGAATTTACACAGATAGTTCTTCTTCGGAGCCATTGCCGGCATCTGTGAATATACCACCACTTTCAACTAACCTAAAGTTACCTAACCTCGTGCCAACTGCAGACCAGTCAACTGCAACAAATGAACCAAAAACGCCAGTAAATATGATTAACCCATTTAATAGTATATTTCAAAACCCTTTTATAAACCAGACAACTCTAACTGAAAGTGAAATAAACGAAAACGTTGCCATGTCAAATGGGATGTCATCTTCAAGTGACAGTGATAAATTTTTTTCCGAAGATCATCGCGCCGAAGAAAACACAAGTCCTTGTATACAAACCGAATCTACCTCAATAAAAAACGATCCAGATGGATTCTTTCAAGATACATCGAGTAAATTATCGTCTGATCAAACAAACCGTGAATCAGACTTGTCATATCGTTTAAGAAAAATTGGTGTCATGAATCCTAAAGCATTTTGTGAGATTTGTTGTAAGGAATACTGTAATAAATACTTTTTAAGAACACATAAATTAAAGCGGCACGGTATATACATTCCAGACGACAAAGAAAAGGATATAAGGGGTGAATGCATGTCAGGTTTCTCCTCGTCGACAAACGTACAAACTAGTCCTTTAAATCTAATAATGACAGAGCAGGGAAGCTCCGATAGTAAAATTACGTCTCCTACTAGTATTGGTTGTGATCTATGCTGCATCAAATTTCAGAACGCGAGTCTTGCCCATTTGCACAATATTAGTGTTCATGGAAGGGTATGTTCTAGGGAATCTGAAGAATCGGACAGACCATCGCAGCCAGACGTTAAAGCTTCCGAGGGATCAAAATCATCTGAAAAATCTGTAAACCCAGAAGCCATTAGCGAAGACCTACAAAAACTTCAAACAATGATTCTACAACTTAATGATATCAATATAACTAAAGTTTCTTCCAACTGTACTATTTGTAACAAGGAATTTGAGAACAGATTTTTTCTTCAGTCTCATATGATATCAGAACATAGTTTACTACTAGATGAAGGAGAATGTGAAAAATCTGGAGACCAAGAAACATCATCAAATAATAATACTATATGTGATATATGTGGAAAAGACTTGCCTAACTTTGAAGAACTATCAAGGCATATAATGGAGTTTCATTCTAATAACTCAATGGCAGGTGATGTCGCTAAAGAAGATAATAATGTTACAAACAGTGGTGAAAAATTATCTAGTAGGGTATCAATTTCCGGTGGACATATCCCAGAACGTCGCATTTCTATGAACGTAACTCCCACCAGCAGTTACTGTGAAATCTGCAACAAAGAGCTGTGTAACAAATATTTCATGAAAACACACATGCAAAGAATGCACGGTATAGAAATCGAAAATGGTGCACAAATTGGTGGCGTTGTATGTGACATATGTAACAAAGAACTATGTAGTAAATATTTTTTGCGTGTACATAAACATAACACTCATGGTATTATCGAATATGGAGGAAATCTACTGCCCCCAAGAAAATCAGATGGAGAACCTTCAGTACTACCGTCACCTTCTCTGCCACTAGAAGCAGACCCAGCTCTTAAACCCGGTGATTTGGCAGATATGAGTCATAGATATTTTAGTCATTTCACCGAAGTATGTACCATCTGCAATAGAAGATTTCGAAGCACGAAATGGTTAAAAGCACATTTGATAACAGATCACGGCCAGGTAGGAGCTGAAAAATGGGCTGAAATCGAACATCAGCTACAACAAAATCGAGGAATAACAACTAAACCAATCATGTCTTCAAGCGCGGAAGGTAATCCTAATTTAAAAGTACCAAATGGTAGTCAAGACTTACAACAAAAAGTGGGCGGAGTTCAAAATTTTATATCTAGTTTATTTGGTATAGATGAGGGTAATTCCAAAATGTACCAGTGTTCTTACTGTTCATTCACCTCACCCTTACTGCCACTGTTATTCGTTCATGAAAGGTCTCACATGAACAGCGACGGGTTCTCGTTGAAATGTCCTGTATGCCCTCAAAATTTTGTAGATCGTAAACTTCTGCAACGTCACTTATTATCTAGTCACGCCTTTCTTTTACCAACAACAAACAGAGAAGAAGGAACCAAAGAGATATATAAAGAAAATTTTGAAGACGATAGTCTTTCCAAACAAGAACAAGGTATCTCAACGTCTAGTCAGGGAAAATGCAAACAACCACCATCTCCAATCAAATCAAAACCAATTGAATTGTCTTCTGAAATCGAACAATCGTTGAAGGATGTAGCGAAAAGGATGCAATGGCCAGCTACCTATGCTATACCACAAAATCAATTAGAACATGATCATCAAGATGAAGCATCTTTATCGTCAGGGCCAGGATATGTAATGCAGGCATTCCTCTTGGAAGAGTCAACTTCTGAACGCAGGGTTATGCCTTCTGTAGTTGTCTTACCCATGCTACAGAAACAACCAGCTCCTCTCACAGTTACTTTTACACTGACTCCGGCCTAACACATCCTCACATATAGTTTGCATATATGTGTTATATTTTTTTAAGAAACAATCGATGGCGATTCCACGACACCTGTGATTTTTTTAATTTTAATTATAATTATGTATAATCCTAATTAATATATAGATATATAAGCGATTCCTATATTTGCAAGTTAACTCATATATTATGAGAAGGAACATATGAGCACATATTTTTATGCAAATACGGAAAGACTGAGTGAAATTTTTATATAGTCTGTTGATTTTCACTTTAATATATCGAGATACTGATGTTTTGTACGATAAAGCTTTAGGTGATGTTTAAAGAAGTTCCTATTTTATATCTCGATATAATAATATAATTATTCACAAGTATGTACGTATTCAGTTGTTAGATGTAGCTTGCTCAACAGTCAGTTAAAATGTTCCGCGTACCTAGTCCATGTAACTCAGGGTTTGCTGAAAAGGGTACAATCAAATCAGCCATTCATGTCTCCACTAAGGTGACGCATTCCTTTTCGAGTTCCTGACTATAGTAGCATAGGATAATCATTACATTCATTTGCGCTTGGTTGAGACCTCCCCTAACCGAACAAACAACCTGCACTTTATACAGATTGTGTCAAATGCTTTAATCGACTGAACCAGAAATTTTGACAGGTATTGACAGATCAAATCAAAAACTCTATAGTATCGACCAATTGGCGCCTCGTTATCTAATCGCTTAATTCTCTGAGTTTGTTTTGTTAAGTTACTTTTTGTTTAGGTATTTATTTCGTTTTGTATTGTTTCGTTTAATATTTAGGAAGTTGTGTTTGTTTAGTAACGTAATGCAAAACAAAACATTGAAGAAACGTTGTTATATTTTGTATACCTATTTCGTAATTGCTCTTATCAGTCAAGCAGTTCCCTTAAAAAGAGAATTATTTATGACTAAATTATTATTTAACCCTAGAATGGTATCGATATTTTTTAGGTAATTAGTGGTACCATGATGTCATATACGACACCACAGACATTTTTTGAATTTATACTAAGGAACCAAAAACATACGTATTTTTTACATTTTTATTGTGCAGAGTTATAAAAAAGACTCTAAAGAAGTAGATAAGAACATATTTATAACAAAAAAAAATCAAATTTCTTCGGTACAATACGGCACACAGGCAAGCTTTACAGCGGACGCACAAGTCCTTTTCTGTTGGCAGATCGAGGGCCAACTTGACATCTTTTGTGGGTTGGAGGTTGAGTGTCTTGATTTCTGAGTACTGGTTGGTCCTCTTGACCAAGAACATCCAAAATCATGAAGCGCAAAAATCTGGACAAAGTTGGTATTTCTAATCTCCTTTTAGATGCGGAGTCACCAACTGTAGTGCTAAATGCCTAAGAAAATCTTTTCTGTGAGTGATTTTTAAATTTGGATCTAATTTGGTTCTATTTGCGCTATAAATAACATAAGCATTAATACCTGCACCATCAAGCATGCCATAAAAAACTCTAAGAGGCCACCGACGAGTTTTTCTAGACACATATTTAGAATGGCACAACTGATCATAAGTGTCTACTCCAACTTTTGTAGAGTTATAAAATAAAATAATCTCGGGCTGGCTAGTGCCTTCATCAGTTACACCATAAGTATCCATAAGTATTGGATGGGCAAAGTTTTTGATGCATCTTGTCTCTCTTTTCCCACATATGGTATTGCAGAATACATATAAAAAATCTTACGAGACGCACAACATAACGATTTTAATTCCAAATTTGTCTGCTTTATTTGGAATATAAACTTTAAACGGACATCTGCCCCGAAAACTGAGCAACTGTTCATCAATTGTCATATGCGCCAGTAGTGTAATTAGCTTCACACATTTCAATAAATTCATTCCAAAGAAATCTTACAAATTTATCGTCACGTTTCCTTTCCTCTCTAGTTGTTTTGTCATCAAAACGCAGACAATCAAAAATTCAAAGCGTTTTTGTGACTTTGCTGCTCTGAAAATTGGTATTCCAAATTGTTTTGACCATAAATCGAGGTACTCAGGTAGAGATAGTACAAACACTCCTGACCACGGCGCAGTAGACGAAATTTGGTTTAGTCCCCACTTCCATGTGGAAACGTACTGTACTATGCACTGTATAATTCCACTTACAATAGAAACTTTCTGCTTTTTACGTGAATTTTAACTCCACCTTTGCGCAGCTCCATAGTCAGGAATGTTTGCACTATCTTTAGCTAGTTTTTAAAACACCACTCATATATAAAAGACCGAATAATGCCAAAATCTCTTCTTTGCTTTCAACAGTTGTAAATTTAGAGTTTGACTAAATTTAGTAGATTGTTTAAAGATTTCGTGGTTTGTGTATTGTGTAATATAGTTTATCATCGTGTCCCTGAAAAATATTTTCCAAGCCAGAATCTCTTCTGGTGTATTTGAAGCGTGAACCTTTGGACCTGGTAGACGAAGCACCATGTTTTTTAACTCTTCACTAACCTCTGGTTCTGCTAAAATGGTATCAGAATGTTCACTTTCACTAAGCTCTTTTTCTTCATCTTCACTCAAACATTCAGATTCTGTATTATTTAAAGGGGCATCTTCAGCACTCTCAACAGCCTTATAAGCACGCACAATTTCTTCTAACTCAGCCTGAGCTGAGCTCAGCTTTGCTTGTTGAAGCCATTTACTTCGATATTCAAAATTATAGCGGGAACTGTACTGTGGTATCATATGTGACACCGATTACAGTTACAGTTGATTTGAAACTAAAAGAGGTAAAGTTACTGAGAATCTAAGCCTCCCCATTCTAGGAACGTTCTGACTGCATCTAATCGAAAATGCGAGGTGTCGCCGGCGACACCAGGGTACCATTCTAGGGTTAAAAACATATACGTAAGAAATAAATAAAGCCTCAATGACCCAGTGGGTAGGCAGACTGACTCACTTCCTCACTAACTCACAGGCTTACAGCGTAGTTATTCCATTCAAATTGGAATTCGCGGGTGAATCGAGTCAGCCAATGAATGAGTAGTACGATGAGAAAACCAAGCTGGAAGGCTATAAGACATTAGAATATCGAAATATACATATATTGATTTTTAGCCTGTTTATTATTTGAAAGAGTATACTATTTGAAAGAGTTATGCATTTTGAAATTATGTAAAAAATCAAAATTACAAAGAAAACTAGTTAATGACATAAAGAATATAAGAAGAGAAAAAGTTAAATCATATTCCAAGAAAATAATGAAGTTCATGGATAAGATATTATTAAAGTGTTCTTTGCTAATTTCTCTCCGACTGATGCAAGGAAATAAAGGATCTGGATGAAAAGTGTGATAGTTTTAATTTACATAAAAAATCAAAGAAATGACAGGTCCTTAAAAGAGCACAAGAAAGAGAAGAAGTCCTTAAAAATTCTCCTTTTGATTATAATACAGAGTAGATATTATTCTTATATCGCTAGTGTCTAACTGTTTAGCTTTCAAGATCTGTAAAAGTTGGTCATTCTTGACGTTATCAAATGCCTTGTTGTAATCAATGAAACAAGTAAATACATCTTGCTTCACATCCAAACACCTCTGTGTCAAGATGTTAAAGGCAAATAACTCCATATCCCTCCCGGAATCCAAACTGAGTTTCTCCGATATCTTCTTCCAATTTTCTGTAAATTCTATTGTGAATTATTTTGAGGAATATTTTTAAGGTATGGCTCATCAGACTGATCGTGCGATGATCACTGCACTGCTTAGCATGTGTCTCCTTGGAAAAAGGGACAAAGGTTGATTTTAGCCATTCTTCAGGAATTATACTGTTTTTGATGACTTCACCGCTTGCATTACTTCTTCTTTGATTATTTCTGGACCTGTCTCCTCTGGAAAATTATCACAAGGAAGCTGCCTTTGATCGTCAAACAGTTCTTCTATGTATGTCTGCCAATGTTTTAGTTTCTCCTCTGTTTTCATTATCATGTTCCCTTGTTGGTCTATAAGTACTGTCTGCTTCCTGTTTGTATTGTTGATCATTTCTTTAACTTTCTTGTGAAGATAGAACGAATCATATTTGGCTTCCAAGTTTTCAATCTCCTTACATTTGTCTTGTAACCATTGTTTTTAGCGTCGCGGATTTTTCTTTTGATCTCTGTGTTAATTTGCTTATACTGTTCTTCATTTTTACCTTTCGATAGTCTTCGAGAATTCATCAATAACAAAATTTCGTCACTCATCCATTCTTTTTGTTCCTTTGGTTTTTCTCTCTTCAGAATATTTTTAGCGGGCTCCAGCACGTTTTTTTTAATAATGGCCCAGATGAGTGTCCATCAAATTATAAGAACTCTTTGATGAAGATATTGCCTAAGTAATGGTTGAACTCCTTAACCTTATATGTCAGACTGCCACAAACTCCACATAATAGCTGCAATCGACCTATGCAGCAATCTTCAAAAAGTCAAGTGCAACAACCTGCCCAGATCACAGAATATTAGCTTTAATGCTGGTTGCTATTTTTGAGTGTCTACATTGAAGCGCTATTTAAAGAAGAGCTCTCAAATTCAATGGATAGGAATATTAATGAAAACATTTTGAATTTGAAGCTTTTTGGCATAGAGGCGTGAACAGCAAGAAGGCAAAAATACTCATTCTTCAAAACGAAATTTGATGAAAGTTACAAAGATGAAAGATACAAAGACTTATAAATAAAATAAAAGAAAGTCTTGTGGGAAAGAACATGTTGGAATGGTTTGAATGCAGTAGTACAGAAGATAGATATTGAAGAAGAAGACGATACGTTTAATAAGTTTATGAAGAAACTAGGTATTCTCAAAAAATTCATATGCATTATAAAAATGACCATAACCAAAACTACCCTTAGTAAAAATTCAAAACGACATATCAACTCTCTTTGAAATACACAGAGAACTTGCCAATACGCTGTGATAGGTTTTCAGTGTAGTCTTTGAGATAGTTGGGGAACATTACGTGTAGGCATAATTATGATAAAAAAAATCACAAATGCGCCACTTTCACCTTGGAAACCCAAGCACAAAACAGAGCAAACTGAAGCTAGTTTCATTGGCGATACTGTCCTATTGACAGGAGTTATGTAGGAACTATTTATTTACACAGTTATAAAACAGTAATTTATATCAAAGAAATTAGTTTCAAAAGCGTTTTTTTAACAGAAATCGAGACACGGTATTTTATTTGCTAAATGCTTATATTACTAGAATAATAAACTGTTATATTGGTTGAATACATCTGTTCCAAACAGAAAGTTAATTTGATTAACTGAAATCATCAAAAGAATCGATTAATCAGAGTTGCCATACTCTCATTTCGACTTGTAGGTTGAATCAGTTCCAATATTTTAAACTTTAAAGGTTTCACATAGTAAAACTAGGTTTGTTGGTTATGCTATTTTACAGCATCGAGGGAATCTCAACCAAGTGATTCACTTGTCCTTCCTTACACTTTGCGAGACTTTCTGTTGTCATGTGGGTGGTAGTTATAGACCACGCAGGAATTCAGATTCGTCGCCTAAATTTTTGAGACATAGGAAACTATTTTATATTTAAAAGGCGACGCACTCGGCTCATATACACCATAATAATAGATATGTATATAAGCAATCGTGGACATGGTTAAAGACTAAGATTTAGAGAAGCATTAGTTCTTGGCACGTACCTAACGCCGAGATCTTACTATATATTATGTAGGTCTGTTTTTGGCACAAATATGTGACTGCAAGTATTACTTAGATTCACTGTTACACATATATGTGCGATTAACCTGTGAATTCACGTGAGAGTATTGTTAATGTTTATTTTACATAAAGTGCATTATTTATTATTGAATCTTCATTAATCTCGAATTTTTATCAAATATTTTGATTGCTTATATAAGTAGTGAAACAACTGCTTTAATGACTGATGACATGCCTTTTAAGCTGTCAGTACATCGATTGCGACATACTATAGCTTTATAGAGATATAGTAAAAGTTGGACTACCTCGATTTTCACTTTTTAGATAAAGTATAAAGCGATAAATACATTTACGCGATCGCAACCACGATAATTCTGGTATGATCCCTAATTTGAGATTATTACCTAATATTATCCTAATTTTATCCTTTTTGGTCTCTCCACTCAACCATCTAATTATTCTCAATTCCGCTGATGCATTCATTGTTCTTTTTTCTTTATAACTGTCCAACATTCAGTTACGTAATCTTGGATCGACATTACTTAATAATGCAGATCATAGATACTCAAAACTATTACTTGTCCCAATAATTTAATTATCCAAAATTATAATATTTGTAATAGTTACTCTTGCTTCAGTTTTTGTTGTAAATCCCCATATCACTATACATTGAGCAGCGAAGAATGTTTCTTTGAATTTCCCCTGTAATCTGATCAAATACTAATGAAAATAAATAAGGCAATAGCAAAGCACAGAGCCCATATGCAGTCCAAATTGGACATGAAACTTATCATTGTCTAGTATTGTTCCGATATAAACATTTCTTTCGATATTTTACATTTATCAGGGACTTCTTTCCTATTGAGTGCATATCACAGAATCTCTTAAAAAAAGTATCGACTACCCTCGGTACCTTGACGTTTTTTTTTTTTGGTGCATAGAATCAATTTTTCAAGGGTATCAGGCGGAAAACCCGCCAGATAATTTATTATTAATAATATAATTGTTTAAACGATTGTATTAGTGATGTGATGTTTCAAAACAATGATTCACAACATTGAAACAATTGATACATTTTACCTGATACTATAACTTCATAATTATGTTTCATATCATAACAATCCATTGCAGGTAGATTCATTTTTTGTAAGACACCTGACATCAAGGTGATTGTTAAAGTATTGTTGTGAGGATTGTTAACCGATTAGGAATTTGAGCTTGCTAAGCACATATTTATTGTTTTAGGTGTAGGTTAGATATGTTAAGTCTGATTTCATTTAATTAGTTTTTTCTCGGTAGTACAGATTTTTATTACCATTTTTAAATGAATACTTATCATTAGAGACTGGATTATATGCTTTAAAAAATGGTTAAAATATGCATGCAACAAGCACTTAAAAAGTAAACAAATATGCCTTTATTATATGCAATATGCATTTATATATGCACTTAAAAAAATATTTTTTTAATTTTTAGGGCTTGAGATATGGTGAGAAATAAAATTATAGTATAACTTAGAGAGTGTTTATTTATTACTACATTAAATAAAAAATATAAATGAAAATTCACAAGAAAAGTCCTCGTTCTTGCTGTTACAGTATATAATCATAAAATGTTCAATATTTTCAAGAGTAATGATATGCCTTCTATCAGTTAATATGTGTTTATATGAAGAAAACGATCTTTCAATATTACAGGATGTAATTGGCGCAAATCTAAAATTTGACACTAAAAATCAATTGTCTATAATCTTCATTTCACTGTTGCCACCAACCCAACTCCGCAAAGACTTGATTTTTGTTTCGCTACTTTCGGCATATTTTCGAAATAGAAATTATTTTTATTTTATAAGCACAATATTCAAAATCACAAGTTTCTTTACCAGCTCGTAAAGATAATTTAAAAACGAATATACTGTATAATACCTACCTGCATGTTGGCCTTATTCTTCTGATAAATAACTCCCAGATGGGTTTTCCCAAACAATAAAACTTAAGTAGATTTATTAGATATTAGTAATAAAAGTATTTCGTAGTTACCTTACCTAGTACATGCTAGGAATAATTCCAAGAAACTATTATCTAAATATGTATAGAAAACCATTTTTCAAATTTTCTTTTTTTTACAATCAAGTAAATATGAATAGCATATGCATTTATAAAGAAACCCACAAATATGCTGCATATATATGCACATGCATTTTGCATATAATCCAGTCTCTACTTATCATTATCAGATATGACACGTACTGACTCGATGTTTCGAAACATCGATATCCAACACTCGATTGTATCTCCTAAACTACTAGAGACATTTAATTTTACCAAAACGAAAATTGTTCCTTTTGAAAAAATGAACAAAACGGCGTTTGGTAAACTTAGATCTGATTGTTAGAACCAGAGTTATAACAAATTTCGTGAAACACAATTGCAAAAGCGGTATTCTTACAAGTATAACTTAGCTTTAATGCGTACGATTAACTTCCAAAACTTCCTCAGCTTTAAAATTCATCATCATCAATCAGCCAATCGCGTCCACTGCTGGACATAGGAATCCCCCAATTCTTTCCAGTGTTCTCTACACTGGGCCGCTTGTAGCCAGTTTCCCGCTACACGTTTAATGTCATCGGTCCATCTAGTCGGTGGTCGTCCTCGGCTTCTTTTATAATTTCTGGGCCTCCATTCCATAATACGTCTTGTCCACCGTCCATCTTGTGTTCTGGCTAAGTGCCCTGCCCAGTTCCACTTAAGCGTCGTGGTTCTTTCGATGACGTCTTGAACTCCTGATCTTCGTCTGATTTGTTGGTTTGTTATGTGGTCTCGAAGGCTCACGTTCAGCATTGCACGTTCCATGGCTCGTTGTGTAACTCTAAGTTTATTCGCAGATTTTTGCGTGAGTGTTAAAGTCTCTGCTCCATAAGTTTGTACAGGTAAAACACATTGGTTATAAACCTTTCGCTTGAGACACATGGGAATTGAACTTTTTAGAATATGGCTTAATTTGCCAAATGCTGCCCATGTTAGACCTATTCGCCTCTGTATTTCATGTGTTTGATTGTCTCTGCTTATTTTGATTTCGTGTCCCAGATATTTGTAAGTGTCTGTTTGTTGTATGGTATTATTGTCAATAGTTATATTTCCACTCATTACGAGATTTGTTATAATTTTAGTTTTCTCAAAGTTTATCTTTAATCCTGCTCTTTCAGACAGACTTTTAAGCGAATGCATCATAGTAACTGTATCATGTAAGTTATCTGCAATTAATACAACATCATCTGCAAACCTTAGGTGATTTAATCTTTCTCCATCTATATTGATGCCCATATCTTGCCATTGAGTACCCTTAAATATTGACTCTAGAGCTGCCGTGAACAATTTTGGTGAAATATTGTCTCCTTGTCTAACTCCTCGTCCTAAGCTGAATTTTTCTGTGTCTTCGTGCAATCGTATACTTGATGTAGCGTTTTGATAGATGTTTTTGATTAGTGTCGTGTACCTGTAATCTATTCGGCTTTGATTTAGGGCTTCCAATATTGTTTCAAACTCTACAGAATCAAAAGCCTTCTCGTAATCGACAAATGCAAGAACCAGTGGCATGTTGTACTCGATGCACTTTTCTATTAAGATCTTTATGGTATGCAAATGGTCATTTGTGCCATATCCTGCCCTGAAGCCTGCCTGTTCTTTGGGCTGATAGAAATCAAGTTTAGGTGTTAGCCTCTTTGTTAAGATTTTCATAAAGAGTTTGTACATATGTGTCAAGAGGCTGATGGGTCTATAATTTTCTAATTTAGTAATATCGCCTTTTTTGTGTAACAAGACTATTACTGCATTGTTCCAGTCTTTTGGAATTGTACCCGCATGTAAGCATTTAGTAAACAGTTCGCTTACTGATTTTAATAAAATTTCTCCACCTGCTTTTATTGCCTCGATAACGAGTCCATCATCACCAGGCGATCGATGGTTCTTCATTTCCTTTAAAGCTGCTCTTACTTCTGACACAGTAATGGGTAAAAGTATTTCCGATCCCTGATTTATGAGAGTCTTTACTCGTGTCGGGAAATTGTCTTGTGGTCTTTGGCTGGTATAGAGGTCTTTATAAAATTCTCTAGTTATTTTCAGAATGTTTTCTTTATCTGTTGTTGCCTTTCCGTCTTTATCTCTCAGCTTGTATATTTCTTTTTTACTTTGCGTAAGTTTTCTTTTCATTATCTTTAAACCTTTGTTCTCTTCTACTGTTTGAGTAATTACATTAGTATTATATCTTCTTACATCTTTTCTAATTTCCGCTGAAATTCTTTTATTTAGTTTTTTATATTCTTCTCTGTTTCCCTTTTCGTTCTCGCTTAGGTTTCGTCGTATTTCCATGAGAGCCCTTGTATCTTTGCTAATCTTCTCACTTTTGGTGTCATTTTTCTTGCAAAATTTGAGTTGTGCGTTTCTAACTGAGTCTGTTATTAATTTATTGTGATCGTCGATACTTAGAGGTTTGGGATTATTACTCTGTAGAGTTTCGGCTATATTTCTTCGGCTTTAAAATTAACTTTGCAAAATTACTTTATTTTTATTAATAAAAAAGTTATAACTATTAAATATTAAAAATGTCACTAAAAAGTTGCGAAATAATTCGTTTATAAGAGATTTAAACAAAATTAAGCTACAAAATATGAAAATCTGACTAATGGAAGTTATAGAACAACTCAAAAGTAACGTTTTAAGCTTTGATTGATGTTTCTATGTTAGTTTTTGACAAAGATATGGAACTTTTAATAACGCGCTCTGAGGCGCCACGGTCAGATCTTCTTCTTCTTCGTCTAGCCATTCACGTCCACATCTGAACATAAGCCTCTTCAAGTCTTCCTTTCCATTGTTTTTTATTGTACGCTACTTGTAGCCAGTTTTTCCCGGCAGTCCTTTTCAGATCATCTGTCCATCTCATAGGAGGTCTGCCTCTGGGTCTTTTGTGTTGGTATGGTCTCCAGGTTAAAATTGATCTGTGCCATTTGTTTAGATCGCTCCTAGCTACATGTCCAGCGTATTCCCATTTCAACTTTAATGATTTTTGCACCACATCGGTGACTTTGGTTTTCTGTCTTATCCATGTGTTTTTCTTGTCCTTAAGTGATATACCTAGCATTGCTCTTTCCATCGCGTGTTGAGTGACTCTAAGTATATTCATATTCTTTTTTGTGATTGTCCATGTTTGTGCAGCATAAGTTAATATCGGAATAATGCATGCATCAAAAACTTTAGATCTAAGATGTAATTGAATTTGTTGATTTCTGAGTATATAGTTCAGTTTACCGAATGCTGCCCAAGCCAACTTTCTTCTTCTTTTTATTTCTTCAGTTTGAATTTCTCTATTTAGGATTATTTTTTGTCCTAAGTATATATATTCTTCAACTTTTTCTATAACTTTATTGTTTATTATTGTCACGGTGTCTTCGGAGTGCATGACTTTTGTTTTGTTTAAATTCATTTTCAGTCCTATTTTAGAAGATTCGGTATGTAGTTCTAAAAGCATGGTTTGCATTACTTGTAGGTCAGTAGCTAACAGGATTATGTCATCTGCAAATCGTAGATTACTGAGGTAGCGGCCATTGATGTTTATTCCCTTATATTTCCAATTTAGGTTTTTAAAAACGTCCTCCAAGACTAAGGTGAACAGTTTGGGTGATAAAGTATCTCCCTGTTTCACTCCCCTGTTTAATGGTACAGGGTTCGTGTGTTCATTTTCGTTTAGGTAGTATGTAGCTGTAGCTTGGTTCATAGTTGTGTTCATGTGTTCTATGGTATCGAAAGCTTTTTCGTAGTCTACAAATGCTAGGAAAACTGGAAACTTATATTCGTTACATTTTTCTATTAATATTTTTGTGGTTAACAGATGATCGGAAGTTGAATAGCCTTTTCTAAAACCTGCCTGTTCATATGGTTGGTATTCGTCTAATTTCCTTGTTAGTCGAGTAGTTATGACTTTGGTGAGTATTTTAAACAGGTGTGACAGTAGGCTGATGGGTCTGTAGTTTTCCAATTTTCGACTATCACCTTTCTTGTGTAATAAGATTACTTTAGAGCTGTTCCAGCTCTTAGGGACTTTGCCCTGATGTAAACAACTGTCCACAAGCTTAGTTACAATTGCAATTAGTTCCTTACCTCCTTCTAATATCATATCTGTGGTAATACTATCTTCTCCTGCAGCTTTATTTCTCTTCATGTTTTCCAATGCTGTAGGTACCTCTGAAATTGTTACTTTTGGCATTATTTCTGATCCAACATTTTTTATTAATTTCCGTGCTGGTCTCATCTCATCATCTTGTTGGTGTGATCTCTAAAGTTCTGTGTAAAATTCTTCTATTCGTGTCAGTATGTTTTCTCTACTTGTGATTTCATTTTCGTCTTTTCCCATTAATGATATCATCTGACGTCGTCCTAGTGTCGGTCTGAGGCATTTCATACTCTATTTTTTTAATAGTTGTTGTTATTAATTTTTCGTTTTCTTTTCTTTTTTGTTGTCTAATTCCTTTTCTAATCTGCCTATTAAGTTTTCTATATTCGTCGGTTCCCCTTTTGTTAGATTTATTTAAGATCTTCCTTCTTTCTATTTGTTGTAATATTTCTTTGTCTAATTCATTGTATGTTGTTTTTGGTTTTTTCAGTTGCAGATGACTTTTATTCACTGTTTCGGTAATAAGGTTATTCAAATCATCAATATCATTGGAGTTTATCTGCTGCATGCTAACTTGATTTAATGCATGCACTATCTTTTTAATGCATGCACGGTCAGATCACAGCGAATAAAAACCAAATCATACGTAAAATCCATGTAGATTCAGAGATGAATATTACTTTATCATTATAAGTAAAAGTGGTGAATTAATTTGTATATGAGTTTTAAAAAAAATAAGCCATAAACGTTGGCAGTTTGGTTAATGGAAGTTACCTATAAGCGAAAATTTTAAGCTTTGGTAGAGTTTCTATGTTGATTTTTTGCCGAGATATTAAAAACTGCTCGTTATTAAAAGTTATATCTTGGTCAAAAATTAGCATAGAAACATGTACCAAATCTTAAACTATTCGTTTTGAGTTATTTTATAACTTCCAGCGCAAAGATTTTCAACGTTTATAGCTTAATTTTGTTTTAATCTCTTATAAACAAATTAATTTGCAACTTTTTAATAAAATTTTTAATGTGTATTCATTATAACTGTTTTATTAATAAAGATAAAGTAATTTTGCAAAGTTTTTTTAAAGGTGAAATAATTACATTTAAAATGAGGAGTTCTTGAAAACTAATCGCACGTATGAAAGCTGAATTATTCTTGGAAAATTCTCATGTTTTTCACGAACTCTGTTGTAACTCCGGTTCTAATAATCGGATCTAAGTTTACTCTGTTCATCTTGGTAAAATTAATTATCTCTAATAGGTTAGGAGATGCAAACAACATAAAACACGTTAAGGTGCCGAAGGGACATAAAAGTGCATACTCAATCCTCCATCCCCGGCTACTAGACTATTAAAGAAGTAGTATTTAAATGGATTGGTAAATAAAATTAATGGCCGTTTTAGTGAGTACGAATTCGTGGCGCATATTAACATTACACCAGAGATAATTAATTCACATTGCATGTATAATAAAATGGGAATCTGCAGGAAAAACATAAATGTACTTACATTACATTACATAAATTACATTACATTGGCGCCAGAGGTTTTTACACGATATTAAAAATGTTTGTATTCTGTTTTGGTATAAACATAAACACAAAAAACTGCTGTCTGTGATACTTAACTATATTTAAAAACAATTTATTTCAGTTTAAAGTATATTGTGCACCCAAAATTAACGCATAATCTTAAAATTTTAATTTAAAAATTAAATAAATTTATAGTTTTTTTTTGTTTTTTTTAAGGTTTATTTATTACTACTGTACAAAGATTTCTTATACTAAGAATTACCGTTCTTATTTCATATTGATCAATTTGATCCCAATTTTCAACCAATCGCAAAAACGATTTAATGTGTTTGGTGGGTTAGTCGGATGTCGTAGTCATCTCTCTTCTTCTTCTTTGAGTGCATCTCCTATCGGATATTGGATATAATAATAATATACGTTTATTCAAATCAATAAGTATTACATTAATTTACAATTTCAATTTTAGTTTACTTACAGTAACATAAACGTAAAAAAAGTCTTTAAAGCATTAACATGCTTGTTGACTTAAGCTGTCTAATATAGCTGTCTATAACAGGTTTAATGTTTTTTTTACAAATTATTATTTCATTTTTACAGTTTCTAATCAAATCTAATTTGTTTCGTTTTTTTTATCTAGTATAATTTTAAATTTATTAAATTGTTACACAACTCCCTTTTTTTCTTTTACCCAAGCATTAACTAATTTTTTATACAAATAAAAATTTTGATATTTTAAAAATTTATGGCAATTGATTGTATATTCTTGAGCAAAATATTTAATTGACCGTTGCGTGATGTTTTTGAAGTGTGAAGACATTCAACATTCAATTTTCTTCTTGTTCATAATTTGACACTTTTACTTTAAGAGGTATTTTATCTTTATGAATATTTTTAAGTAGCTCTAAGCAGTACAATTGCCGAACATCAAGAACCTGAGTTTCATGAAAAAGTTGGTCTGAGGGATATGTTTTTCGTTTTCCATATATTAGTTTAAGAAACCATTTCTGAGTATTTTGAAGGTCACCAATGGCAATCAGCTACGCCACCCCATCCTAAAATCCCATATACAAGATGAGAATGTACTTAAGACAGGTAAAGCATTTTAAGCTGTTCAACATCTAAAAACTCTTTTAAATAGCGGAATTTTGGTAACAGTCACTCTTATTTTTACTTATAATATTTTTTATTTGTAAGTCCCATTTAAGGTGCCTGTCAATTAAAACTCCTAAATATTTTATGTATTCTGCTTTAAATATTTGTTGTTTTTTATTTATTTTTAATGAGTTTAAAAGTTGGCAGAGAATTTTTATATATTGCAAAAGGTATATATTTAGTTTTTTCGTAATTTATTGTGAGTTTATTTATTTGCAACCATGTTTTTATAACTTTGAAGTCTTCTTCAACTATAGTCTTAAGATCTTCCCAATTTTCGGCCTTATAAAAAATTGCGGTGTCATCAGCAAAGCTTATTATAGTTTCCATCAGTTTTTAGTTTAAGCATGTCATTAACATAGAGTGTAAAGAGTAGAGGGCCTAAAACGGTCCCTTGCGGTACGCCATAACTAATTACTTCAGGATCACTTTCGACACCATCAATTTCTACAAATTGTTTTCTGTCTGTTAAGTAACTTTTCAGTAATGTTCAAAACGCGTCCTCTCAGACCATACTTCTCAAGTTTCTGATGGAAACAAGATCCAGTGAGATATCGTGTCAAACGCCTCAGAGAGATCGACAAATATGCATAAACTACGTTTATTAGACTCAAAAGCTTCTGATATTTGTGATGTTAGTTTACAAATAGCATCTAGTGTAGATTTTCTTTCTCTAAAACCGTATTGACAATCCGATATTATACTAAACCTATCCAAAAAACTCACTAATCTATTTTTTTAAAATTTTTTCAAATATTTTGGAAAAAACAGACAACAAAGATACTGGTCTGTAATTAATTACGTCTTCTTTATTTCCTTTTTTAAACAGAGGTTTGATTTTGCCAATTTTTAGACATTCTGAAAAACAACCATTCTGAAAACATGCATTAATGAGAAAAGTAAATAATATTATTTCTTCCTAAGTAAGTAATAATTTCTTTCTTCTAATTTGTTTGATGGTTTCTGTCTTGATCCCATCCCAGCCAGGAGATTTTTTGTGTTTTAAAGATTGTATTGCATTTACCACTTCTTTTTGGTCAACAAGATACACGTACATGCTGCTTTCTATCCTATCTATGTCCTCAATCTGTTCATTACAAATGGGTATTTTTGTGCATACCTTTGTCCCAATGTACTGTAAAGTGTATTAAATTCATTTGCAATTTCTTTTCTGTCAATTATTTTTTCTCCTGTTTTGGTTTTAATCGATTCAATTTTTGTATTTCCTTTTATTTTTCCACACAATGAATTAATTACATTCCAAAGTGATGAAGAAGAGGTCTTATTTTTTTTCAATTCGTTGTTTTGTATAATTTCTTTTTGCAGTTTTAACTAAGTGTCTATATCATTAGGCGATTCTAATTTTATTTACTATTTTGAATAATTCGTTAGTGGTACAGCCAAACAATCTCTTAAATTTCTCATCCAGGACATTCTTGTACGGCCTGGATTTCTGCGTCCTTGGATTTTTCCTTGAATTATATTTTGTAGGAATGTGTACTTTTGTCCTCTCATCAGGTGGCCTAAGTATTCAAGTTTTCTCTGTTTTATATTCAGTATAACTTCTGTATCGTTATTTATTCTGCGTATTACCTCTTTATTTGTAATTTTATCCATCCAATTTATTTTAATATACGGCGATAGCACCACATCTCAAAGCATTTAAGATTTTTAACATTTCCTCTGTTTAAGAGTCCATGCCTCAACACCGTAAAGCAAAGTACTGAATACATAGCATTTTAACATTCTAGTTCTTAGATGAATACTTATATCACGGTTCAAAATATTTTTTTTATTTTTATAAAGGTAGACCTGGCAATTTCAATACATCTTTTTATCTCGTGATTTTGGTCACCTGTTTCATTGATGAGGGTTCCCAAGTCTTTGTATTCGCTTACTTTTTCGAGTTGGTACAATTTATTGCGATACTAGTGTCATGGTATTGGAGTCTTACTGAAGGTCATATATTTGGTTTTTTTTGACGTTCATCCTTATGCCGTAGTTATTACATATCTCATTAATACTTTCAACTAGATGTAAATCTTCCGCTGTCCCTGCCATTATCACAGTATCTTCAGCATATCGAATGTTATTGATTACTTCTCTATTGACTATTATCCCTTCGTTTGCATGTGAGAGAGCTTCTCGGCATATTTGTTCGCTGTAGATATTAAACAAGAGCGGTGACAATATACAACCCTGTCGTACTCCTCGACGTATTTCTATTTCGTCCGATGTATGGTCTTCTATTTTTATATTATCTCGCTGATTCCAGTACAGATTTAATATTATTTGTATGTCTCCTGGTGTTGATGTTCTTACCCTCCAGGATTTCTTTGAGTTTATGTGGCATCTTTGTCAAAGGCCTTTCAAATCTTAAAGCAGGCGTGTACCTCTTGGTTAACATCTAGACATCTCTGTGTTAGGACGTTTAAGGCAAAAGAGCTTCTCTTGTAACTTTTGATAGATTCAGTTGTGGATGACTCTAAGAAATATTTTAAGTAGATGATCATCAAGGATATTGTTCGATGATCTGAACATTACATTGCCTTAGTTTTCTTTGGTATGGTGACAAACGTAGACAACAACCATTCTTGAGGTATTATACCAGTACTGTATATTATATTGTATAGATGTGATATTATGGTTACGGATTTATCATTCAAAAGCTTCAACAGGTCTGTAGGAATTTCATCAGGTCCATTTGCTTTGTGCCATTTTTAGCGTTTCTTATTGCGTATTCTACTTCTTCTTTCAATATGTATGGCCCAGTTGCATTGATTATCTGAGTTAAGTTGTTTCTATCGTCTTCAAATAATTCATTTAGGTATTCTGTCCATCTTTTTATTTTATTCTCTAGATCTGCAATAAGATTTCCATATTTGTCTTTAAGTTTACTCATTTAGCATTTCTTTATGCTTCCTGTTATCTCTTTTACTTTTTTGTGCATATTGAACCCATTGTACTTTTTCTCATAGGTTTCCATTTCTTCACACTGTTCTTTAATCCACACCTCTTTGCTTCTTTTATTCTTTTTTTTATGTGTTTGTTTATTTCTTTGAATTTGTCTAGGTGATTCTTCACCTTTCTTCTTTGTTCCATCAAGTCTAGTATAGCTTGTGTCATCTACCCCTTATTCTTTGTTGTTGGTTTTGTAAGATGTTTCTTTCCTGCTGTTTGTATAGCTGTATTTATGTACTTTAATTTTTGGTTAACGTTATTTATATAGTTAATTTGTTGCTGCACTGACAGAGGTTTTCATTTATTTCATCTCCTGTTTCTTGTCGTATATTTTGGTTTCTAAGTTTATTTAGCTCCTTTATTTAGAGCCTATATTAGCTCCTGACGTCATCTCCCAACGATATTCTAAACATGTTCTGTTGGGTTGAGATCGGGACTTCCCGCAGATTAAACCATGGCAGGAGTTCTAACCTCCTGACAATAGCAAAACGTTCTTCAAAAATGTCTGTTATGTACCTTTGTGCTGTAAACCGCCTTCTATCTATTTGAACTAACATTAGCTAACATTGACTAACTCATGGCCATCATGCTACACAGTCCCTACAATGTCACACTGTGAGTAGCTTTCCCCAGGTCTTCTCTATGTTTTATTTGGCCTGTCATCAGAAAATAGACAATATCTGAGTCATCTGCGAATAATATTCTTCCCCAATCTTCATTATTCCAAAAAACATGTTCACGAGCAACATGCAATATTTTCCTTCTATACTATCTGGTTAATACTGGTCTTCTCCTCATCGTATTTTGACTTACTCTAAAATTTTGTGAAGAAGTACAAGAACAAACTTTTGTCTCAGTGTAGGAAGTCTAAATAATCGGTCTTGATTAGGAGTTGTAACCCTTCTGCGGCCTTAACCGGATCTTCTTGAGTTACTCCCAATGACAGCAAAATGTGTTAAACCTCTTGAAATGGATGACTGAATGGCATTAAACCGTTCAGCGAGTTCAACTTGAGTGTATCCTCCTTCACGAAGAGTAATGATTCCAATGCACTTAGACTCTGACAAAATCCATTTTAATACTGCTGGTGGCTCATTTTAAGAAAAAAACACTAAATAAACTTAAAAAACTAATTTGAAGATTTTGCACAACGCATTCAAACTAAAGGAAATTCGGACTAAAGTTGAGAACTGCTATCATGTTGTCAATTTACTTGCAAAAAATTAGAAAAACTAACTTTTTTGCAGTTCTACCATAAATTTATACAATATACCGGTATAAATATCGATATATAGTAAAGATTTATCGGCTGAAAATTATATTTTTAAAATTATGCTTTAATCTTGGTGCTCACTATATATTCGAAGTTTAATTTGAAACATAATTTGAAAGTTAATTGTTAAATAATATTACAAGTAAATCAAACTTTTTAACCTCTTTACAAGAGTTATACAAGTTTATTCACAACAACTTTTGATTTATTCTTTTATCTTTTCAAATAACTTTATTAAGAATTGTACATTCTCCTTACTATTCTGCTATTGAGTGAACTGTTTATTTCAGTTGCACTACTTTTATGATGAGGTTTGTCTAAAAAGTAAAACCTCTTTAACCTCACTCCCTGGTCTATTTGCCTCTTTGACTTGAAAGTTTGACTCTTTTGTTTATTTACTGCATTGATATTTGGAAAAGAGGTTTGACTTAGTTTTCCAATTTCTGATAGTGCTGGACACTTCGTTCGTAGATGGCTTCTTGGACGATATGATTAGTACTTTAAGATCCTCATGCAGTCAGTAGTTTGTTATCTACCATGGTGCATCAGTTAACATTCGCCAACATTTTAGTTGCGTGAGCTCTATGATGGCAGTATTAGATTTACTAGCACAGCCTCATAGTTCAATTGTACAGCTCCATTGAGCTATTATCGTTTTGTGTGTATATACTTCCCAGTTTAGCTTGCTATCTAAGTGAATGTCCAAGTATTTGACATACTGAGTTTTTGGTCTGTGAGTCGTGAGAGATGAACAATGAAATCTACAAACCCACGTTAATGGAATATGGGAAAAGTGGTGCAACTATCTATCACGAATACCCCACAGTACTGCTTCCGGAAGTAAAAGATGCTACCAAATCGCTAAAAAAATCCATTTCTCTTGATATTGAAGCTGTACAAGGGAACTATTGAAATCTCTGGATTACTAAGGGATAAAGATTATCTAATCTATCTGTTCCTCTAAATAGAATACAGGAAAATGGTCAAGTGACTGGGGTACTTCAATATGTACATTCCATTACTTGAAAAGGTCGACCACTAGAAAAATCGTACATTATCCCTTTTATCCAATGCCAGTAAAATCCTGTTTGATATTTTGAAAAGTAGATGAAGCCTGGAAAAATCAAAATATTTTAGAAAAACTCTCCTAAAATGTTCAAGGAAAAAGCGCAAGAGGGCAGTCACCTACTCGATGGACTGGATAAATCTAGCATTTAACGAACTGTTCGTTCTGTTAAACGCATGGGACACTTAAAGATATAAACAAATGCATCTAGTGGACTGTATCATGGAAAACTCACGGTCCGGAAAGAGACAGGGAAAAACAAGAGAGAGAGGGTTGGTTTTTGGTAAAATTCTGATTTGTTTACTTACATTTTCCATGTAAAAGTATATATTATATAAATATATATATATATATATATTATAGCGATCGCATATTTGTATTTATCTGCTTTGAATTGAAAGATGTCGATTTGTCATGACCAAGATCATCCCGAATACAAAAGAGTTACTCTAGATTTTAAATAAAATGAATTTTAGATAAATACATATAGTAAAATTTTTATTTCTGTAAAATAAACTAAAATAGGCTGTGATTATACTTGTCAAATGGTATTTTAGAGTTACAACTAACTACCTCCATAAAGATAATACACCAAATGCGTTCAATGCTGTAGTTAGAAAGCTTAAAAATTTTCCTGTGGTAATAAAATCAATTTTCTTTTCATATACCAATTATTATACAGTCACGAAAGTTTTTTACCTTCATTTGCCGTAAATGCCATAAATTGTCCATGATTGCTTATTATTTTTATAATACCATTAGTTTCCAGAAAAACATTATTATTTACACATTTTAATCAATGTTCTTTACTCTTTACTTTTATATTTTGTGATTTATACATTTGTTTTGAGGTGTAAGGTTGTAAAATAGTTTATAGGCAAGATATACTATTTATATATACAATATTCACAGGTAATTCTGATTACTAGATTTAAATTTTTTATAGCTTTCTTTACAACAAATTGGTCTGCAAAAAATTAAAAATGAACACAATGACAAATAAATGTTTTAAAAACGAGATTATCAGCAGCTTGCAAAGAAATAATTAGTTACTCATATCAAAAATATCTGCTTAAATACGGGACACGATTGTGGTGGATAGCTATGAAAAATTGGATAACCATGGGATGGTATATTATTTCCAAGATAAGGCCTACGTAATAAAATAACAAACTTTTGTCAAAATTGGACCTTATTCATCAACAAACTGTTCTTATAGCGTGATACACTACAACGCTCTTCTAACAATTCGATGCCTTTATGTAGAACGATTTGTCTTTTGCCTCAAATTACACCCTAGATTGTGGTATAACCTCTTGTTTAGATCGAAATAGTTTTCTCTTGGACGGTCTTATACGCTTAGTAAGCAGCTGGTAGTAGTTGGGACCAGATCTGTAGTATACAGTAGATATACTTTTGCTATTTCTTCCTTTAAATTCACCAATAAAGCAAATTACCGAAAATCATAAGATTTTTGCTTTTTGCGCCTATATTTTCTCTTGAGTCGAGAGATATTGCTCCTACAAAAAAAATTATAAAAGATAAAAGTTTCGTTTTTCAATTTTAAATAATATTTGACTAGATAAAAATTGAAAATTTATTGTTTATTACGAACGACAGTTCGAAGCATAAATCTCAGTACAGAGCACCACCATTCGTTTATACGTATTTTGTCCTTTCGGACTTCTCAGATTGAAACAAAAACTTTTTGTCATATTAGTAATTATTTTAAAAATAATGTACACCAGACGCCACAGCGACGTCTATTAAAAACCAAAGAGCTCTTGGTTGTTAATGTTTATTCTTTAAAAAATAGCAATAATTGGGAAAAAAGTGCAAAAAAAATGGAAAAAATGAAACATAACTTACATCTTTCATATTCCGTCTAGAAAAACTGTATAATACGAGTGAAACGTGTGTTGAATTTTGTTAAAATTGGTTTAATAGTTTTGCCATAATAATTTTGTTTTCCAAACTATTAAAAATAAAAAAGTTTTGTTTTTAATTGTTTTTCCATAAAAAAATTCTTCTTCTTCAAGTTCCGCTCCTATCGGAGATTGGAAATCATTCTGGCAATTATAATTTTATTAAGCTCCTGAATAGTTCAATTGAACTGCATCCAAACCATTCACTTCCTACGCTTCTTCTGCCTTTGATTTTACCTTGCATTATATTCCTTAGTAGTTCGTATTTTTCACCTCTCATAATGTGCACCAAGTATTCCAATTTCCTGATTTTTATGGAATTTAAAACTTCGCATTGTGTTCCTAGTTGTTCGAGAACTTGTTCGTTTGTTTTGCGATCCATCCATGATATTTTCAAAATACGTCGGTAATACCACATATCGAATGCTTCTAGGTTTTTAATGTTGGATTTTTTAAGTGTCCAAGCTTCAACCCCATACAAAAGGGTAGAGAAAATATAACATCGAAGCATTCTTATCCGGAGCGATATATTGATATCGCGATTACAAAAAAGTTTTCTCATTCTATTAAAAGTTCACCATGCAATTTTAATGCGGCATATTAGTTTCTTTTGTCTGGTCAGTATCTTCTGTGCTCCAAGGTGTTTGTACGAAGATATTTGTTCAATTTCTGTATTATCTAGTACTAGCCTAACTTTGATGTTCTGTGCTTTTATAAATACCATGAACTTGGTTTTCTTCAAATTTATTTTTAGTCCATAATCGTTTCAATATATTTAGTTGTTCAGCAAGGTGTTGCAGTTATGCTAGTGTTCCTGCCAGAAGGACGGTGTCATCGCCATAACTTATGTTAATAAGTGGCTCACGGTTTATTATACGACCCTCACTGACCTCGGCAAGTGCTTATTCTGAGATGGGCTTACTGTATAAATTGAATAACAAGGGTGATAAAATACACCCTTGGCGAACCCTACGGCAAATCTGGATATCCTCGGTCAGTTCATTTTCAACTTTTACTTTTGCTGTTTGGTTCCAATAGAGGTTACATATGATTTTATGTTCTCTACTGTCTATGTTTTTTAATTAATAAAATTCCTTTAGCCGATTATGCTGCACTCTGTTGAATGCCTTCTCAAAATCAATGAAACAGTCATATACTTCCTGATTTATATCTAGCATCTCTGCGAAAGAACAATTACTGCAAACAGTGCATCTCGTGTTCCCACTCCTTTCCTAAATCCCATTTGTGTATTACTTATGCCTTCATCTAATGTCTTATGTATTCCATTGTGAATTACTTTTAAAAACAATTTTAAGACATGACTTAGGCCTATGGTGCGATGTTCATTGCACTCCTTTGCATTGGCTTTTTTGGGAAGCAGTATGGATGTTGGTTGGAGCCATTCTTTAGGTATTATACCTGTTCTATATATGGTATTGAATAGATCCAAAAGAAGATCAATACATTCAGTATTCACAATTTTGAGTAATTCGATAGGAACTTCATCAGGCTCGAGAGATTTACCACCTTTAACTGGTTTCATTGCATATTCAATTTCTTCTCGTATAATGTCAGGCCCAGTAATCATCCTTAAATTCTTTTGGTGCTTCTGTTCTCTCTTTGTCTTCAAAAAATTGTGCTATATATTATGTCTATCTCTGCATTTTTTGATTATATCTGTTATAAGTGCACCACTTTCATCTCTTAGTTGCCTAGTTTGAAGTGTTTTTATAATTCCTGTTAATTCTCTAATTCTTTTATGCATGTTAAAAAAGTCATATTTTTTCTCAATTTCTTCTAGTTCTTGGCACTGCTCATGTAACATTCTCTCATTAGCTACTTTTATTCTCTTTTTAAATAATCGATTAGTTTCATTATATTTAATTGGATTTTTTGTTTTAAATGATTTTATTTCATTCATTAATAGTAGTATTTCTTCAGTCATCCAGTCTTTATGTTTTCTTTTCTTTGGTATTAAGGTTTCATTTGCTGTTTTAATTATTGCTACTTTTATAGTTTCCCATTTCTGATCAATGTTATAGCTACCTTTATTCAGTTCTTGGGCTTTTACAGTTTGTTCCTTTGTTTGTGGTTCCCTTAATCTCTTAATATCAATTCTACTTTGTATGGGCTTTTTAACCAGTTTCAATTTGGTTCGTAATGTGACTACTATGGGGTTATGGTCTGAACCAATGTCTGCTCCAGGGTAAGTTTTGGCAGACAGTATAGAATTACGAAATCTTTGTCTAATGAGGACAAAGTCAATTTGCTTTCGGATTACTCTATTCGTAGTATCACCGGGAGATTTCCATGTGTATAATCTTCTTTTTGGTAGTTTAAAAAGTGTATTAGCTATTACAAATTCTTCCGTCTGGAAAAATTGTATCAAACGGTCACCACGTTCATTTCTATTTCTTAGACCATATTCCCTCACATATCCATCCACTCTTCCCTGGTCAACATGGCATTGAAGTTGCCCATTACTATTGTAGTGTGATGTTTCTTCATTGATGACTTGTTCCAAATCGTGGTAAAATAGTTCGATATCGTCGTCATCTTTATCTGCCGTAGGAGCATAAACTTGAATAAAATTTACTATACCTTTTTTAGACTGAAGTTGTATTGATAAGATCCTATCAGAATAAGTAGTAAAACTTGTTACAGAGTAATTGGCCTTTTTTGCAACTACCTCGTCCTCGTCGTTACCTGAATAATACATGATTCCACTATTTGTAATTTTTTGCCTGAACCTGGCCACTGTACGTCACTTATACCTTATACATCAATTTGGTTTTTTCTGTTTTCAATTGCATTTTCTACCAGTCTTTCATTGTATTTTCTTATGTCTTCCTTAATATTTTTTCGTATTGTCTTACAAAGTTCTGTGTATTATATTCACTGTATGTTGCTATTTACGTCGATATATTACTATTCACTGTATGTTTATGTCGGTCAGATAGCTCAGCGGGCTGTGCGGCTGCCTCTCATTCGCTTCACTGTCGAATGGTTTAGTGGATGTGGGTCGAGCCCCAGCTCGGTGTACAGAAAACAAAAAGTCTAACGCAGCAGTTTAAAATTCTAGATGAATCTGCGGCTTAGACTAGGATATGCTGGGTTCTGATCGGCCTATGGTGGAGCAGTACGGCAAGAGATAAGGGCTTGCGGCTCGGTGATACTCCTCCATAGATCCCTACCGGACGGGCGTAACGCCTAAAAAAACCGGATATTATATATATATATATATATATTATATATATATATATATATATATGTTGCTATTTACTTTCATGTAACCTCTGTGTTTTAGTATTATTTTGGTTTTATTAGACAGTTTACTATGTTCATTTTGTTGTTGCGTGCGTCCGATTTCTTTGGCACTATCAAGAATGATTTTCATTAATAGAGAGTCCATTTGGTTATGTAATCTTTCATCAATTGTCCTTTGGTAGGGATTAGAGTTTTCTTTAGTTAGTAGTGAGTTAATATTTATATCGGTTACTGTTGGTTTTTGTAATTAATTTGATTCTTTCTAGTTTCAGATCTAGAACAATGTTTTCTCTGAATAGTCATTTCTCTTTCATACTTTGAGATTAAAGTCACCAATTAAATACTTCTCTTTCATACTTTGAGATTAAAGTCACTTTTATTGTTATTTAATGCTTCAGTTGGGGCGCATATTTGAATAATTTGTATATTGTATCTCTTCGATAGCTTTAAGGTTAAGCTCGCTATTGCATGCCAACTTTAAGCTTGGATATCTCGGCAACCAATAAACGGAATGATTATTTTTTTAAAACGTATTTCAAAGTTCTATAAGTGTACCAATTTTTAAATTGATATGGGTCAAACTTGCGAAGTTATTTTATTTATTTATAAGCCAAATATTTAAATAATGACTTTCGACTATTTAAAGTGTATATTTTGGGCCCAGCATCATTTTGCAAATTTGAAATTTTTTTTACGTACTCTATATTACAAAATTATTATGAAAAAGCTATTCGACTGATTCTAAGAAAAGTTAGCGATGTCTCAGATGTATTATATAGTTTATCTAGGCGGAATATTAAGGCTGTAAGTTATGTTTAAGGGGTCGAAAAAATTTAAAGGGAAAACTCAATTTTTTCACTTTTTTTTCCAATTTTTTCCATTTTTTAAACAGTAAACATAAGTCAAATATTACGTATAATTGAAAAAAGAAACTTGTACCTTCTATAATTTTTTTGTACGCTACTGATGTCTATATAGGTGATAGGTGGAAATATGGGCGCAAAAAGCAAAAATTTTTTTCAGATTTTGTTAAGTCAAAAATTAAGCACAAGTTTCGCGACTGGCGCATATCGTGATTATTGATTAAAGTAATTCCAGGAAAAATATTGACCCCTGATTGAAAGTGTCCAATTCAAAACATATTTCGCCTGGACTACACGGTTCAATTTATAAAAATAGTCTGTGAAAATGCACAAATATAACTAAGAAGCCATGCACTAGACAAACTCTTAGAGAAATTATAATCTTAAAGAAATTGTAATTGACTGGAACTTGCTACGAAGCCAAAAATATCAGTCAACAGAGTGATATATTGACACAAAAATCGAAGAAGATACGGAAATATATAAATAAAAAAATTATGTCTACAATAAAAAAGTTTCAGTCCTGAAAATTACGTACTTGTTTGAAAATCTAAACACGAAAAATGCTTAGTATATCAACCATTATAAAAACTAAAATTTCAGGCCTTAGCAACAAATTCTCTGAAAAAAATGTTATTGAAGAAAATTTGGATATTTTTATGATGTTTTGCAGTGATATATTGACTACTTACTCTCTACTTCTGTTGCTTTACTCAACTACCCATGCAAAATTATGCAGAAACCAGATTCTTGTTAAATTTATTATGAGGGATTTTTACAATTTAAAAGAGGTAAGGAACTTGGTTTTGGATTCAAAAGTAAGCTAAAAATCCATACTTAAAAAGCAAAATTTTAGGAATCAACCAAAAACCGTCTCCATGTATTTTATGAATTATAGAAAGGCGTTAGATCATCAAATGCGAACGACTGATAAAATAGTTTAGAGTTGACACTGATAGGAAAGTAGATAAAAATAACCTCCAATATATTATGAGTGGAAAAAAAATGATAACTGACAAAATTAAACATTTTGAACTAAAAAAAAATAATTTAGCAAACTCTAAATACATTTTTGACCCAAGCAACGCGTATTCTTTTGTTAAATTGGAAATAATACACACTACTTGAAACTTGTTAACATTTTACAGAGCATTTCGTATATTCTTGTGGCATGTTTAATGAACTCGATAGTTTTACCACTTTTCTGTTGTAATGGGATCTATTTTTCATTTTTAGTTGCATTTAATTGTAGTCTAACATTATAGAGTTCAAGTTTAACAATCATAAACCATTAATAGTTCGCCAGACTTTGTCCTATTACTCAACCACTTTCCAAAAGTTTGTATGGTAAAGATCCTTCTAATGATGATACTCATCAAGCTGGAGAAATATTACTTGCTTGATATCAGAAACGAACGTAGATCAAAATGGTGCATCTTCTTTTGGTGCATTTTCTCCTGGAAAATATGAACATGGCACAGAATATTCGAACTATTTGACTATTGAAGAATCTTAGCCAAGGCCCCATTGAAAGAATTAAAAATTTCCCGAACGTCTCAGCAAAGCAAGTGCCTTCTCAACTTCTTTAAAATGAGAGAGTACATACCTAGAAGGAAAAGCCAAGCATAATTCGAAAAAATAGAGGATATAACCAGTAAGTTAAGAAAGCATTTCAATGGTTCTGAGCTTAGATTGAGCGTTAATATGATGTAAAAATAGCTCCTGTCATATTGATGACTTGTGTACAGAGCAGATCAAGAAATTTGGACCGAAAACATTGGTGTCTTTAGATAATGTATCCAAACTATACATATATTAAAAGCATGGAGACAAGTCAAAGTTGTTGCCTATCTAGCAAATTTCCATTTATCCACGTATTTCTGTAGAACAAAAGATTGTTCATCTCTCAATGGAAAGAATGGCAGATATAGAACACAAGAATGGGCTGTCCAAGCAGTGTACTACATATACGAACAACTAAAATGTACCAGTACGTACTTGAAGTTTCATATATGCAGACAACACAGCTATTGTTTTGCAAACGTAAAATTTTGCCGAAGGTTAGATAGCCTTAACTAAAGCTTTGAAAATAATGACAACCTGATACCATTCAAATGATCTCAAACGAAATTCCGAAAAAACCAAGTGTCCTCAATGGTATCGATAAGTTCTTAAATACTGTGTTGCTCCTAAAAACCTTAAGGCAACTTTGGATCGCATGTTGTCATTCAAAAAACATTGTTTAAAACTAAAACGCCAATTGCGTTTTAGCTTCAGAATATGATACACTATTATAAGAAGCATCAGTACATATTAGACATACAAATTTATTAGCGAGTCACCCAGAATCGTTACAGGATGTCTGAGATACACACTCATCACTAAGCGCAACCTCATCGTTGGTATCACACATCCTGATATTAGAAGGTAAGTTACTAGGGATGTGGAACGAAAGAAACAAACTGAAGACCCTCCACGTTCACTCCATGAATCTATGAAAAATCATGCTTTCTGGTTAGATCCACCAGAAAAAACTGGTTTTTGCAAATGGAAATAAGCTATTCCTAAATATCTAGAGCCTTCGGAAAAATATCACCTGGGAGCGTCTTTCCCTATAGTGTCTTAAAAACTCATCACTCGTTAATCAAAGGGCTCAAGTATGAAACCAACATGGAGAAGAGGTGACTCTTACTTGCTAACTCAGATACTCACAGTGAATGTGGCACATTACAAAACCTCTATACAGAGCTAGAACCTTCAAATGACACCTCATTCAAAACGCCTTTTTTTGGTGGTCAAAATTTGATGTGATAGAACTGGACAATTAAAATGAAGTAGTAGGCTAAGCTTCTCTAGACCTACATATACCTGCCTTTCCAGTTTATTTTCCTTTCACGTGCCAGGGAAAGGTACTTGAAATATACTTTTTCCCCTTCGTCCACCACCTTCAATATTTCATCTGTAGACCAAGAGTTTTTATGTTGTGTACATTCTTTTGCTCCAAGGGCTTCTAATGTTGTTTCATGAGTTTTGTCTTTTAATATTCTCTTGATTTTCTCTACTAAAATGTTTATATATTTGTCAAATATTTATACTAAACGTAGTGTATATAAGATACCAAGTTTGTGAACTATCTACGTTATATTCCTTGGAAGCTTATTCATGTTATTTATTTGATTGAGTGTCTGTTTTATTTCCAATATAACAATAAAGATAAATTGCTTAAAGTAAAAAGATAGCAAATATTTGATTTCACGCAAACAGCGCCTTTGTATCTGTTATACGTATTTCGACCTAATAGGTCTCATCAGAACAGTTATTCAAAGGTGTTCTCAACGTGAAAGATCAGTATTTTCTGTCTTTTAAGAAGCAACACTAAAATGGCTTCGATATGGACGCAATAGCGACATCTGACAATTGTGTTTCGAAACTATTTTACGATAAATTGTTTAATTGAAAAATTACTCGTAAATTTTAAAATCTGGTTTCGATCGAGTTTATTTCCAACGAGATATTTGATAAAAGGTGATGTCACAACGAAACAGTAAAAGGGAAAAAATTTATCATGGAAAGCAAGCAAAGTAAAGTAAAATTATTGAAGAATGTAGAAATAAACATTTTATTAAAAAAAAAGTCTTCGAATAAAAAAAATAGTAATAGCTATGGAGATTTCCATAGTCTTAGAGATTAATTTGTTGCAGTCCAAATTTTCTAAAAGATTAACTTGTCTTTTTTGACCTACTGTACACATAAATGTACTGTTGGTCAATCAAGAAAAGTATTTACACCAGAGGTTTCCTAAAAATAGAACAGTAGTATCTTTTTATGCTATCTTTTATGATTCCAAATATTATCTTGAATCAAAATGCATAACTATATTCAAAATCAAAGTTGAGAAGTGACTTTTATGTTATTTTCTAAAGGTATTTTATTTTTTATTGTACAATTTTTACTATTGTACAATATGACCTGTGAATCCTTATATGTGGTGTTACACTTATTTTATTATAGTTTGGACAACTTTCAAAGCAAGTTACAGAGCCGTAGAAGTCATAGAACATAATTTTATAAGATCATATCATAGAATAATCAAGAATAACGAATTAATTAATCATAACATATAAAAGAACTTTTATTCTATTGGGTTAATTTTTTTTAGATGTAGTGAATTCAGATTATTTTAATTTGTTTGTAGCGTGCTAAACAATTTACATACTATTAGTTTATGTGCGTAGAAAATATTATTTATAGTGCGCTATTTTCGCAATGTTCTGATGTCATTATTCTAGTATTTTCAGTTCAGATTATACTACCTTTATCTATTGTATAATTTCTCTTTTTAAAGGTAATTTTAATTAATCGCCAAAGTAGAAATGCAAAGATTTCTATTGACGAAACCAAACTTCAGATTTTTGCTTTAATCTGTGCCTTCTATAAACTGCAAACAGGCAAACATTTTAATGTTGCATTTCAAAACATGTCTCCTCATCTAGCAAAAATTCTTGGCCAATTGGTTTCTTGTACTCGTAAAGAGAAAAAAATTAAATCTAACTATCTTTTCTTGCAATTCTAAATCTTTAACATGATTTATAAGCCAATAAAAAGGCTTATTTTCTTCATTATGAGAAGTTCTTCAGCCCGTTTGATCCTGTATGACTTCTATCTATCTTGTATTATTTCCTCTGTGAAAGATGTCTATCAGACATCTTTAAAGTAGACCTTTTATTATTTGGCCTTTGTATCAAAAAGATATCTAACCTTCTGATAGCAACAGTGCCTTCTGTCGAAGCTGCCTTCCTGTGCTTATGGTTCGCATGTAGAATCCTGATTTTGGTCATTAATACCTAATTGGAATACAGACAGAGACACTTTTCCCTGTATACTATACATTACCTGGATACGATGGTGTTACACCTTGGGATTTTGGAGCACAGTAGTCGCAGCACAAATTTCATTCGTAGGCAGTTGTGGTGCAAATGCCAGGTAATTAATGATATATCTGCAGCTCTCATATTCTCATTTAACCATTGGATGTGTCTAATGCATCTCTCTCTCTCACACACACAACCATTGGATGTTTATTTTTGTATATGCTCTTTTATTTAAATCATAGTTTTTCTTCTTGGTAGAAGCTTTTTATGTGCAAACCTGTCCATTATAAAAGACTTCAACTACAATAAGACTGTAGTAGTAACTTCTTTAGTTTGTTTCGGCAGTCTTTTCTGTCTATTACCAACTGTTGTCCATTTGATGGACCAATCCTCGTGTGCTCGTCTACACCATCTCTCCACCGCAGTCTTCTTACCACTGCACCTTATCTACTTATTATAGATCACGAAGGTATATCCATCCCTTCTTTGCCGTTTCCGTAGGTTTTACCAAATATTCTTCTATGATCGTTGAAGTTATTCTGAGAAATAGACCGTGTTTGTGACCTATATGCTAGCACTGGTAGGTTAATTCTCTTTACGTTTCTATTATCAAGTTGTGGAGTTATCACTGGGAATTAAGGAGCCTACTGTTTGTAATAGATGTTATTGTGAGGCCAATATTTTCTGTAGCAGTTTAGAAGAAGGGAAACGTTTCTTTAAGATTTTGGTTGGTGCTAGCGATCAGGTCCAGATCATTAGCACATGTCATACATTGCCTTGATTTTTTACATGCAGTTTCCCTACAGTATAGATCGGCATCTCTTATAGTTTTTTCCAGTGCTATATTGAAAAACTGATATCCCAGAGCATCTTCATGATTCATTACCACACTTATTTTAAAGGCTTAAGAAAAGTTGCCTTCTATTTACATTTTGCAGACCATTTTTCAGGAGTTTTTTTAGAGGTGAAAATTACCAACATTAAATTCGTTTGTTTTTGTAATACTTGGCGTTGCTTAGAGGTCTAGTATATTGTAGACTTACTTAAACTAAAACTACCATGCTAACGACGCACTTGAACTATTGTATAAGATGTTTATGTTCCATTTCTTATTAACTTGCTATATCTTGCATTTTATCGTACATATTTAAGTAAATATAAGATCGTAATTTCAAGTTTTGAATGTACGATATTTTGGTTATTTATACATTTTCTTTAATACCTACTTTTACTTTTTGAATAACCTGGCCTTAATATTTGTAGATAGAGAGACAATTAGAATGATATTAACTTGTTTGTTGTAATCTTGCAAAAACGTGTGTATCTGCTCTTTATGAAAGGATGTATTTAAGAACATATATACATTTGTATAGAAGCTTTGACAATGAAGTAAAGTAACTTTTTTAATGCATTTGCGTGTTGTCCAAATTATTTTAAATTACAAGTGCGCTTTGCTTATTTAAGAGCGTCAGTATTACAAGAAAATCTTTTTATAACAATTATTAATTCACCAAGAACTTCTTGCTAAAGGTTTATAGGATTTTTAACATTAATCATTCTGGAAATTATATTGAACTATTAATATAATTATACTTTGGTTTAATTATTTCAAAACATGATATTTTTGGCTCTAAATTAAATTGCCAAAATCTTAAGAATAAAGCAGTTATTATTTTATATTAAATCATGCAAAGACGAAAACCTTAATGGTAGCTGGAGTCATCGACGTGGTGATTAAAGTAGCTTTGATATTCGCTACGTCGTCATAAGTGAACATCTTTTATTTATTCAGGAATCCAAAGTTGTAGAAACCTTTATCAGCTTGAACAAGTCTAGTGGATATGTGCCATATGTTTTGGAGTCAATTGGTAGTCTTCAAAAGGTGTTTGCCGCTAGAAATATAGTCTATCACCCTTATTTTATACAGGTGTCCTTGACTGACGCATATGTGTTATGATTCTGAGCTAACTCCTGCTTGTTTTCGGCAGTGCTTCAGGTCCTATTAGCACATGTGCGTCCAACATTCGTTTTGCCATGTGCTTGACAGGGTATACTTTGGCAGTTGGAATTATGTTGTATTCACGTTCGATATTTTTTTTTCACGTATAGTGCTTTTTGGCAATTCTAAGACCGACGCTGTACCAAGCTCATCAGTCATGTATTTAACATAGTAATGTGACACTAACAAGTTGAAACAGTCTAGCGAGTTCTTCTGGGCATCCCAGACTTTCCCAGAGGCCCTTTTAAGGCCCCTAAGAGCCCCCATAGCCGTTTGACTATCTGTGCATATATTCATTTGCTCTTGATAAGTTCAAAAGCCCTTATGTTGATTTCTCTTACACAATGCAAGATTGAAAAATCTCTACTTCCAGTAGAAATAATCGAAATGTTAACATTTCCACCACTGCTATCAATTCCTGCACTCAACCTGTCTTCAGTTTTAGACCTGTCTCGTCTAACTCTGTAACTTAGGTTGTGTCTTTCATATCTCTCTCATGAGCAGATGTCCACATCGATAAATAACATAGGGTCAGAAGTCGTCATCCATATACGTTACTCAGATTTTTTGCGGTCTATGACACTTTTTTGCTGCGCCTTTGGGCGCCATACCACTGATGCATATATAATTGCTGGTTTTACCACCATGTTATAAATCCCATACGACACGTCTGGTTTTTAACTCCACATTTTTCCATAAATGTGTCTATCTACCATTAAAATAATAACTGCTCTCATGGTTATTTGCTAGATCTGCCGATTCCAAGTAAATATCGGGTCCAGTATACACCAAGGTGATTTGCTTTATTCACCACATTTTAAATTTTTGTTATTCGGGGTTTAGAGCATCTAATCCTTCTAAATTCCTCCTACTAGTAAACCTAATGATGTTGGACTTATGGGCTACATGTATATTCTATTATGTCACTACAGTCACAGTCTGCTGCGTTATATCCTCTATGACTGTGCCATTATATTTGTGGTGAGCTAAGGTGACCAGTGTATATGTATAATAGCCCATCAGTCTAGTTATTAATCCATCCATAATCATAATTTGCTTGGTAGTGGCGAGGTGTAAATTTAATTAATTGTTTGTTGCATTTCAGCTAAATTAGTTCTGTAAACATTTAATTTGTGTTCAAAAGATCCGTATCCTTTATTTATACCAACTTTAGCCAAATGCAAGAAGTTTGTGATTAAAAAAATAAAAAGGTTTTCTTTAATTAATGATATGTTTTAGTGTTTTAAGAAATTGATTGTTTCTTTAACCAAAACAGGTTTTACAGATAAAAACACATATTCTTTAATGTTATATAGTACAAAACTGACTACCTTTGCTAATTACTAGTTGTAATATACAAGCTGTGTGCCTTCAGTAATTGCAAAAATGACCTGCTGTTTCATATTGTAAGAGCCTGGGTGCTATGAATTATATCTGTTTACTATAGAGTACAAAAGCGGATATTTTTACAAGTTTGTATACAAATCAACAAAGAAATTCACCTGAAACATAGATTTATTTATATCTGTGTATTCATTCGGTGTGTAACTAGTCATAAATTTAGCATCACCTTTCTGATTACAAAAAGAAAAATAAATATTTACGTATTATCATAATTACACAAGTTAAAAAATATAGGTAATTTAATTTAATTTGAAACACCTCTTCAAAATTCAAATGTTTATTAAAAATTTCTAAGGTGACACTTGTTTTGCTGTTTAAGCCTAGTCTAGACTTGGAATATATATTTAACATTTCTGTCAAGCTGTAAGCCAGCCTGAATATAGACTCCAAATCATTTATTGCCACTTTTTTCCAATCACAAAACTCGAATAAATTTATATCGAGCATGAACATGCAAATTAATATGGATTTCTTTATAATTTCAGTATTTATAAAAGTGGGGTTCCCGTTTCCTAAATTCTGACAACAGCTGCGTGGCACATGGCCGTTTGAACCCCTCACTGACCTGTGCAAACCCTCCCATATTATTTTTTAAAGTATGCATCTGTTTTTCTATTTTATGGATACTGCATTTCTATTATTCGGTAAAATATTGAAATGTGTTTCATATGTACCTACTGTATATATATACATATACATATACCTATAACATCAGGCCTTTTCTATTAATTGATGAATTTTACTTAAGTATAAGTTCATGACCACCTTTTTTAATTAACTCTGCATTATATTGTCTGAAGCAGAAGATTTATCGTTTTTAAATGTTTTTATGACATTCTAATTTCTTCTAAGCTTGGTGGCAATATTTCTATTTCGACCGTTTTATTTTCATTTGTTTCCGTTGTTTCTATGATTTTCATTGTTTTCGTCAGTGACGGTCTGGATATTTAGGAGTTCTTCAAAATATTTAGCCAATCTTTCCATTATTCATTTTCGTCGGAAGCAAAACTTTATTGCGTGGTATACTTTCCGGTATATATAAAAAAAACGAGATACTCTCAACTCTGAAACTCATCTTGAACAAAATGTGTTATTAGGCCAATTAAGCTGGATTTTTACTCGACAAAACTGTATAGACACAGAAACAAATTAAATATCGCAAAAACTATTCAGCCGATTTGGCCCATCTTTTGCACACAATTCAAACACGGAAAGACCCTTGAGTTCAGGTACATTTAAACAAATTTTAATAAATAATGAAAAAGTTATTAACAGTATTCAAATACACCGATTTTGTTGTTCATTTTGCAATAACTTTTTTGACTTTCATTCGATTTTAATTTAGCATATCTCATTTTGTGTATCTTTTTTCTGAAAAAGTTGTCCGTTAAAGTCAAATTTCTAAATAGACATGTTTTTAAGTTATGAGCAAAATAATGAGTTTAGCGTTTTGATTGTTTATTTAAACATATTTCCACTCAAAAATTGATGAATCCCTGGATGAGAATCTTTTTGTATGATCGCATACTAAACATTTCAATCAAACCCGTCTGTTTATACAGTTATGACGAAAAAAATCTTATTTTTTACTAACTTGATTGTTCTACATGGTCAAATTGTTGGTTTTCTCCAATTGTTTTGACGCAATAAAGTAACATTTATTTTTGAATCTTCGGGTAAAACCCTATAATTAAATGCGCTATCTAGCGCACAGGTGAATCAGTATTTTTATCAACAATAAATACTACAATAAACCAAAATAAAAACAGCTGAGATGAGGTAAAAGTGACGCTGTTCACTTTTGAAATTGAAATTCCCGAAGATAACAAAACTCCATAGCGCCATTGTCACTTGTCCTTTTGAATTGAGCCCTTTAAGAATTTTTCACACTTTTTAGTTGAGAAGGTGTCTTTACATGCTGATCGATTAAAAATTTTGCATCAGAAGAAATCTGAAACAAAAATCCAAAGATTATTCGCACGTTTTTTTTAACAATGGCTTTGTAATTGTCTTAAAATGAAAATAGTGGCTTACAATTTTAGATAAGTTCGATAAAATAGTTTTCCCCACCCAGCTTTAATGCAGGATATGGCCGAATCTAAGCACTTAGTTTGGACAGAAACCATAAACAAACTAATGTAAATTTCACAGATTCATACTGCTAGTTAATTCCCTAAAAGCTTCACCAATACTTCTGCGCCTTATGGATTTCGGAAAAACCCGTCCCATTAAAAGTGTTTATCTATCTTTCATTTAGCTTGTATATTAGGGTTGCTAAATGTTTCTTCTTTTCATGGCGCCGTCTCTCTTTTGCCCTGTACTTTTCCTTCCAGTATAACTTGAAGTAAGTCATATCTTTCGCCTCTCAACACATGACACAAGTATAGCATTTTCCTATCTTTGATTATTCCTTAGTAATTCTCACTCCTCGTCGGATTTGTATATCTTCGAATGTTGTGTGCTCTATGTTCAATGTTGCCGTTTGGTGCCAGTATAGTTCTGAGAGAATTCACAAGTCTTGTTCGTCAACTCCAGTTGTTCTCAGAATTTCAATCATCTTTTGATGGTTAATGCAGTCAAATGCTTTTCGATAGTCAATAAAACATGCATATACATCTACATTCATGTCTGTGCATCGTTGCGGTTAACACATTTAAAGCAAAAAGACTCATCAATCACTAAGAATCACTTCTTCTTTGGTTATTTCTGGGCCTTTTTCATTTATTCGCTTATCTGTGGATGGTGGAGAACAAGGTCTATCGTCGTCAAAAGGAGTTTGTATTATTATTTTCATCCTCTAGTTTGTCTTCTGTATCCATAATTATTTCGTTATTATCATTTTTTTAATATTGTTGCTTGTCTCTTTTTGTGCTTACCTGTCATTTCTTTTACTTTTTTATGAATATTAAAGGTGTCGTATTTTTCCTGAAGTTGTTTGATTTCTAGGCATTTTGTTGTCATTAAGTTTTCATCAGTAAGTTTTCTTTCGCATCCCTGCACTTTTTTCTAATGATTTTATTGATTCGCTTGTATTCTATTGAGCTTGTTTTATGTTTTCGTGTTACATCCATGCGTTATCCATTCTTGTTTTTTGTTGTGTTTTATGAACACGATGTCTTCTTCTTGTATATTGGGTATTTTTGTTTTTAGAGCAGTCCATGTTACTTCAATGTCTGTCTGTAACAACTTTTCGATCGTTTTTATTTCTTCCTCAAGCTTGATACTATTTCTTTTTTCTGTTTAGGGTTCTTCAGTTGTTAGATGTCTATTTTTCTTGTCACCGTTTCCTTTTTGACTTTGAGAAATCTTTTTAATCTAAAACCCATTATAACTGGATTGTGATCGCTATGTATATCAGCTCCAGGGTATGTTTTCGTAGATTGTATGTACTTCTTAAAGGTGTTATTGAGCAAAATGAAGGAAATGATCTTAATTTCTTAATTAGTTAATTGTTTAGCACTTCTAATAATTTTTATTACAATAGCAGGTACGCCCAAAATGATTCAAAGAAACATAAGTTGTATTATCTCGGAAAATTTGGATGTACAATTTTGAGAAAAGGTCGACAGATTCAGAAAATATTGACATTATACATTTTTTATATAAAAATATGCAAATATATGCAATTTCTTGTAAAAATATGAAATTTATGCTAAATGTGCCAGATATGCAAAAAATGCATTATGCATATATTCCGATCTTTAATTATAATATATCCTCGCCATATTTGTAATAATAATTACAACATGGATACCCACGTAGAACATAAACCGTTGACATTTTTTTATTATGCCATATTATACCTCGGTAGTTTTATTGCATCCGTTTTTTTTTAATTAATATGTATTCTCTTACTAGTGCTTCCAAGAAAACTAGGTCTGACTTTTTATAAATGATTTCATTATCTTATGATTTTCACCCTAACGGAACCTGGCCAGGCAACTTGACGAAATGATTTATTTTTCAAAAATCATAATTTATACCTTATATTCTTTCAGCGTAATTTATTTTATGTTGAAAATTATTTTAATAAAAATTTGAAGGTTATACATCTAATTTAGAAGTAGGTAGAAGCCATCTACTTCTAAATAAAGTATTTCCACAACTTTGGAAATTTGTTTAAAAAGAAAATATAAAATTAAAAATAACAAATGAAATAATGAGAATAAGAATGTATTTTTATATTATTAGAAAGGTAATGCTATCCGTTAATGAAACGTGAAAATCACTAACGCTTTTACAATTACTAAAACCAAACTTTTTGTGTACAAACTTGTATGCCAATAATAAGCTAACGTGTATAAAAAAACGTGCATTTCTTCTATGCATGTAGGACCCAGCGTGATATGAACCTTTGGAAAAATATTTCGCATGACCTGCTGTGATTTTCCAGTGTATATTTATCCTTTACGGGCAATCGCTTATAATAAAAAATCTTATAATATACAGGGTGCTAACTAATAATTTAATTATTAAGGTGTTTTATTATTTGTTGGAAGTAAATACTATGGTTACACTTTAGTTCAGTATTGTTATATTTTTGTTGATTTATGCACAAATAACATAATCAAAAGTTCTTGCATGATATATATATTTATATGGTAGAAAGACGATCTTCAGTTTTAAAAATACTTGCATGCAACCCTATTTGCAACATTGTTTTATTTTTTATCTTGATGATAAGGATCAATTGAATCGGTTATTTCGAAAAGGCCACAACTCCAGAACTGTTAATTTTACAGGAAACGAAAACACGTTTCATTTTGGTATTAATGAAAATATCTTTCTCTTTTCGGAGTAGAGTCTCAAAATGTGATGCATGACGAAGTTTCATTAACAAATCCAACATAAAAAAGACATAGGTACACTGTAAAAAATAATTTAGTTTTTGGAGTTGTGGCCTTTTCCAAACAAACACTGATGATTTTATGATTAATAATAGAAAACTCCAATATTATTAAGGAAAAAATTTATTAGGTGGCAAAAAACATCTTGAAGGTAAACAATATTCCTTTTAGTTAAACTTCCTCTGTTATTTTCATCACTATAGAGGCAGTCATAAAAACAGCTCAATTATTAAAAAACATTTTATCTTCTATCACCATAGTTGTGCAAGTTTTCTTGATGTTGATCCATTTTGTTTCGAATCAATAGGGATTTTTATTCTGGTGTAAGCAACTGCCTGTGTGACAAACTAGACAAACTCCACGGTTGGATTTCCACAAGGGAAAATTCATGAAACAAAGCCCATCGATAAATGGAACGTACTTTAGACAATTCCCGGATTTTTGTTGTTATATATCGAAATCATTATATTGAGAGATTGAAAAGTTGTTATCTCTCATGTTAGGTTTTTTTCCCATAGTAGTCCAATGTAGAGTACGGTTTTCTTGATAATGCATGGGTCACCATTTTTTAGTGGTAGGCTATAAAATCAGCTCATTTAAAAATAAATTTTATCTTCTGGCACATATTGTGCAAGTTTCTTGATGTTATCCATTTTTTTCGAATCAATAGGAATTTTTTCTGTGTAAGCAGACTCTGTTGGTAAACTAGGACAAACTCCAGCTGGTTTTACCAAGGGAAAATTCATGAAACATAAGTCCATCGATAAATGGACGTACTTTAACAATTCCCGGTTTTTGTTGTCATATTCGAACTCATTATATTGAGAAATTTGAAAAGTTGTTTCCTCATGTTTGGTTTTTTTCCCATAGGAGCCAATGGAGAGTACGGTTTTCTTATAATGCATGGGTCACCATTTTTTGAATTCCAAAATTGTTTCATTTTTTACCAGTTCTATCGAAAAAAGAGATTTTCTCGACGATTTTTTTATCAACTCGTAATATTCTTCAGGAAGAAAAATTCGGTCCTGCTTGCGAAGGAGTCTTTTTACTACCCCGTAGTCTCTATCGCACGGGAGGAATGAGTGGCCTCTGATTAGAAAATATTGAAAAATGTGATTGAATTTTCCTGACGAAACAAGAGCTAGAAGGAATCTTATTACCATGTGGTTCTTATTTTGGCCTGCACAACCATCTGAAAATATATGGACCTCTTTTACATCTTCAGAAACCTCATTTTCAAAATAATTTTTCAGGAAGGTGCACACTTCATTGGGTCCTTTGTGGGCCTCGCCCTCGTGATAGGAAAAAAATTTAGCTTCTCCTGTTTGTCTATACTGAATTCAAAAACTGCCGATTATAAAAAATTTCCTGTACAGGTATGTCAGGTATCGGAAAATGTTGCATATAATCCATTGAGATTCCTAGTATCTCGTCCGTCTCTGAAGAAAGTTTTTTAATCGGCTCTAGTTTTTTATAAAATTTCTTAGCCCTATTTTTGTGAACTAGTAGTTCTACAACAGCAACTCGTTTTGCAATGTCGTTGAGAGTGGTACTATTAACTTTCTGGCCAAGTTCGTCACAAGCAGAACATACATCAACTTGAGGACTGTATTTTACTTTAGATTCCTGAAATTTTTCGATAAACATTTTATGTATTGGTTTGACATCCAAAGTAGCAGGTAAATATTTTTTAATATATTAGAATAATGGACTTCCTTTACATCAAACGATTGTATGTGCTCACGTATTTGAAAGCATCATTCATCTTGTATTAAATTATGCCTAGATTTAACAGATTTACCTCTCTTGGAGTGGATCCAGTCACTAGTAGGTGGCATAATCTTCTGACATGTTTTTCGCCAACACCATATAAACTTAAGAAAGCTTTCTTACATCGCTTACGTACTCCTTTTAAACAAACATGAAACAAAAAATTATTGGGTCTCTCAATACGTTTAATGGCATTCTGAGATTTTCTTATTCTCTTAATGGGAGTTTTCCAATTTTTCGCGCCATAACTTGTTTTCCCACGTGATTAATATGGGCTAGTCTCTTACTTTAGCCCTCTTAATAACTTCACTTTTATACAGGGTTTGATTAATCATACCTTTCTTTCTTTTTCTTTGTTTATTTTCAATAATGACACTGGTTTCACTATCAGAGCTACTCATTTTTGTACAAACAGTACACAATGGAACCTAATCGTACTAAAGATAATCGTCAACTGGTCTAGGAAACTAGGAAGGTCCGCGACTGTAACCACTAAATCACATGTCCGACGCGTGCAGTTTGTTTCGAAAACGCCACATCTCCGGAAAAGTGGCGTTTTCGAAATAAACAGGGAAATACACCTGTCACAATAGTAACAATACAATAGTAACGAACCACGAAGATGTGGCGTTTTCACGTGTAATAAAGCTTAAGCCTTAAAGGATATTCTGAACAAAATGGCGAAGTTAACGCATTTTGTGAAATTAATGGAGATGTGGCCTTTTCGAAATAACCGATTCAATTGTAGAAGCGCCATATTTACTAAAAAGGTTTTTTCCAGTAGACCTATAGTATAATATTTCTCAAGAGATTAGTTTTATCTTGGGATGCCCCAAGCTTAGGGTGTTCAATTAGAAAATATATAACTCAATATTGTTGCTGTAATTTGGACACCTTGTGTATGTGGTGACCTTTGCACGCCGTGTATATAATGTTATACAATATTCAATGTGAGTTTGCAATTGAACTCATAACACTGGATCAAATGACTGAACGATCCTGTATCATTTACAGACCAACCAAAACATATTGGTACTATAACTTTATGACAGACAAATCATGACTGAAGTGTGCTTGAAAACTTTTGTGCCATTATAATATAATTATATATCAATTAATAGAAAATTCCTCCATTATAAATAAATCATAAACAACTAACTACCTCAGTAATATGCCAAACGTATATTTGCTATTTAATTCGTATATAGTTAAAGTAGGCTATGTTTTTGTTCAGCGTTTTGAAAAATATTCTAGTGTAGGTTACGTTGTTAATATGTTTTATAAGGTATAAGTAACTGTCAATAGTTTTTCCTTTATTTTATAATCATTTTCTTCCTAGATTATCCAACAAAATATCTATTACAGTGCCTTATGATAGACGTTTAGTGGTAAAACTCAGGAAAAGTAATGAAAGTGACATCATTTGGCTAACCTTAGATTGATAATTAAACGATCAGTCTAATATAGCCGCCTCTTCACATTCAGGAAACATCTTTATATAAATATACCTAAAATTTACATAAAAACCACAAAGAAAAAAACCTGACGTTGGCATTTTATACTCATTTCATCGCTACCAAAATAAAATATAGAATTTAATTATAAGGTGTGTAAGAAGTTATAATTTAAAAACCAGTGCACACGGGACTACTTACAGGAACGGGATTCAAAAGTAGATTATCAGCCATCACAAAATTCTAATTTCTAATATAACATTTCTATATTCCACATTACAATATTCCACGTATGTTTCTTTTTAATTTTATTACTTGTCATAAATACAGAATAACGTTTGTTATTTTTAGCTTCCTTCACTTCACTAACTCCATCTAGAATTTTGTTATTAATTGAACTTTCCAGGCCCAATTAATAAAAAAACAACTTTTATGCAACCTCATTTATCCTTTCTTCTACTCAGGAGAAATATTTCTTTTCTCTGCCACTTGTCATTTAATTAAACCTCTCCAAGAAGTTCGACAAACAAGACTTGAAAATTATCAAAGAACTCTATTGGCGCAAAACGGCAATAATTAAAATAGAACACACAACATTCGGAGATGTAGGAATTTGACGAGGAGTGACATGGTTGTGTCTTGTCGCCGCTATTATTTAATCTGTATTCGGAATTTATATTCAGAGAAGCATGAGATCATGTCCAAGGTGGAATCAAAATAATTGAACCAGCATAAACGTCAGATACGCTGATGATACCGCCCTAATAGCAAGCATCGCACAAAAACTGCAAAATATAATAAATGCTGTAGTTGTATGGGTACCAACGATAAAGAACTTGAACTCATGAGTAAACCACAAGAATTACTAAGCATAATAAAAGAGAGGAAATTACAATACTTGGGTCATGTAATGAAAAGCGAAAGATATGAATTACTGCAAATCATATTGGAAGGTAAAGTACAGGGCAAAAGATCAGTAAGAAGGCACCAGAACTGGTGGCTAAAAGACCTGAGGAGATGGTTTGACAAGCTCATCTACAGAAATTTTTCGTGCAGCAGTTTCCACAGCTACATTTTCCATTTGGACCTTCGAAAGGAGACGGAGCAATAAGAAGAACAAAAAGAAGTTCTAGATAAAAGCCAACAACTTTTTGTTGGATACATAGATACTTTTAGTATCTATGTATCCATAATTGGCTCTCATCCCTTAAAATTTAGTCCCTTAGTCTTTTAAATGCTGTTAATGGCCACTTTTCTTCAGTCTGTTAGATTATCCTCATGCGTAAAAGTGATTGACGTGGTATTGCGTTTTTTGTCGATGCAGGAACTTACACATAATTCTCAATCTAAAGATTGTCCATCGCTTCGCCCTGAGATCGTGACTGTATTTACCAAGACAAGCTATTCTCATATTCAAATCTTACATTTGCTTTTTGGAAGATACACCAGCGCATGCTTTGATTTAGAGAGTTCTTCACCTTTAATAACTTTTTTCTTCGTTTTTTCCTCAAAGATATCTTTAAAATAAATTACCCCGTGACAATCTTGTAAGGACGAAGTTCTCATTTTTATAATTTTGTTACTTATGGTAGATACAGTTAGCTTACCAACTGGCACCACATCAGTTCTCTCTAGAAGTAGTTGTTAGTTTCAGACAGTGGTATAATATTAACATCCTAATATATTGTGGGCCTGACCTTCGTTCTTTGAGTTCTGGAAAGCATTGCCTAGATTACTTCAAGTTTGTAGATGTTTTCTGTAAGAGTACTCGAATTGTGGAGAATTCACTATAGGAGGCAGAAAATTCAGTAACCTGCTTTACGAAGATGTCACACTTATGCTAGCAGCGATTGAAGTCGAAATGATTAACATCATCGAACGGCTAAGCCAGATAATCAAAGAATTCGGACTTCAGATCAAAACGGAATAAAATGATAAAAAATGTAGATATGGCCAATAATAAAATCTACCGCACATGCACCAAGTGGCGAATTTGAATGTAGTAGACAAATTTGTATACTTGGGCTTTATGATAACCAACAATGGCGATAACTTCTCAGAAATCAAGCGTAGACTAGCAAAGACTCGAACCACAATAGCTAAATTAATTAAAATATGGAAAGAACCAACAATAACAAGAAATACTAAGGTCAGATTGGTCAATGCACTTATTTTCCCCATTGCTACATACGCAGGTGAAAAATGAACCCTCCAAAAAATCGATAGAAGTAAGATCGAAGCTTTCGAACTGTGAATCTATATAAGAAGTCTACTTGAGTCCTGGACAGAACACAGAATCAACATCTCAAGTCTGGAAAAGCTCATGTAAAAGAGTATTTAAATAAAGTGAACAGACCATACCTAAATTACTTTGGTCACATAACCAGAAGAACAGGAACTATGGAACGATTGGTAGTAGAAGGAAAGGTAGAAGGTCAAATACCAAGAGGATCTCCAACACAGTGGGTACACCAAATGAAAAATCCCTACATGAAACTATCCATCTTAAGCTATTCTGAACAGTTATTCGACTCTCTGTATCTCAGTCCAACCTTTGACATTCTTTAATCACAAGACTTGTTTGCTACCAATTCCTCTGCGTTCTTCAATTTTACCCATCATAATTAGCCGAAGAATATTATACTATTTTCTCGCATTCCTATAATATGTAAAATATGCTATTTTGACAAATAGCTTCTGCTCTATTGAGAACTGTTTCATTTGTCTGATTAGTAGTCCACGATATTTTTAGTGTTCTTCTATACAACGACGATTTGTTGCGTTATCTTGTTTTAGCGCAATTAATTTTTAGTCTCATCTCTCGTCTCACCGTGTTAATGGACTTTAAAAGACATTGCAATCCGCTTAAGTCATCGCTCAAAATAACTGTGTCATCTACATATTTGATGGTGTTTATCAGTAAGATTCTATCTGAATATAAATTAAACAACGGTGGAGAGAGCAGCATAGATCAATGTGAATGGCGTAAATATCAACAGTATCAGATACGCCGATGATACAGTGTTAATTGCGGATTCCGACTTAGGTCTACAACGACTCATCGACAAGACCAACTCGACCTGTGAACAATTTGGTATGAAAATAAACATTAAAAAAACCAAAGTGATGTCAATCCGAAAAAACCAAAACGTACCTCAACCTTGCACAATAAATGGGCACATTTTAGAACAGGTCAATAGATTTAAGTACCTGGGATGTTGGATCGATAGCAGCCTGAATCCTGATCTAGAAATAAGATCGAGAATAGAACAGGCCACAAAATCCTTTGAAAAAATAAAAAAACTGCTTCGTGATTCTCAAATAAAACTCGAAATTTGACTACGTTTATCAAAACGCCACGTCTGGTCGACTCTTCTATATGCAGTTGAAACGTGGACCCTTAAAACATCAATCGTAAATAAATTGGAGGCCTTTGAAATGTGGATCTACCGGAGAATACTCAAAATTTCATGGACATCGCATACCTCAAACGAAGAAGTGCTGCATAGAATAGGCAAGGAAAGAGAACTTTTTAACACAGTAAAAGTTAGAAAAACATCATACCTAGGCCACATACTGAGAAATAATAAGTACCAATGTGCCCAACTTATAGTGAAAGGAAAAATTGAGGGAAAGAGAGGCCTAGGAAGAAAAAGATTATCGTTGCTCAGAAACATCCGACAATGGACAGGGCTAAATTTTGAACAGCTAATAAGAACAGCTGAAGATACAGAAGAGTTTAAAATTGTAATAGCCAACCTCCATTGAGGAGAGGGCACTTTAAGAAGAAAGAAGAAGGAGAGAGCACACAACCCTGACTGACTCTACTCCTTTATCTCTTAATGTTATCAAATACCTTTTGATAATAAATTAAAACGGCAAAAAATCTTTACGTTGATCTCTACATATCTGTACCAAAACATTCAGTGCACAAATTGCTTCGCTAGTTTTCAATCCATCTCTAAATCTAAACTGAGTTTCATTTTGATATTTTGTGGTCTGAACCGATATCTGCTCTAAGATATATCGTTATTCTGTTGATACTATTTTTGGATCTCTTATTACTATTACTAGAATATATCTGACTTCTGATTGTGTGATTTAGATTTTCTCCTGGTCCCTTCCATGTATAATGCCTTCTTTTATGTAGTTTAAACCAGGTATTTGTTATTATCATATCGTGTTTTTGACAGAACTGAACCTATTTATGGTCTTACACCAGATTTTGGTTTATCTGATTTGGAAAGACCATTGTCGACTTTTACTTTTACGAAACTGTTCATATGGTGTTTTAAATAGAAGAGTAATATGCTTGGGAATCCTCATATCTTACAAGACCAACTGTGCCTTCTCCACTTCATGTAATCGAATGCCTTAGTGTTAGGGTCTAAGCATAAATAAGTATATATATAACAAGCGAGTCTTCTACAGCTGGCGCCGCTTCTCGCATCCTAATTTCCAGCGTTTTCTGTCGAAGCAATCTTCAGTTGTTAGATCTCTGGCGGTCATTGCATCGTCGACATCGTCTCTCCAGGATCGTCTTGGTCTACCTCGTTTTCTTCTAGTTGGCGGAGTCCATTCTTCTATTTTTTTTTGCCATCTATTTTCCGGCATTCTCTGAAGGTGTCCATACCAGTTAAATCTTTTGGCTTCGATTGTGTCTATTATGTCTAGATCGATTTCCATTTCTCTCCGAATATCTTCGTTTCTCACCCTATCAAGTCTAGTGAGCTGGCAACATCATCTCCAGTAGTTCATTTCCATGGCCTTAATTTTTGATTTGTTTCTTTGGTTTATTTCCCAGAGTTCGGCGCCGTACAGTCCAATACTTTCTATTATTGTTTTATAAATTCTTCTTTTATTTTGTTTTGTTATTTTTTTATTCCATAATAGTCCGTGTAGCTGTCTGGTGGCTGATCTTGCTTGGCCAATCCTGGAATGTATTTCTTCGCTACTTCCTGCTTTTGATGTTATTTGGACTCCCAAGTACTTAAAATTGTCTGTTGGTTTTATAGTTCCCATTTAGATTTGTAGGCTTTCTGGTTTTTCTCCTACAACTAAGTACTCAGTTTTTTGTATATTAAATGTGAGGCCCCATTTGGTGTATTCATCTTCCAGTTTTCTAAGCATGTAGCTTATATCACTCTCGTCTTCAGCTAGAATGGCTTGGTCGTCAGCGAAATGTATCGTGTACAATCTATCATCTCCGATTGGGATGCCCATATTGCAGCACTTTCTTCTCCACATTGAGAGTGCATCATTTAGATATATTTTGAAGAGTGTAGGTGCTATGCAGCAGCCTTGCTTTAGGCCCTTACTAATAGGAATTTCTCTAGTTAATCTATTTCCAGTTTTAATGTTTGCCGTCATATTTTTGTAGAGCTGTTGTACTGCTTGTTTATATTTTTGCTTATTCCTTGTTTTTCCATTGCTACCCAAAGCATTGAAAGCGGTACACTGTCGTATGCCTTTGTCAGATCTATAAAGACTATATGAGTTGAAAGGTTGTGGGCTAATCTTTTCTCGATAACTTGCTTTAGAGAGAATATACTGTCCATGCAGGATCTGCCTGCACGAAAGCCATTCTGTTCTTCTACATCTGTCATCTCTTTTTCAATTTTATTTTTTATTATTTTTCCATACAGTCTTGAAAGTGAATTTATGACACTTAGCCCCCTATAGTTTAAACAATTCTTTCTATCTCCTTTTTTGTATATGTTGTTAATATGTGCTTTTGTCCACTCCGGTGGAAAGTCGTGTCCATTATAGAATAAGGTGAAGAAATAAATTTTAACATTAAATTCATATGCTTTTTCTATTATTTACCGGCTATTTAATATGTGCTCTCTCGTTTTTTTAGGGACAATCTCTATTTGTTCGTCAGGTATCTGCGGGAACAAGAAAGGTTTTAAACGGCCATTTTAAGTTTTAGGATGGTCAAAAAAACTGTCACTAAAGTGTGTAATTTCAGCGGATCGATTATGTAGAATGGTGAGACTGACTATTATTGGGGATATTTTCATATTAAATCTTTATGTTTTTTATTTTCCTGTGGTGGTGGACCTATTAGAGTATCTATTGAGACACTCTAGTACCTCAGGTCACATAGGAATCAACAGGTTAAGTTGGAGAAAATTGATTACTGGCATGCTTTCAGTTGGGAAATGACTAGTAGTGATCTCTATATTCAGTAATTTAATCCCAACAACAGTTGTTACTCGTTACGGACAGGTTAACACAGTGGGTTGGTAAAATAGTCCCGTGTGTGCTTGGGCTGAATGATAACAAAGACAGTTACATATACATAATCACGTTAATTGATTACTACGATTTTTATTCAGTAGTACTAAAATAAGAAATGTAAAAAGTAGATTTAGATAATTTCGTTACCTATGACAATTCTGGAAAATGTGGAAACCATAATTTGATATTTCTCGAAGGTAGTATTGCGAAAATCACAGCAGGACTGATTAATTTACTAGCTACAAGGGATTCATGTTACCATAGATGATGTATATTATAAATGAGCATAAAATCAAAATCATGGATCGTATCTTGCGAACGTTCACTATGTTTAATATAAGTTGTTCTAGAATGTTCCAGAACTCTCAGGGTACGATACGTGGACCAACTTCGTTAAAATATTAATACGGGTTCTATATATACATTCATATATTATATAAAATATATATTTATTGAGTTAAGCTAGACTATATTCTTATGTGTTATTTACATTACCATACAAAAACGCGTTAGAAGTTCAACTAAATTATGTATATGCCCAAGTATCCAAAAATATTGTCACTGATACTTCAAACTTTTTTTGAATAACTCATTGTTTAGTGAGCCATTTAAATGTTTATCGCTATTCATAGTGCAAAGAGAATATTTTTGAAAATTTAAACGTTTTAGGTACTTTACTCACCCAAACTAAGCGAAATGCATTTATGAGTCCGTTATGTAAACTGTATCAGCTAAACGTAAGTATAATGATGATTTTTTAAAGAAATTTTGCCTCACTGCTATAATTGCTTTGTTAAATACTACTTTACTAAAATATGAGCTTTTTAAGTTCTTATATGACATTTATACATATGAATACTATACTTATAAACTGTTTAGATAAAACGATATTCAAATAAAACCTCCAAATTCTCAGAGACATGTTTTTCCCAAGAAATTAATACATGTAAGAAGCATGAACTTATTTATTCTAAAAGACGTTACTAACAATTTAAAATACTACGAAAATCAGTGTCAAGTTATACTTTGGCTCGATTTTGGAGATAACTTAATTATAAATTATGTTGATATGTTGTTACCTCAGTACTGTTGGTACTTTCTTATTGCTAACTTCTTTTTTAGCATTGGTAACTAGATCGCTAGCATTCGATTCTTTTTTTTTTCTCTCCTGGAAGCCGTTTGTTATAAACCAGTGTGGCTTGTTGTGCATGTTCCATTTTTTTATGATCCCCATTCGAGGATTTTGTAGTACCTTATACAGATCTAGTGGATGGGTACCATATATTGAGAGTCATATCGTTGTCTCCAAAAAGTGTTTACCCCCTGTAATCCAATGCCTTGCAGAGTCCAGAGTCTACAGTTCAAGTTTCCATGAAACAGTCCCTCTGTATGCTGGTTCTTAATTGACGCATGTCCAGTGAGGAAGCCTGTCATGACTCTAAGCTGATTTCTTCTTGTTTTCCGCATTACTTCAGCGCGATTAGCACATATAGGTATATTTTCCCAGTGTGAGTTGTATTGTCTGTATCCATGCACTATACTGGTCGCGGCAGAAGCTTTTTGGAACTCCCACGGCCGACTCTGGACCGAAGTATTTTCTTGCTGATGGTCTTCTGGCAAGTGCATCAGCTCTGTCATTGCCATGTATTCCCCGATGACCTAGAACCCATGCCAGTGTAACACTGTTATGTTTCGACAGTATGCAGAGTTCGTGTCGGCATTCCTACACTAGCCTAGAATCCATCTTAGAGCTTATCAGAGTCTATATGGCTGCTTGGTTATATGTGTATATATTGATCCGCTCAGTTCGAAAGCCTTCATGTTTTAATTTCTGTTGCACACTGCAAGATCTGCAAAACTGCAAAAATCTCTTCCTGACTTAGTTTTAGACCATTCTGTATACCAGGTATAACCCTGCAGTTTGGGTCGAGTGTTTCAGCTGACCATCCTTCTCGTGGGCAAATGTCCACTTGAAAAGGTACTTCAGGCTTGTATTTTGCTGCCATATGGGCAGAAATCATCATCCATTCGGCATCTCTAGTTTTATTAATTATATTGTTATCTCCTGATCTAACCACTACGTTATATCGTCTCTTATAATTATATGTAAAGAAGGAAGATCCAATAGGACTCCCATAGCTGCCGTTTGTGTGCCTCTCATAGCCTCTGTGATTCCTAGGTAAGCCAGTCTTTGCACATTGCTTAGCAAGTTTAAGAATGATACTTTTTTGCGGCACCTTTGGCCACAATACCACTGATGCATATGTAATGTTGATTTTGACCACCATGTTATAAATCCAACATAAGATGTCTGGTTTTAAACTCCACATTTTTCCATGAGGGCGTCTGCTACCATTAACGTAGTTACCACTTCCTTGGTTATTCGTTCTATCTGTTTAAGTAAGCCTTAAGTCTAATATTATCCCAAGATACTTTGCTTCACTCACCAGACTTAAATTTTTAGGCTTAGGGAACCCAATCCCTTTAAATTTCTCATTTTGATGAATTTTATAATATTGGATAGCATTCTATTACTAAATGCAACAAATTAGGTAGCAAATATTTCTGGCCCTGTCATATATTTTATATTTTATCCCCCTACATTTCAAATTTGCTCCCTTCCTGGTCTAAGGAGTGTCTATCCGCTAAGGACACGATAACCTAACCTTCATATTGGCGCCATCTTTCATAACTGTATTTTGAGTATGCGCTGACAAATTTTTATCTTTTATAAAATAACGAAGGTCTGGGTTCACGGGCTTTTAGGCTATGGGAACTTTGGCAGATCTTCCAAATATAGGCTTTCCTTCAAGACCTTTAATTTGACCTTATTATACCTATTACTCTTGTATCAAGGTTAAATTAAATCTTCTTGTAGCAATAGTAAGTTTCCTTTCTGTGCTCTCCTGTATGATCCTGATTGGGGTCATTTTGGGCGCCCTCTTCAGGCCATTTCTTTTTGTCTCCCACGAGTTGGGACGAAATGCTACAAAATACCCAAACTGAACCAAGGCTATAATTCCCCAGAGTTCGCCAGATCTCCGGAACATTACTTAAAGAAGACGTATCGCCCTGTACCATGTGTCGCCTGTACCCGATGGTGATACATCTTGGGATTAGGTAGTACAATTATTACTGTATGATGAGTCAGTTATGGTGTGGCTCTCTGGTATTTTAGGATAGGAATAGTTTAGGCGCGCTGTATTTTTGTATTTGTGTGCGTCATGTTCAATCAACAAATGTACAGTTAATAACTCTATCTTATTCACACCTGTCTTTTTACCCTATATAGCCATTGGGCCGCGCCGTGTCGGGGATGAGAACTTTCCTAGCCAGCCTATTCTACATGCAACGCCTCCAATATAGAGATCCCAGAGTCTTAAAGCTGGACGGTTCATGCTGATGTAGGATACCCGAAATATTTAATTTAATACACCCAAATCGTATTCTTCCACAAAAAAAATAATTTATCATCACATTGTTTTTTTTAGTTTTTTTTTATATTGTTAGTAACATCCTAAGAATGAATACTTTCTTACTGGTTACTTTTATCGTTAAAAAATACTGGCTTTAAGAAATGCTTTGTGTTAGTGTTTCCTAAATTTCAGGTTACTATAACTATTCATTGTAGCTGCAAGTATAGTTAACATTACTGGACATTGTAAATAAATGTATTCATAAACTTATTCTGAACTACTGTAGGTACTTCGTTTCTATATATTTATTACAAAATTATTACATATTACCTTACAGATAGTAAGTAGTATTTGAACCACGTTCCGCATTATTCAGCCAGAAGGCTTCTTTTTGATTTCTTTTTATATCAATAAAAAAACATGTTATAGTTTCTATTATAGTAGCCAGTCGTAACCCTTTGTTACCTTTGTATATATCTTCAGTTTTTTGAATCGATAAGTTTGGCAGAGTATCTAAACATTTCTTATCATCTGCCTCTATTACAATAAGTATGATCCATAGAATGCAATTGTTGAGCAACCATTGCTCAAAAGATTTTTATTTTTAAAATAATTTTAAAGCTTTTAATTGTTTAATAAATTGTTATTTTCATGTAGCTCAAGAAGTATCAGTGATGAATATAATTTTATAAGTTATAGCACAGTGTCCAAACCTTGTTATATCTATCCTAGATCTAAGTTTTATTTTGAATTGTGTGTATTTGTAGCTCCTCTAATTAGAAACGTTTAAAAAGTTAGTCATTGTATTTATTTTGTGTACTTGATTTTAGTCAATATTCTAGTCAAAATCAGTGTTGATTTTTCTTATATTTTGTCTAATTTATATATTTTTATTGAATAAATTATTATATTTTGATTGGTAACACATAGTCTATTTATTTAAATGCCTACAAAAGTACTATTTCCTTTAAGCACCTTCCTATTTCCCACTTTTATTTTCCACGATTAGGTCAATCAAGTATGTAGATGGGTTTGACAGTTGAAATGTGTAGGTTGAGATATTATAAAAATACTCCCATCTAGGGATTTATCAATTTTTTAGTGAAACTATTTATAAATGAACAATCAAAACGTCAAACTCATTATTTTGCTCATAACTTAACAACTTGTCTATTTAGAGATTTGACGTCACAAATTGAGATACGCGAAATTAAAATCCGATGATAAACAAAAGAGTTATTGCAAAATGAACAACAAAACCGCTGTTGTTGAAATTTCTTAATAACTTTTTTCTTATTTATCAGAATTTGTTAACAAGATGAATGAAATAATTTCTGAAGTTAAAGAAAACTGTGAAATCTTTATACTAGGAGATTTAAACGGTAGAGTAGACAGAGAAGAAAATAACAGAGTCGTAGGAGGATACGTATAGGGGGAACAAATAACCAATGACAACGGAATGCGTCTTAAAGATTTTTGTGAAAAAATGTCTCTCAAAATTATGAATGGATTTTTTCAATATAGAGACATCCACAAATTTACATGGATACAACCTACTAGGAATCTGCGCTCGATAATCGACTATGTAATCCAACGTCAAACTTCCCAGCTGAAAACAACTGACGTAACATACCGTGAATGGAAATGTGGATCTGACCATCATTTACTTATGGCCAACATGATAGTTAACTATCGCAAAAACAATAACACTCAGGTACAGAATATAGAAAAGGGACAAGATGTAACATCCTAGTAATATAACCTAAAAAGCTTAAAAGAAGATTCAAGGAAATTTCTTTACAAATTACGACTGGATGTGGATCGAGAAAATATATCAGCGGAAGAATTATACCAGCAACTTAAAAAAAGGATTCATGAGGCTGCAAGTGAAGCTTTGGATTATAAAGACAAACATGAAACAAAAAATCAAGAATGGAGATTGGAGAATATGCAAACGTTAGTAAACAAGAAGAAAACTGGTTACCAGAAATGGATGTCAACGAGAAAGGAGGAGATTACAAGATATATAAAAAATTAAATCGAGATGTAAAAAGATAAGTAGGGAAAAGGAAAAATGACATGTAGGATCGAAGATGTGCAGAGGTGGATAGGTATATGGCTGGAACAAGAGTTGGACAAGCGTGGAAGGTGATAAAGTCTCTCCGAAGGAAAGGAGAGGAAAACTCTAACTTACAGTTAATAGATCTGAAACAGTGGAAACAGCATTATGAGGTCTGAATGACAGAGGATAGATGTAAATTCCAAGAGATCGAAATGGAAGAAATATCTGAACATACACAAATAATTTAAATAACAACCGGAGAGTTTATTGATGCCCTCAAAACATTGAAAAACGGTAAATCAGCAGGACCTGGAGACATCACAATTGAGTTTAAGCGATGCCCTCAAAAGATCGAAAACGGTAAAGCAGCAGGACCTGGAGACATCCCAATTGAGTTGGTAAAGTATGGACCAAAAATATTACATGAACTATTTAACAAATGCTTAAAAGTACAAAATATCCCGGATGATTGGAATGTTGGATACATCACAACATCATCATGTTGGAGATAAACACAAATGCTCTAATTATAGCGGAATAACTGTTATCAGCTCAGTGGGAAGGTTGTACGGACGAATTATAAAAGAAAGAATAGAATCAGAATACGAAGACATAGAAGAACAAAATGGATTTCGTGCAGGAAGGTCGTGCACTGATGGTATATTCGTTCTGCGGCAGGTAATCGAAAAACGGAAGGCAAGGAATCTATATAAAAGTGAACGGAAGTTTAATTAACAACATTAGGTATGACGACGATACAGTCATAATAGCCGACAACTTGGAAGACTTAGAAAGAATAATGAACAATATATTAAGATATAGTGGAGAATACGGACTATCTCTTAACATCAAAAAAACCAAATTCAGGAAAATTAGTACGAACAACAATAAAAATCAAATATTATTCAGAATTGAAAAAGCACGTGCCAACTTTGTGAAAATGGAAAAAAAAATTATGCAGCAAAGATCTGACATTGGCCCTCAGAATAAGGCTAATTAAATGCTATGTACACAGTGTACTCTACTATGGAGCTAAATCATGGACATTAAACCAGAATACAATAAATCGACTTAACTCGTTTGAAATGTGGACATTTAGAGATTGTTAAGGATTCCATTGAAAGATAGGGACATGAAATGAGAGGCGACAGATTCAGCATCTTGAGCCTCATAATTCAAGAACCGTTTCAAGCGTTTCTTGGTTGAAGAACCTGAGAGAGTGGTTTGGCTGTAGCTCAAGACAATTGTTCAGAGCAGCTGCCTCGAAGGTCAGAATAGCCATGATGATTGCCAATATCCGTCGCGGAGATGGCACTTAAAGAAGAAGAAGGAATCTATCTACCCACCTATTGTTTGTAGATTTAGAGACGGCATACGATACACTACCTTTGAAAAAACTGTTTCAAACATTGACGAAAGTAGGTCTCAGTAGAGAGTATGTGGATGGTATCGCAAATATATACAAAAATGTAAGAAGTGTCGTTAAAGAAGGAAACATTATATCTGGATCTTTTCCAATAACAAAGGGGCTTAAACAAAGATGTCTATCTCCGACCTCATTTAAAATATATATTCAATTATCAAACTGGTCATCTGGTCAAACTTTTCAATGATGTTTATTCGACTGGTGATATCCCTGAAGATTGGTTAAAGTACGAATTCATAACACTACCAAAAAAACAACGTCCGAAAAACTGTAGTGATTATAGAATGATAAGCGTTATGAGCCACACTTTGAAAATATTTCTACGCATCATCCACAGTAGAATCAGAGATAAATGTGAAGAAGATCAATATGAAACACAATTTGGCTTCAGAAATGGACTGGGAACTCGGGACGCCCTCTTTGCCCTAAATGTATTACTGCAGAAATGTCGAGATCAAAGGAAAGACGTCTTTGCTGTATTTATTGACTATGAAAAGGCCTTTGATCGAATACAGCATCACAAATTAATTACAATATTAAAAGATAAAGGAGTTGATAGTCAAGACATACGATTCATAGAAAAGTTATACTGGCGTGAAACAGCGACAGCTTGCATAAACGGAAAATCAACAGAAATATGTAAAATACAAAGAGGTGTCAGACAGGGTTGTACACTATCCGAACTGTTATTTAATTTATATTCAGATAGAAGCAGATTCAGATTTAAAGAAGCGCTGCATAATTTGGAATGGGGCGTGAAAGTTAATGGAATTCTGATAAATACAATTAGATATGCAGACGATACAGTTATTTTAAGTGATGAGATGAATGGATTATAATGCCTTTTAAATGCCATTGATAAAGTGGGAAGAGAGTTTGGCCTAAACATAAACTGTTCAAAAACAAAACACATGGTGTTTAGCAGTTTAGCACATCAAGATTCACGATTATAATATGTTGATGGTCATATAATTCAAAGAGTGTCCAGTTTTAATTATCTTGGTTGCCATATTACTGAACAACTAGATCCAGATCAAGAGATAAAATGTAGAATCGAGATAGCCCGCACGACATTTTTAAAAATGAGGTCATTCTTCTGTAATGATAACTTGAAACTTCAACTTCGAAAGCGCATGGTTAAATACTACATTTGGTCAGTCCTCTTATACGGTGTCGAAGCATGGACATTAAAAATATCCACCATTAATCGTCTGGAGGCCTTTGAAATATGGCTGCACAGACGTATACTAAAAATTCAATGGACGGCTATGCTGACTAATGTGCCAGTCCTTCAGAGAGCAAATGCTGCTCGCGAGCTGCTTGATAACATCAAATGTAGAAAGATGGCCTATTTTGGACACGTAGTAAGGGGAGACCGATATAATATTCTTCAACTTATTATGATGGGTAAAATCGAAGGACGCAGAGGAATTGGTAGAAAGCAGGCCTCTTGGTTGAAGAATATCAGGAGTGGACAGGAATAAAGAAAGCTGAGCAACTATTTAGAATAGCTCGAGACAGAGACAGTTTCGCCATGTTAATCGCCAACGTCAAGGGGACTTGATAGGGCACGTTAAGAAGAAGATTCAATCATCGCTAGAGCAGTAGAGGAAACAAGTATCCGGAATGAGAATAGACATAAACGAGGTGATCAGGTAGTCGTAGCGAATGATGAGGAAGACATAGACTACATGTTTAGAAAACTAAAGAAATAATATGAAAAATGGGGCGTCAATATGAATATGTCAAAGACAGAGAATCTTAAAATAGGAGATGATGAAGAAGATCAAGAGTTAGAAATTAGAAACACAAAAACATGCAGTGAATTCTATAATATCTAAAGAAGGCCTACCAAAAGATACATCGAAAACAGAACGCAGCAGGGAAAAAAACGGTAAACATTCTAAACTCTCTATTATGGTCCAATGATATTAGATAAGAAATGAAATTGACAATCTATCGAACCGTGGTAGAGCCTATTTTGACCTATAGGGCAGAACTTTGGCAGATGAATAAAGATAGAAGAAAAATAGAAATTGTAGAAATGGATTTTCTAAGGAGAGCGTGTGGTGTATTCAAAAAAGATCATATCAGGAATGAATATATTAGAAGGAGGACAAATACTGTATATTCCAGTGTAGACAGAATTGAAACGAGACAACTAGTGTGGTATGGGCACGTAAAGCAAATCAATGAAGATAGATGGCCAAAGAAAGGTTTAAATTACATACCACAACAATGAAGAAGAAGGGGAAGGTCTTTAGTTGCCTGAGAAGAAAATGTACAACAGGTAATGACAGATGAGCCATCAAAGAAGACGAATGGATGGACAGAAAACGATGGCGGTCGAAATGCGAGAAGCGGAACACACATAGAATTTGTTTAAATATACGTGAAATTCAGGGTCTTGACTCATTTTTCAAAAAATCTTATTAAAAAATTAAATTTCGCAAAAACTATTCAATCGATCGGGCTCCTCTTTTGCATACAAACACTACAAAACCGTCAAGTTCAGGTACATTTAAACAAATTTTAATAAACAATAAAAAATTTATTGACAATATTTAAAAACAACGATTTTGTTGTTCATGTTTCAATAACTTTCTTGTTTAGTAGCCGATTTTACTATTTTGTCCCATTTTGTCTACTTTTTTTCATCTGAAAAAGATAAAGTCAAATCTTTAAATAGACAAAGTTTTTAAGTTATGAGCAAAATAATGAGTTTGACGTTGTGATTGTTTATTTAAAAATAGTTTCACTAAAAAGTTTATGAATCCTTAGACAAAGTCTTGGGATTCAAAAATAAATGAAAAGACATTAGATCAGTGTCTTAGGCATTAGTCAAATTAGATAACCTGGAAACAGAATTACCAGAACAGAAAGAGCAGTGATGTATTACTCGGGAAGATAGTCATAGGAAACAAATCATAGTCTTGACATTGCTATTAAAATAGACGAAAGATCTCATCCCTTTAACGCTAACCTCATACAAGTTTACGCATTAACAGCGGATAAAATCGAAGACGAAATAGAAGAATTCTACAAACAAATGGAGGAAATAATGCGTTATAGAAAAACAGACATAAATATGACAATGCATAACACCAAAATAGAAAGAGGCAGATTAAAAAAATAGTAGGAGAACATGGGCAGGGAGAAAGAAACGAAAGAGGCGACCGAATGATTTAGTTTTGCCAAGAAAAATTATTAGTAGAGTTAATGGATTTTGGGAACAGCTATGACCGTAAAAATGCCACAAAGAATATAACTAAATATCTCTTTTCTTACTCAGACTCTTTAAAGTCTTTTACAATATTTTAGAATCAAAGATATGTAATTATATTATTAATGTATTGGATTTTGACAAGAGCTATGCATTATGCCTATTTAGTACACAAGTTTATGTGAAATGTTCAAGGTCATAGCTGTTCCCAAAATCCATTATCTCTAGCTACTAATACGTGGTTCGAACTACCCCAAGGAGATTATATACATAGAAGGCTTCCTAAGATAACCCAGAAAGAACCGTAAGAAACCAAATTGATTACATCTTGATTGATAGTAGATTCCTGAGGGGTGGGGGAATAAAACATGGAGTCTAATGACAATCCACTGGTAGCACAAATAAAAGTCCGACTGAGAAAATCAAAGGCCATATTGAGATTAACAAAGTAAACCTTGACGCGCTGAGAGTAAATGACAAAAGTTTTTAGCAACATACATAACTTAACCAAAAAAATACTTCGACTAAAAGAACACATAGACACTGCAGATATAAATTATATACGGACAAATATCAGAGACACGACAAAATAAACTATGTAGATTAGAAATCCTGGGAAAGGTAAGTAAACAAAAAGTGAAAGACTTACAATGAAGTAAAAACTTCCTTTGTAAAATGGTATAAAATTATTTTAGTATAAGTTTAAAAATATCCAAAATGGATTTATAAATTTTCATAACGTTTTCAATCCTATCAGATCATAATCAGTGAAAAACGTCTATAAAGTAGTTGGAACTAGCTACATAATGAGGTCAAATGACCCTTAAATTACATAATTAGAGTAACGAACATTATAATTCTTAAGACACAAGGTCGATAAAAAGGGATTACATTTTTACGGGAATGTACCGGGTTTCTCATTATATTTTGACCCCCACTTATTTTCCTTAATTTCGGGAATACAAAAAAAAGTTTCAAATAAAAGCTGTAATATTTTATCTGTACCGACCAATAATGTAGCAACAGACCAAATTTTTTATAGAGGGAGTGCCCAATAAAATGCATCTTCAATATTTCAAATGGGACACCCTGTATTTTTTATAGTTTTGAGTAGCTCTGCATTCCTGATTACCAATATATAACATTGTGTAGTTTTGTTCTATAATGGCATATGGCAGTACAAAAGGGTAACCATAGGTGGCTATGCAACTGACATTTCAAAATGAAACAATTATTAATTTATGTAACAATAAAACACTGAAAACTTTGTTTTCAAACTTCCACAAAATTTATTTTAAATCTTATCACTACAGCTGTTTCGGCTGATTGCCTTTCTCAAGTGATCTATTTTTGGCTTAGGTTTACAAATTTATAGTCTCTAATGAAATAGGTTGAGGAGGGGAGAACAGTTTGTCTCAAGTTGGTCATTCAGAATTATATCTGTGTTTTTTTAATTTGTTGATTTCCATAGATTCTAACAAAGATAGCTTAAGGCCTTTATTTTGAATGTGAAGAATTTTAAATTTGTCATTAAAAGAATGATTATGATCTAGAAGGTGAAGTGCGTATGTCAAATCTGTTTTTCTATGCTTGAAAGCCCTTTTATGTTCTGCTATTCGTTTATCAAAGTTTCTACCAGTTTGACCGATGTAAGTTTTTGGGCAGTCGCCACAATGAAGTTTGTACACACCACTATTTAAGTGTTTTTTATTTTGGCTCTTGTTATTTTTAATATATTTGCCTAGGTTGTTATTTGTTCGGAAAGCTGGTGTTATTCCTTTCTTTTTTATGTGTTTGGCTATTGTTGTTGATATTTTGCCTGTATATGTAATCGAACAGAAGGTACTGGGTTTTTTCTCTGGTGGTGGAAATACTAATTTCAGGGCTTTCTTGTGTAGTTTTTGATTTAACCTTTTATTAATTATTTGTTCGTTGTATCCGTTGTTTACTGCTATTTGCATAATTATATTTAATTCTGTCTCAAAGTTGTATTTTGACATCGGAATTTCTGTTAATCTATGTAACATACTATGATAAGCTGCCAGTTTATGTTGTGTTGGATGGGATGACGAATTGTGTATAGTCGTGTCAGTATGGGTAGGTTTATGAAATATCATATGTTGGATCAGGAAAGTATCAGATGGGTAGATCAGTATTTAACCAATCTCACATTTCGAAAATGGTCAACCTTAGGGATTCTGGAGAAGATAAAAATTCGCTGTATAAAAGTAGAAAGAACATCAGAAGAATCAAAAAGTCTACCTTTTTGCAAATAGCAGCATACGACACCATAAGCCTCTTGTCGGAAGAAAGATTTACAGAAATATAAAACGAAATATCAAACATTAACCGAGACATAATAGAAGTAAGTCAATTCAGAAGAAGATAAGAAATTTTGAACATCCTCAAATCAGGTCACCTTTTTACCACTTTGGAAACAAAGATACCTGAGTGAGCGGTAGTAGATTTCTTGCCGACGAAATAAATAAGCATTACATCACATCCGTCAAAGGAATTTCAAGTAGAGTTGCTTATTTAATTTTAAGACTCAAGAAAATATATAGTATAAAGAATATTTAGGTTTACGCACCAACCTCATGTCATTCAGATGAGGAGCTCTAGGAGTTTTGCGAGCGCTAAACGAAATACTCGGCAATATTTTATAATATGTGGTGATATCAATGCTAAAACTGGCAGCAGAACATGTGTTAAAGAGACATCTACAGGACAATTCGGGTCAGATCAACTGAAGAAAGAGGAGAAACCCTGGTTGGTTTTCTTCTTCAGAATAACTTATTCCAAATGAACAGCTTCTTCCACAAAACAACAAAGAAGATGAGCTTAACAAAACCGGATATCAAAACCAAAAACGAAATATACTATATAATTAGCAACAAAAGAGAAATCTTTAAAGATACCAGTATCCTAAATAAATTTTATACAAGTAGACAACGATTATTTTGAAAAAAAAAATTACATACATACATGGACACAACAGAGTGACTTAAAAATATACCAACAAGACATTGAGACCAAATTTAAATCAAATACAAGGACACCTCCTACTGCCGATATAAATGTTCTCAATTAAGCATTACACAAGCTATCCGTCAAAGCCAAAAAAAAACATTGTCCAGAAATAAAGAACGAAGGGAAACAAAGCAGTGAAAAAAAAGCACAATAAAACAAATAAAAAATATAAACGAGAATATAGACATAAGTATAGAAGAAATAAGGAAGATGAATTAACATTAACATTAACATTAGTTTTTGTGGGTGAAAATTGTAATCCGGTAATCCTAGACCATGATTCTAACTGATTGATTGTTGTAAATGTTATTGAATAGATGTAGAGTTGTTTTCTATGGTAAGTAAAACTAAGTCATCAGCATATAATCTTCCTTTTATAATCGGTGAGTATTGTTGAAGTATGTCGTTTATGGCTATTAGAAAAAAGGTTGAACTTATCACTGATCCTTGTGGTACTCCCTTCTCTTGAACTTTTTTATCTGAGTTAACATTGTCTGATCGAACTATGAAGCTGCGAGATTAAAGAAAATTTGAAATACATTTTAACATATTGCCTCTGATATTCCAATTATGCAATTTTGATATGATATTGAATCGCCAGACAGTATCATAAGGTTTATTAATATCAAAACAGACTGCGATACAATTTTGCTTATTTGCAAATGCTTCATGTATTCTTGACTGCAAGTCTATTAGGTTATCTATAGTGGATCGCTTTTGCCTAAATCCGCCTTTTTGTGGAATAAGGAGTTTTTGTTATTCTAAATACCATCTCAGTCTTTTATTTACCATTTTTTCTAACACTTTACATATAATATTGGTTAAATATATTGGTCGATATGACTCAGGTGATGTCCGGGATTTCTCAGGTTTAAGAAGTGGTAGTTTGGTTTAGTTGTATAATAACCTGGTTTGGTAGTAGGAGCAAAAGAGGTAGACCCCTAGATCATGGAGGGATGAAGTGTACGAGGCCATGGAAAGACGAGACCTTAGAGATGAGGAATGGCAGAACAATAAGGACTGGAGACGTTGGCTGAAAAAAGAAAGGCGGCCACAGCTGTAAAAATCCTTATATAGATAGAAAAAGTTATTATTGCTTCGGATCAAGTTGATGGGAAAACCTGGTTACTCCAGATAAAATTATAAAGCTCTAGTGATAAATTTTTCCCATTGCCTGGTAGATGTAGTAAAAATGCTAAGGTGATACCGTCTGGTCCCGGGCTTGAATCTTTGGAAGAGTTTAAGGCTTCTGCATGTTCTATGAAGTGAAAAGAAACGTTAAGATTGTGAATCTCATGTTAGTCGAATATCAATATGTTTTTTTCTACGTTGTTTTTATGTATTTTAAAATTATCAGTGTAATTTTCATCACTCTACTTTAATTCGTAGTGGTCTGCTAACGTATCTACGATTTTTTTTTGTATCACTAATTATTTTTGTTATTTTTTGCTAGAAAAGGAATCTTATATGGTTGGCTTTTGCCAGAGATTTTCCTTAAGTTTTTCTAAACTGTACTTATGCTTGAAGAGGTAATTAGATGTGAGATGAATTTTTTCCAGGATTTTTTTCTATTATTTTTTATAATATATTTTGCCTCAGCTCTTCGTTTTTTGTAGTCCGTTCTGTTTTCGTCTGTTTTATGATGCTTTAGTCTATGTTCTTGTTCGATTTGTTTGGTAAAGTTAGTCCAATCAGCAGTTTTAATATTCCACTTTGAGATAGGCGATTTGATATTTGTGGTTTTCTGATGCGTTAATGAAATTATAATGGGGTAGTGGTCACTACCATATAAGTAAGGTAAAACGTCCCATTTTAACGTGGTGGACAGAACTGGGTCATACAAAGAAATAGCAATTGCCGATTATGTGCCATTTTGTATGCTGAATCTGGTTGGTCTTCCGTCGTTAAGTAGATTCAGATTTTTGGATGTTATAAGATGTTCTATAATTCGTCCTTTCGGGTTGAGTTTTATGAAACCCCAAATCGGATTGTGGCAGTTAAGATCTCCAACGATAATTCTGGGTGAAGGAATTTGTTCCAAAATAGCTGTTAAATCTTCTTGTTTGATTTGGTGAGATATACATATCACATATATAAATCTTTTGAGTTATATTTATTGCGACAGTTATTAATTCAATATTATTTGAAGTCACTGGTAACTGTGTGCTCATGAATTTTTCATCCACGTAAATTGCTACTTCTCCACTGGCAATGTTTTGGTTTAATCTGTTATTATATAAACATGAAAAATTACGAAAGTTATATACATGGTTTGAGTTTTTGAAATTTGTTTCTTGTAGACTGATAAATAGATGGGTGTGTTTCAGAGATAATATGTTTTAGTTTTTTAAAATGGGTATAAAACCCATTTAAGTTCCATTGAAGCAGAGAAGTGAATGTAATTATTCTTTATAGGAATTATTTACCGATGAGTCGGATTCTTCTTCGGACAATGAAGTTTTCACTGCAGGAAGTAAACCTATGTGTTTGCCAAGTTTTCGTATTAATTTGGTGCTTTTGGTTTTCATTCTTTTGTCAATGTAGTATGAATGTAATTCCGTTAGAAACTTTATAAGTGCATGCGAGTCTTCTGAGTACAATTATGTTACGCTGATTATGTCTTTTGATCCTTGTATATTTTCGAATAGATCCACTACTTGATCGAAGCTTAACAATTGCTTTTTTACACTTTTTTGACATTTTTTACACTTAATAATTGTTAATAATTAAGAAAACACGCCGAGATCTCTGTAGAAAACGTATAGGTTTTCTTTATATAGGCCTATAATAACTAAAACTGTACTATAAGTGCCTAGTCTTATAGGTAATGGATTTTAACAAGAGCTATGACCTTGAAAATAATGCATGACTCATAGCTCTTGTCAAAATCCATTACTTCTAACGTCGTTTACTTTACTTGGTGAAATAAAATGTAAGACCCTGCACGTGACCTTTAAAGTGTTAAACATTTCGCAGAAGTCAGGGAAAATATGTGAGGATTGAAAAAATAAAACAAAATCCAATAAAATGATAAACCCTCTGATTTATTTCCTTAATTATACAAATTAAATAATATATTCTAAATAACTATAGGAGAATATTAGACATATTTCACCTAACAACAGAATCAACAATACCAATGGCACTGGTTAAATATCACCCGATTCTATAATTATGCGTAATAAATAATTATTGTTACAGTTTATATATTTGCAACAAATCAATTATATCTCCTTAAGTCAATATCATTGACTTACTGAAAAGCTTATTCGCATTTAGATGTTAATAGATCAATTCATTTTTCTTAAACAAATTAACCTACTCCGGAATTAAAAAAACATGTTAGAAAAATTCATTATCACACAATTTGAACCATATTTGCAATAACTAATATTTACAACTGTTTATGTCAATTTTACATAACGTTTTCAAATAAAGAAATGCAATTGTTAACCTTCAAAACCAATGGTACACCGAAGAGGATGAGGATCGTGATGCAAATTGTTATACTCATAAATAAAAGTACTTCAAAACCATAATTCATGTCTAATAAACCACCAAAACAACAATTCAAAAAATAAAACAGCTTATACAACACTTAAAGCTATTAGTAGAAAATGGAGCGTATAGCAAATATAAAAACAACAAGGAAAAGATGGCCGGAAAGTTTTCACAATTATGTTTATGATTTGTTGAATCAATTAAATTTTCGTTTTTATCATAAGAGTTTTAACTTACAAAATGGAGTATTTTTTTCTTTATTAGTAGTTTCATTTCTTGCGATTCTTATATATTCTATGTTCATCAAATGTTTAATCTATTTCTTTTAAAAAATAATTACCACTTTTAAAGGTGTGATAAATAATTGTTAACGAACTGAAAACCTTAAGAAAATACGAAACGAGACGAGAAATTTTTATATAAAAAGTTAATAGCGCATGAAAGAGATCTACACCGAGATAATCTGTGTAGGGAGGGGTAAGGATGAAAACATGATAGCTTAGAAGGAGAATATAAGTAAAGTATAGATGGAAAGCTTTTCATGCACTGACATAAAAACGCTATACCTGCCATAACTAAAGCTAGACATAAAACAAAATAAAGTCGATTCACTGAGTTACATCTAATGAGTTAATCCAGAAGCGATAAAACAGTAAAGCGCAAATATTTTGAAACTCTATACACATATATACAAACAAATCCACCAAATTATGGTAAGAGTATAGAAAAATCATACCTAAAAGCCGATCAAGTCAGACCGTAATAATACACTGCTTAGTAAAATTAGCTCAGCTAAAAAGATTCGATGTAGTATCAGCCCAAAATTCGCAATTAGGCTACTGAAAGACCAACACACAGAACAGAGTGTAAAGCAGTATATCAGAACAAATTAATATCTCTATTCAAACGGATGTAACCAAAAATGAAGAAAAAAATTGTGGATATCAAATGAGATTTTCAATATGATGAAGGAGAGTTGAAAGTTCAAAGATCAGGACACGATGTTATTTAAAACGATAGGCAAAGAGATAACAAAAGCAGTCAGAATAGGAGCAGGAGCTGTTTGATGATGACGAAAGACCAGTCCAACAACAAAACCATCGAAACAAAACTGTACCATTTATTACAAAGTCCGAACTAAGAAATCTAATGAACGATTGCAAAGCACCAGGACCTCATATATTCCACTCAGGATTTTGTTAAACTATTGATACTGGCGTTGATGATAAAAACCTAAAATTGATTTTAGAACTGTACTGGGGTCAGAAAGCAAGTGTAAGAAGAGAATGAGAACAAATGAGATCAAACTTCAAGTCAAAAGATAATTATTGGAAAACAATCTAGTGACTGTAGTGGGCCAGAGCAAATGAAAGCTTTCCTGCAAGATGTATTGTATTGGCGAAAAGCGATTTACTGGAGAAAGAGGTAAACATAGTTTAAAACAGAAAGCTTATGTGGGTCAAGATGGCAACAAGATTAGTGCTTTCAATCAACATCAAGCTGCAAGCATAGCATTGAAATATTGAGACTTGGGTCTTGGGTCTATTTATCTAGATTAAGATTGACTTTCGATTAAAGACCACAATTATCTTCAAAGAAAATTGTATGTTGTGTGTAAAATTGTAATACAGTAAGTTCAAATTTAAGGAAATAATGTCATTTTTAGAATAAAACAACACCTAAGGATAGTTTTCTCTTTCAAAATATCACTTTAGGATGAATTCTTAAAAACTTTCTAAAATGTTCTCTCATTAGTTTCTGTAACTAGAAGATACCATCTCACCTTAATAGGAAACCAAGGTCCACAGTAGTACATGTAGAACATAGGTTCATTGAATGAGATTCCATAGAGTCATTAACCTTTTAGTTTAAGAGCAGTCAAATTTACGAACAAAATATTGAAGAGACTTTAAGAGATTAATGAAAGCCTAATTTAACGAAAAATCCCTCAATTTAGGCCCAAATATTCATTTTCTCTGACATTTAAGCGACACTAAAGATTCTGAAATCTATAGGCTTGAGTCCGTAACAGAGTCTGTTGGAATGAAGGGGTTTTGAATAGTGAACAGTTTAATGAAAATATTTTCATCTATTTGCTACTTCCGGTTATACCGGAAACAATTCTTTAAAATACATCAGCTTTCCTTATTTTCTTTCCTATTTTTAATTCTCATTTTCAAATAAATGATGATGAAATCTTGAACTGGAAATCACTAAAACTGAGACTTAATACTAGTACAAGAAATGAACAAAAAAAAGGAATATAAAAATTTCCAGACCTTTTTTAGAATCAAACTCTTCTTCTGAAAGCTGTATTAAAAAGCAAGCATTAATCAATATAAGGGTAAGGAGGATTTTACAGGATATAATGTGCGATCCAAATCGCACATGATGATTTTAGGTGGTTCACATTGATTATGAAGATTATTAACAAAACGCAAAGTTAATACTTACATGCTACCAAACTATTCTTGTGATAAAATTCATATAAAATAAATATCATACTTATATTCAAAACTATTCAAATTTCGTTGAATCGATTATTGTCATGTCTTACAAACTCATAACACTTTTTTTGTTAATAATTTTGGAAAAGACATTTTTCATAATTGGAAGACAACTGACTTAATTATGAACAAAAACATCTCTCGCATTAACAAACTTAACACTTCTTAAACATTAAAGCCAGCATTAACTAACAAACAAAAACGTGTGCATTTCTATGTACGTATACAATAATTACAAAAAAATATATATTTCTCATAGTTATACATGTTGAAATGAAAAGATCTATTAATTTTAAAAGTACTGCAATAAAGATATAAATAATGTGCAGAGTGTTCTATAAAGCAAGAACTGTTATTAACAACGGAGGGAGTAGATAGATCAGTCAAGATCACTCTGCTGACATGACTAGAAACAACGAGGTCAGAAAGAGCGTGACCTGAAGACGCATCGGGACCTGATCGCTGCGTCTATCGCTCAAACTGACCACTTTAAAAAGGTATTCAATCACAGTAATATTATATAATTATATTGAGCACGAGTTGTTAATTAGATACGATCCATAACACATCTTATAAATGATTGAAGCACCACTAATCTTCATTAGCGATGTTTATTAGTGAGAAGTATTACTTAATCGTTTTTACTCTAAAAATCTATGATAAACTAGTAGTAGGTAAAATAGTAATATAATTTCTACATTTTTAGCTATAAGTAATTCTATTTTTTGCGATAAAATATCAGGAAAGCCCATATGCAATCAAAAAGTAGAGCAGTATAGAACAAAACAGTAAACTACTAGCAGTACATAATATATGTATATATATATATATATACCAGGGTGAGTCATGAGGAACTTTACATACTTCTACCATATGTAGAGTCCCTCAGGGAGCATATCATGTGGCCACTAAAAAATGTCAACTCCTCTTCTTTATTGAATTAACAGGGTGATTTGTGTAATTGACCATTTATTTCATTTTACTGTAGTGTTTATACGGCTCATTTGATTTTTTAAATTTTTGCATGATACAGTACACTACTATCAAGCATTCGACTGGTATTAGCTAAACTAAAAAATTCCAGGACTGGCTTTGGAAAAATTAATTTAAGGATTCGTATTAAATATTACACCCTGTATATATTTTTTTTAAAATGCAATAAGTGATTTTCAAACTACATAAATAGCCAATGAAAACGACATATGCGACAATGTTGTCGCACTTTTATTAAATTTTTAGTAAACGATCAAATCTTACCAAAATTAGAACAACCATAATGAAGTATCAAATTATAAGGTATTAATTTAAACAAATGTTATAAATTTCAAACATTTTAATTAAAATGAGTTCCTACAACATAATCTAATACGTAGAAAATTAACATCTTTACTGTCATTTTGTGTTATCCCTACGATAGAATCAATTGTTTTTCAATTTTAAATTTTTATTCATAGATCGTATTGGGGCATTATTTTCGATAAATAATAAATTAAATTGATTAAAAAGTCAAACCTCTTGTATGTGTTAGTTTTTGTTGATTGTAAATGATTAAAATTTTATGTCAAATAATAATATATTGCATCAACTGTACTAAATGAAAATAAATCTAAAAAAGTTTAAAATGAAGGTTGGCGTTGACCGTTTGACGTTTCTTGATATTTTATACCCATTGTCATTATTGTCATTATCAATTGTTATTTATGTGTACAAGAATACATATTTCTTCTGTCATATCATATCTACGTTATAAGTCTAAGTCATTGTGTTAGTTTTGGTAGAGCTTTTGTTACTTTTGTTCAAAATGCCACATCAGTTTTCGACCACAGAATATGCAGACATAATATTTGTTTATGGATTCTGTAATGGGAATGGTAGAGCTGCTAGTAGAGAATATCGCAGGAGATATCCTAATCGTCGAACTCCCAGTCATCCAACATTTGGGTCAGTTTTTAATTATTTGCGAGAAAATGGCACTTTTCCCAGTGGAACAACAGAGCGACATGTAGATGAAGCGCAGGAAGATGACATTATGGACGCCGTTACTATGAACCCTACAATAAGCACTAGACAAGTAAGTCGAGAACTCAATGTTACTCAATCAAAAGTAAGTAGAGTCTTACAAAAAAATAATCTATACCCATATCACATTCAAATGGTTCAGCGACTACATGCTGGAGATGAGATCGATAGGTTGGAATTTTGTAGATGGATTAACAATAATCGACCAACGCTATACAGGACACTATTTACAGATGAAGCCCAATTTACCAGAGACGGGATAAATAATTCACGAAATTCACATGTGTGGGCAGAAGAAAATCCCCATGCTATTCGAGAACGACGTTCTCAGTTAAGGATTTCGGTTAACGTGTGGATTGGTGTCATAAATAACCAATTAGTAGGTCCTCACTTTTTTGATGGTCCTTTAACAGGGCAGGTCTATATCAGGATAGCAACGCGAACGTTGCTATCCGAGGGATGTATTTTCAGCATGATGGGGCACTCCCACACTTTTTACTGGCAGTGAGACAACATCTCAATAATGTTTATGGCAACAGGTGGATAGGACGCGCAGGTCCTATTTCGTGGCCTTCAAGATCCCCTGATTTCAATCCCGTTGATTACCATATTTGGGGACGATTAAAGCAACTAGTTTACGCAGTGAATATTAATAACCGACAACAATTAATTGATAGAATTATACATTGTTGTAATACTATTAGAAACGATTCCCAGAGTATCCGTAATTCATACGTCAATTAACAATTCGGCAACAAAAATGTGTACAGGCTGCAGGGTTCCATTTCGAAAATCTATTTTGAATTATTTTTATTTTGTTACCATTATTGTATCTTTTCCAGTTCTAATTTATGGGTTTATCATAACTATGTACATATTTTTAGTTTTGTTTTTTTTTTTTAAATTGTTCTTCGTTATTGTTAGTAGTTACTGTTTTTTGTTGTGCAGTGACTCAGTTTATCATTTCAATTAAAATGTTTGAAATTTATAACATTTGTTTAAATTAATTACTTTATAATTTGATACTTCATTATGGTTGTTCTATTTTTGGTAAGATTTGATCGTTCACTAAAAATTTAATAAAAGTGCGACAACATTGTCGCATATGTCGTTTTCATTGGCTATTTATGTAGTTTGAAAATCACTTATTGCATTTTAAAAAATATATATACAGGGTGTAATATTTAATACGAATCCCTAAATTAATTTTTCCAAAGCCAGTCCTGGAATTTTTTAGTTTAGCTAATACCAGTCGAATGCTTGATAGTAGTGTACTGTATCATGCAAAAATTAAAAAAATCAAATAAGCCGTATTAACACTACAGTAAAATGAAATAAATGGTCAATTACACAAATCACCCTGTTAATTAATAAAGAAGAGGAGTTGACATTTTTTAGTGGCCACATGATATGCTCCCTGAGGGACTCTACATATGGTAGAAGTATGTAAAGTTCCTCATGACTCACCCGGTATATATATTTATTTATATATATATATATATATATATATATATATATATATATATATATATATATATAGATTTATCAGTCTAGATAAATACACCTTAAGCATCATTCAACGGTTGCTGGATTGGAAATAGATCGATTTAGATAGTATACAGATGGATCTAAAAGAGATGAAACGACCAGAGGGGCAATAACGTGACAAAATGTTAGGCTCTAGTGCGCCAACAATCTTTCAGGCGCAACACCCTGCGCCATATATAGTCCAGGATCTCGGAATAATTTTTACCCTGTATTACCAACAACGTAAATTTTCGTGAGTAGGTTTATGTAGTCTACTACATGTAGTAGTGAGTCTACTCATGTGAGTAGACCTCGTTAATGATACATGCTGGAAAGCATGTATCATTAACGTCACCATAAAAAAGAACAGAGAAGACATAGCATCGCAGGATTCTTACTTTTATACCAAGAAAAAGGTTGTGGCTCTTAGGAGGCTCCAATCCGGTTGAAGATGGATCTAGCTTTTCCAGTGCATGCTCTTATCTCCTGGTTGTTGGTCCTCCTGGTTGTAGTGCGTCACTCTTTCTAATGGGGTTTGCTTGACGTAGAGTAGACCTTCTGTTATATTTTCTTGCTAATTATCATAATCTTGGTCTTCTTTACGTTCATATTGAATCCATATTGTTTACTATAATACATGTTTTGGTTCATAACGAGTTGTAGGTCTTCTAGGTTGTTCGCAAATACTATGAGGAAGCTAATAAGGTTTAATTCGCCAGGACTGGAAGTTTCCTGCCTGCAGTCGAAAACAGCACTACTTTTACCAAGTCTATTTCTGACCTATATATGAATAATTTATAAGAAATATGGTTGTACTATTGTACAACATAAATCTTGATACCTTTTAGTAATTTTTATTATGAGAATATCTAAAGACGATTAAACAATAGTTATGTGTTTCTGTTATCACTAACCTTCTGGATGATATAGATTGTATCTAATATTTTATTCGTAGCTGTCTTGCGAACAATATTTTTAGCGTTAAATATTTTTTCTCTTAATTACACAGATATTTTCTAAAAACTTATGGCAGTACAAAACTATATCAAAAGTATATTTATGATTTTCAAATATATTCAGCTATTGCATTCGTATAAGCATTTTATAAGCATTTGTATAAGCAGCTAATCGTGATGTTATCAAAATAAAACATTTACGGCTTCTCTTAAGGTGCAATAAATGGTATTATTATTGATTGAAAGTCCGATAAAACAGAGATAATAATCTTATACAGAGGATTGTGAATGTTCTGGAAAAGTGGACTGCCCTCAGGGGGAGACTTTTCTCTCTTGTGGAATCTGGGTATGGATGAGTTGATGGTTAGAGCCCTACATCATGTCCTAGGTTATGCTTATAACTTGGTTATCTTAACAAATAGCAAAGATAACAGTATTCTGACCGTAATTACAAAATGAGCTTCAAATGTAGGACTTAATATAATCCCCCAGAAGACCAAACTCATGGAATTTACCAGAAGAAGGAATTTAATAGGATTAGCTTCTCTAAGCTTGAATGCTAAAAGTCTAAATCTGGTGAATGATGTGCTTGTAACAAGCAAATGAAATGGATAACCAAAAGAGTGGTCACTACTTTAATAGAACTCGATACAAAATATAGGGTTTAAAAAAAACATGTTAGACCTAATCAATAATATACCCCTACAAAATAATTTTGTAGATTATAAAACAATTTTTTACAGAATACAGAATCATTGCATGTATTTTTCTAAATTTTAACAATTTACAACGTTATTTCATTCAGTGTGCATAAATATGTTTTTGTATGTGTAAAAAAGAAATATAATTAACAGCTACTCACAATATTATTCGCAAGTTTTGATTTTAATTTGAAATAATTTACTAAATAACTTTTATCCTCTCGTTTGTTACTATTAAATTTGAAATGTCATTAGAGAAACTGGTAAAGTATTATATATACATATATATTTACTGGGTGTGCCAAAAGTCATTTGTACTTACGTTAACAGTATCTATTCGTTTTCTAAACACGACCGTAACTGAATGATTTGTGTGATTGGCTCATAGAAAACTGTTCTAAACGAATAAAGAAGAACCTGCGTTTTGACAAGGCATTCCCAAATCATCATCATCATTGTTGATGACGACCTTCCCAAGTCTATTTCGCCAGTCAGTTCTATCCATTACCAACTGTTGTCAGTTTGCTGCATTATTTTTCTACCATCCTTATCTACACCATCCTTCCATCTGAGCTTTGGCCTACCCCTACTTCTACTTCCCACAGGTTTTTACATAAGAATTCTTCTAGGAGAGTTGTTCTGCTGTGATCTTGCCAGATGTCCTGCCCATCTTAATCTTCATATTTTTATAAGAAAGGCATTCCCAAATTCTCAAATTAAATGAAAGAATTACAACTGTTTCGGACGAAAACTCGTTCAGCATTCTAATTTAGTTGAAAGGTTTACACAATCCAACAAGAATTCTGAGTTTAACTCAGAAGTTTTACAACTAGCAATTTTAAAATGGAGAAGTTTGGCAGTAGATGACGCAGTCTGGCAGATTAAAAAAACGGTAGTGTATGGACAATGATTTTCGGAGATAAATCAATCGGGATTAGTTTATTGAACATCTATAGATTTCAAGAAGCGTTGCTAGATTTGAAATATCTGCAACCAATAGGTAGTTTTTTAATATTTTCTAAACAAAAAAGTTTGGATAGCTTCCACGATCCCTAAATATCAAACTCATGAATGTTTCAGTTTGATATTATTAAAAAGTGAGGATTCTTCCGTGAAGACTGGTAATATTAACCATTTGGAGTAATCATAACAAACATTTGAAAGTTTAGGCTGGAAGATTTGCAACAAAATATGTAAGTCATTGTTTAGAAGATAAAACATGTCCTTGGACTATTATATTAATAGAAAATAAAAAGCGTGCGAAATTCTTGATATCTTCCTCACAGCATATTAAATTGACTTATAGAGATAGATTTGTGGTTGTTTTCGTGTATAATTTCTTCGATTGTAATCGTTTTCCTTGACTCTTAGACTAAGATATTATATAACGAAACAAGTTTGAACTATATTTTGTAGATTCATTGTATACTAAACAGGTATACATTGAATATACAAGTTCTATATTGCTAAAAAAACTTAATTTTCATTTTGTTGCAAAAAACTTTTAGAGCACCCAGTGTGAATACATATCTATACATATGTCTATAATATATATATATATATATATATATATTATATATATATATATATATACATAATCAGGGAAAAATATATGGAAGATGTAGTGAATATTAGTAGAAATTATAGAACGCTTAAAGGCATATTTTTAAATAACTTATGTATTATACAGCATAAACGTATTATAAATAGGAAACTTCACTCCATAAACCAAAATGTAAATACCCTGTAAAGTCACTGAAAATAAAGGTATATGATTGGAAAGTATAATTCTAAAATATCATCCCCTTTATCGTACAATAAAGAACATATATTTTATATATTTACTACAAATATGTCTTACTACAAAAATATTTTTTCGTAGTAAATATTTTTGATTTAGCAACAACTTTTTTAATGAGTTGCAGTACATGGGATCAAGTATTTTAAAATTGAACCGATTTAAAATAACAAATGTATTGGAAATACGTTTGATCTAAATTAAGCTTGGTATTTCTTTAATTAAATGTAAGTATATACTGCCATATATGTGTGGGGAAGTTTGTCTAATATTGAAAGTATATACCCTTAAACATAATATAACTCCCACCAAAATATAAAAGTATACCTTTTGCCAGATCTACACACTACTACCCTATAAATAGTATAAGTATTGCAACAGTTACGTAGTAGTTGCATAACGATCTGGCAAATGTCAACATTATGTAGGCTATAAACACAAGTACCTATCATGTAGGAGTCCTAGGACTTGTGTATTAGAATACTACTTATTTATTCTGTGTGATCGCCAGCAATAAACTGTTAAATACATGTTTCAGCAACTACTTCTATGTGCATATATGTAATTATATTCGGATACATTATCTTTATACAATTATTAGATTATCGAAAAAAATGAATTTTGCTTTGCTGAGAAGAGAAGTTAGTCAGGTTTACTTAAGTATTCATTAATATTGTACAGAATTTGTAAGAGGATTTATCTAATTGTTAGTTAATTTTGTAGTATATTTCAGCAGTCCCGACATTTCAACATGGTTCCGTAGTATTATACTAATAGAACGAAGTTAAAAGCAACTTCCAGTTTAATCGGAAGCAGCAAATAGATGAAAATATTTTCATTAACCAGATCATTCTTCAAAACACCTTCATTTCAATTTTCATTATTCAGTTAACTCTACATACTTAGTACTTAGTACGAGAGTTGAAATCGAGCCATTGAGGAGTTCCAGATTAGTCCCACAATGTAAAAGATGCCAGCCTTACGGACACACGTGGAAATAGTGTAAAAAGGAGCTAAGATGTGTAAAATGTATTGGTGAACACCTTACTAAAGATTTCCAAAAACCAAAATGTGTTCATTGTGGAGAAAACCATTCTTGAAACTACCGCGGATGTTATGTAGCTAAAAAATTACAATTAATAAGAAACGATAGAGCGCCCCATAGAGTTATTGAAAGCAAAAAACTAAAAACGGCAGAGGTCAGTAAAAATAGAAGTTACAGCGATGTAACAAAGAATTCAAGGAGACATGCATCATCTCAAGAAGAAAAAGAAACTGATATTACAATAAAAATGATCTTGGAAAAGCTCACCAACATTGATGAAAAAATAACTCAAATCGATATCAGAGTTACCTGGCTAGATCATAGCGCTAAAGGAGCTATTCCGAAAATCAGAAATGGCTAAGAAGCTCCGAATAATAGCGTGGAAGGCAAATGGACTGTTACAACATCAGATCGAGTTGCAAGCAGTACTAGCCATTGAGAAAATTGATTTGTGTCTCGTTTCTGAATCACACTTCACTAAACAGTCATATGTAAAATTTAGGGGGTATAGAGTATATTCTATTGTACACCCAGATAATGCAGCTAAAGGAGGAAGCGCTATCATACTTAAAGATAACATCTTGCATCATAAGGAATTAAAATATGCAACTGAGCACATACAAGCTACAACAGTCTGTGTGAAGATGAAAACATATACCATAAATATAAGTTCAATATATTGTCCTCCTAGACACTCCATTAAAAGAATAATATAAAGGGTTTATGAACACTTAGGAAAAAGATACATCATCGGTGGCGACTTTAATGCAAAGAATACGCACTGGGGCTCTAGGCTAACTACAACTAAAGGAAAAGAACTATTGTCAGCTGTTAAAGAACAAAAAGGTGAAGTAATCTCTACTGGTAGACCAACATACTGGCCTATCGATAGGAACAAAATTCCAGACTTGATAGATTTCTTTATTTACAAAAATATCTCGATATCAATGACGGCTGGAACATGAACTCTGATCACTCACCGATAATTTTAACTATGAGTGATACAGTGATTAAAAAAGAGTTCAATCCAATATTGACTAATAAAAAAACTGACTATGAGAGCTTCAAAATAAACCTTGAACACAAAATTAATCTTGCTGTGCCATTGAGAAACACAAGACAACTTGATAAGTTTTTATAAAAAATATCCAACAGGTAGCTTGGGAAAATACTCGCACAATAACTTCTAGAACAAAATGGAACAACTATCCAAAAGGAATCAGAGAACTCATAGTAGAACAAAGGAAGTTAAGAAAAAAATGGCAGCAATACGGAGCTCCACGAGACAAAACTAGTCTAAATAATGCTACACAAAAACTAACAAGGGAGATAAAGAATATACAAAATTCCACAATTAATTATTTTTTAAATAATTTAACAGCTGACCAGAATACAGATTATTCGTTATGGAAGGCATCAAAAAGAATAAAGAGACCAATTATTCATTCTCCTCCTATCAAGTTGGAAAACGACAATTGGGCTAAAAGTAACGAACAGAAAGCAGAACGATTTGCAGATCATTTAGAAAGCAGTTCAACCCAACGACAATGATGGTGAAGATCTGAGATGGGGAGAACCATTTCAAACTGAAGAAAGAATAACGTTGACATTATTTAGAGAAGTATCAGAGAGTAGTGTAAAAAGCAGAGTATATTGCTTTGATGTTATTGCATGTTAGTTGTAGTGCATTAGTTGATAGATAAAATAAGAGTAAGCCAGAGGGTAAACCTTTAGATTTAAGTATTTGTGCTTTCTGTGGTTGTCCGGGATTGACTCCACGTAGAATAATTTTGGATTTGAGAAAGACCATTATTTTGAAGACGTTTCTACAAGGTCACACTTGTCATTATCAAGTCATGAAGTAACGCTTCTTACTGGTGCTTTAAGTAAACTGCAAAGCAAATGAGACTTTTCAGAAGAGTGAAAGGCATTACATTTTAGATAGAAATCAGTAAACAAAAATCGTTTAGAAGGGAATTATAATGTTGTAAAGTATATATCAGAACATAATTATCGATTTCACTTAAAATTTTCGTTATTAAAACTTCTTTCGAACATTTTCGTTGCTTTTATTACTATTACCGTCAAATCAATCATTTAGTAGTTGCTATAAACATTTATAATTGTAGGTTGTATGTAGTTTTAAAATAATATAGAACTTTCTGAAATTCATTACATAGTAATTACAAAGATATATCTCCAGTTCACATTTCTGCGAGACTCGAGATTTACGTACATTACAAGTGATATCACTAAGCGGTTTACATACTTTTTACCAACATCTCGTTGTCTTAAGTTCTCCACATCCTCAATTAATTCGTTGGGATTTCCATAAGATTGTTTTGTTGACCTGGACACAAAAAATACAGCAGAAATCTGAAGGATGAAGTGGTATAGACATATGTGTTAAATATGGTTATTTTTGTACCAAAAACATAAGAATAGGAAAACGTAAGAATGAGACACTTGAGCTAAAAGTTGGTAAATCCACTATTCTTCTGTGAATGCACTGTGAGCGAAAAAGCTCGATTATTAATTCCCTAATCCACCTACGATTATTCTATTATCAGTATTATTGTAATACTAAGGCACAAATCCAGCTCACTGCTTGCTCACGCAATAAGCTCTTATGTGGAAGACAAGCACTGCTGGACATTCGATCCATGGCAAAATATTTCTCAATTAATTTAAATGTACATGCTAAATCATGAGAGTTTTTTATTTCTAGCCAAATTACAACTCTTGCGAAGATGAAGTGGTTTATGTTTTCCGTTTGTATTCATTCTTAGTAATTTCGTCAGAAATTGTGCCACCCTGTATACAATACCCTAACCTTAATCAAACCCATAACATATAATATAAATTAAAGCGTTGATTAAAGTAAGTAGTTTATACTTTGCAAAATATGAATACTAGTTTATTAATACAATGGACACTGCAATACTGGACGTGTAAATTTGACCTGATATCTACTATCCAGTATTAAATTGTGCAAAGTAATTTTTTAGATCAATACATACCTGCGTTTTAATACAAAATAACATTTTGGGCGTTTTATTTTAATGTATTGGTTTTATTTAATCTGAGGTTTAGAGGAATTTAATTAATGTAAACAGAACAAAATGCAGAGCTCCAAAGAATCAGAACCACATTTTTTTGTTGATGAGCTGTACCATTTATTGTCTATATATTTTTGGAGAAAGATGCTACGATAATACATTTTAACAATATTAATGAAAATTACTAGTTTTAGCTAAAAATTAAAAAAATAATTAAATAATTAAAAAATTAAATTAAAAAATTAAAATTAAAAAATATTTAAAATAAAATATATTTGAGGCTCAGTGACTTTCTAAGCCAAAGTGAAAAAATATCTCCAAGACTCTGTGCCGCAAAATTCCATTCCATAAAAGGGAGCTCAACCGATTTTAAACACACTACACAATTTAGTATCCGGATAACAGAAATGACAGGAGATCGTCTGATCCTCCAACCGTTACCGAGTATATTACAAATTCCAATTCTACTAGCCCTGTTACAGTTTCCGTTTTCAAAAGTTCTACTTGTTTAGTACTTACAGCATAGATGGCGCAGGCAATTAAAATAAATACTGTAATCAGCGACTTCTTTTTGTGTTAGATGCGATATAGTTTGGATATTCAACATTTATGTTTCTATGGAAAAATAAATTTGCATATTTACTATTTTTTCTATGTTGTCCTTGTTGGATATAGAAAGAAGTACTATACACTGATCGATGGCCCTCGCTTGTTTACATATTGATGATATTCTGTACTGTTTAGGCCTAGGCTAGGGTATAAGCGAATTTACCAAATATTGTACAAGCTAGTCTTCTCTTCTTTTTCATTCTTCCTTTTAAAAACGTAGTGAAATAATTGGAACTATCTCAGGGAACATGATAAATCGTTTTATTTTTTACTCCAGGCATTAATCAGATTTAATTAATGTTCTTAGATAATGAGTGGCTAATGCAGAATATCAAACATTAAAAAAAGTGATCCAATGATGAAAAAGAGGATATAGAGAACTTAAAAACAACAAGAAGAAAGTAAAAAATAAGACTAAAAACACGAACATATAAACAAAGAAAGAAAAAAAAGTAAAAAGAATTGAAGATTATGGTTTGATGAAGAATACATATACATAATAGAAAGAAATAATCATATAAACCAACCACTTAACAACAAAAAGAGAAAAGCGATAATATACCTAGGTACTTAGAAAAAAACTCTGAAAAATAGGAGAACTAAATAAAATCGCAGAATCCAGAAAATACTATTAGAAATTAAACAAAAGCAGAGAAGAGCTTAAACCAAGAACAATCATGTACAGAGACAAAGGAGAAATACAACAAAGTGAAATAAGTATTGAAAAGATGGGCAGAACTTTTCCAACAAAAGAAGAAAGCAGGTAGAATGCACTGTACAGGGTGTTTTTTTTATTAATTGGAAATGTTTCAATTGTAGATTCCTGAGCTAAATATATTACGGTTTAACCTAATACAAAATGTGGCTCCTTACTTAGTTACAGGATGTTTTATTTAAAAATTAAAAAAATATATTTCTATCCAGTAATTTCAAACTCTTAATACTTCTATACTACTTAAACTTCAAATATCGACTTATTGATAAAGATTATACTATTCACATAGAATTGAAAAATTGTGCTAAAATAGCAATTTAGCGAATGACATAGAATTTGGGAAGAGTCAACCTTTCATTTTCCCCTGTCGTACGCCTCTGGTAGTAATCAGAAACGTTTTTTAACATAATTTAGTAGGGTGTACAGTACACTTCTTGCCAAGAATGACAATCATATGCCCAATAGTTATTTTAAAGTACTGGGTACAAAAATAGTTTTTAAATAAAACACCCTGTAACGCAGTAAGGAACCACATTTTATTTAAACGATTTGGGTTAATCCACAATATTTTTAACCCAGGAATCTACATTTAAAATATTTCCAATTATTAATAAAACACCCTGTATAATGGAGTATCACTGGACCAAAACGCTAACAGAAAAATAAATCCACCCTCATTAGTTGAAAAAGCCACTCAGATGAGACACCATTAGTGAAGAATTAATAAAAGAAATGGTGGGTACTCCAGTATAAAGTTGACACCTATCTATCGTCCGTCGGCAAATTCAAACAAAAATATAACTTCCAGACCATCTTTTACCACCTTTAGTCCAGACCAATTAATATGTGTTTAATATATTTTTTACCATCAAATATAAAATGTTTAAACTAAATAATGCTTCAAATATAATGTGCAGAATAATTTTGAATTACGTTTCGCTAATGAACTCGCTTTTTTGTCCTTAAAAGTAGAAAAAAGTTTCAATTATATTGCTTAATATTTCGTCTAAATATAATCGTCTAACAATTTTAACTGTACTAATGCCCAAGTATAAATTTTCAAGTTTTAAACTGATTGATTTACGATGAGTAGTCCGGTTGTAAAAATACCAGCATGTGTCTTAAATATCTAAGGGACTGTATTTGCAAATTTTTAGTTTAGTTGTATCTTTGCAACTAGCTTGGTTAAAGATAGACGTGCAATGTGCATTGCATTAATTTTGAGTTGTGTTGAAATTTTGTTGTGAGTAGTTATAATAATTAAAAATAGTAGTATTTTTTTGTTGTTTGTTTTTTTGAAACTGTCTATTTGTGTATAAAGAAAATGTTTAGACCATGGAAAAAATCACCTACAGTTTTTCGTGCATGGGAGCAAGAGAACCCAAGTAGTAGTAGAGAAATGTGTAGTAGTCAACAATCTTTTAAGTGTAAGTGATAAAAAAAATAATGACACTGAGACTGTAACTGTAGAAAAGTGTTTCAAAGACTTTCAAAGAAAAGAATTGTTTTTAATGAACAATCTGAGAGAATTTGTATCAACGTTTACAAAAATCCTCAAAATGATCCTGAAAATAGTTGTAAAGGCAGTATTATAAGAAAAACGGCCTTTCTAACAAGAATTTCGTATTCTACCATGCGCGACATCTTGAAAAGTGGTTTTAAAAAGAGAAAAACAAGATCGGATGCTGGACATGAAAAACCTAAAACAAATTAATATCATGACTGCTAAATGTTTAAGGAATTTGGTTTACGAGGAATACAAAAACAATGTAATACCAACAATTGATATTATAAACACCAAGCTTTTTGCGATGGGCAAAAGCTGCCCTAAAACCACTTTAGGTAGGCGGCTGAAAAAACTTGGGTTCAAATACAAAACCGTTGATAAAAGGGTGGCTATTATGAAAAATAAGAGGATAGTACACTGGCGTTTAGATTATTTAAAAAAAATTCAAGAATATCGAGACCAACAGCAGACTATATATTATTTGGACGAGACATGGTATGATACGCATGATACCGCTAGCAAGGGTTGGACTTGGTTCACTTGGTGCCAGTAAAAGGAGTACCTCCGAATAAAGGTTCTCGAATGATTATTGTGTACTGTGGATCTACAAATGGTTTGACCATTTACCAAACTATATACTACATAGTATATACCAATAACTATACATACCAAAGACATATGACGTAGATATATTAAAATTATACGACATATGACAAGTGTCTGAAACAAATGAAAAGCGTTGAAAAGCCCTATAAAAGATGCCGTTGTATCACCTAGTATTTTTTCCGACAGGGTGGTAGAGTGATAATTTTATTTACATTTCACTTTTAACCATTTAAAAAACAAAGAAATATAACATTTTATTCGTTTTTCCAAAATCAGATTTTCTGCTCTTTGACTATAATATACACATTACACATTATTATTTTATGATGTAATACTTGTATCAAAAAATTTGTGTCGATGAAACAACCAATATCGCGATACGTCCCTGCATATCGGTTACTCGAATTGCATAACACACAAATATTATATGTTTGAATTTGCCGACGGACGAAATATTGATGGACCTGACTTTACCCATTGAGCATATTTGTTCGCTATGCATTCGAAATCGTTTAGTTACATCAGAGACTATTCAGCAAATCTTTCTCAAAAAATATTTCTATAAAAAAATGTTTCGCAATTTTTTTAGAGCACTGTAGATTTGAAATTCATAATTCAGCGTTTTAGACAAGTCAAGTTAGTAGAAAATAAGCGTTTTTTCGTCACAACTGTATAGACGGGTTTGACAGTTGAAATGGATAGTATGAGATATTACAAAAAGACTCTCATCTAGGGATTCATGAATTTTTTAGTGGAACTATTTTTAAATAAACAATTAATACGTCAATATCATTATTTTGCTCATAACTTATAAACTTGTCTATTTAGAGATTTGACGTCCACAGACGAGTTGTTGAGAAAGAAAAAATACACAAAATCAGATATACTAAATTAAAATCGGTTAATAAACAAAAAAGTTATTGCATAATAACCAAGTAAAACGGCTGTTTTTGATTATTGTTAATAACTCTTTTAGTAATCAATAAAATTTATTTAAATGTATCTGAACTTAAAGATCTCATCGTGTTCGAAGTGTGTGCGAAAAATAGGCTAGATCCGTCAAATAGTTTTTGCACAATTTAATTTGTTTATAAGATTTTTTGAAAAATGCACAAATTTCTAAGGCCGGTCCAGATAATTTGACTGAATGGATCTTAATAATCCGGGGCTTATTTTCTTCGATGAGACATATATTATTATCCTGTGGAAAAAAAATTTAAAAAAAATACGTTTTACACAAAATGATTTATTAATAAATAGCACATTTTAAGTTTATAAACATTTACAATAACTCCGTACTATTTAGTTTAAATTAAATGGCAATAAAATATTCGGAAGGCGGGTTTAAAAAACAACAACTTTAAAAAAAAAAGGTCCTGCGACCATTAGGAGCCGAGTTAGTCCTTTTTTTTTTTAAATCACTGTTACGTCAATTAACAACATTAATGGCTGAAATTAACCAATAATCTTTTAGAAGAAAAGTCAAAGTTATTCACAAAATGTTTAGCCAAAAAAATAATTGAAAATTGTTTAAACAGGAGTGTTGTAAACGAAGAGTACTTTGCGTTCCGACTAGAATGGAAGGAGTGGGGATTGCCGATTGCACACAAGCCGCGCTCTCCAAAAAAGTCGAGCGCACGGTTTCAAAATAGATTGCTTGGAAAAAAATGACATATCTCGGGTTCTAGTGGACCAAATTTGTTCTTTTTTTTTTAAACTGGGGTACAACGTTAAAATAATAACATTTAACGTACTTTCATTGAAAAATTATTCAAAACAAAGCAGCTAATGACTACGGAATGTACAAACTTTTTCTTGAGTCGTCTTTTTATTGTTATTTTTCTATTTATTTATTTCAAAAGTAAATGAACATTTTGAATAATGGTTACTAAAAATTTATTAATTAAATAATAAATTAATTTTAGGTTATTACAGAAGTTGAAATTTTGTGTAGTGATTTTTTAAAATAATTTAATTTACTGTAATTTTCTACGCTTAATTTCTATATCGTCACTGCTACTACTATGTAAACATTCATCTTCACTTTCATCTTCAATTTCACTTGTATTATAACTTTCATAAATCATTTCATTTTCATTGTCGCTATTCTCATCAAACCCAGTTAAATACATTTCATCAATTATCTCTTGTTCATCTGTTGTATCGTTTTCTTCTTCATTAATAATTTCATAAATATTAGTACATTATAATAGTAAAATAATATTATATTCAAAGTTAACCGTATATTATTCAGACAACGTGGTACAACCATGTGTTTATATTAATATATATCAGAACACGTAGTTTTTTTTAATATTTAGATGAATTTTACGTACCATTAATTATTTGTAACAATTATTAAATAAAACAAAACACTAAATATTTCAATACAACAAACCGGTTGTATAGTCGCAGGAAAATGAGTTGTACCGCTTTCGACGTGCGCTCGACGCTCGACTTTTTTAGAGCGCGGCTTGAGTGCAATCGGCAATCCCCACTGCTTCCATTTGAGTCGGAACGCAAAGTACTCTTGGTTTACAACACTCCTGTTTAATCAATTTTCAATTATTTTGTTTGCTAAATATTTTGTTAAAAACTTTGACTTTTCTTCTAAAAGATTGGTTAATTTCAGCCCTTAATGTTGTTAATTGACGTAACAGTGATTAAAAAAAAGGACTAACTCGGCTCCTAATGGTCGCAGGACCTTTTTCTTTTTTTTTAAGTTTTGTTTTTTAACCAGCTTTCCGAATATTTTATTGCCATTTAATTTAAACTAAATAGTACGGAGTTATTGTAAATGTTTATAAACTTAAAAAGTGCTATTTATTGTTAAATCATTTTGTGTACATAAACATAATTTTTTTTTAACTTTTTTTTTCCATAGGATATTAATATATGTCTCAACAAAGAAAATAAGCCCCGGATTTTTAAGATCCATTGAGTCAAATTATCTGGACCGGCCTTAGAAATTTGTGCATTTTTCAAAAATCTTATAAACAAATTAAATTGTGCAAAAACTATTTGACGGATCTAGCCTATTTTTCGCACACACTTCGAACACGATGAGATCTTTAAGTTCAGATACATTTAAATAAATTTTATTGATTAATAAAAGAGTAATTAACAATAATCAAAAACAGTGGTTTTGCTTGGTTATTATGCAATAACTTTTTTGTTTATTAACCGATTTTAATTTAGTATATCTCATTTTGTGTATTTTTTCTTTCTCAACAACTCGTCTGTGGACGTCAAATCTCTAAATAGACAAGTTTATAAGTTATGAGCAAAATAATGATATTGACGTATTAATTGTTTATTTAAAAATAGTTCCACTAAAAAATTCATGAATCCCTAGATGAGAGTCTTATTGTAATATCTCATACTACTTATTTCAACTGTCAAACCCGTCTATACACTTGTGATGAGTAAAAACCTAACTTGATTGGCCTATTTGTATATTTAAAGTATTATAGCTCAATATTATAACTTATAAAAATAAATTAATTAGTATGATAAATATAATGATTTTACCGTTTTACTGGAAACAATGAACAAGTCTTGTCAATAAATATAATATTAAAATAGATATAATAGATAGATACTTGATGAAGGATGTCCTGCTCAAAATATTTACATAAATGCCTTCTTTTTCATTTGGTTGTAATTTAACAGATCATTTTTTTTAATTTTATAACTTTTTAATTGAGAAACACTATGGTAAGAGGAACGAAAAGTATAAAGCTGTGCTATATTTTTAGTTTTGACAAAAGTGTTGCTCTACACTACCACTAAAAATATAATTTGGTTCTTTATTATTTATATAACTTTTTCAATTATTATATCAAAATTTTATATGTTCAATTGTTTTAGTCCATGAACGAGATCATATCTAGGTCTTAAATAAATGATTACAAAGGTTGGTTAGAACATTATTAGGGTTTAGCGTCAGAAAATTAAAATTGCCCTTCACTAATTTTAGTTACAGGTAAATAAAAAATTAATTTGATATGTGATTCAAGCATTTTAGGCCTTTTACAATTTTTCTACATTATGATAACAAAATTGTCAGAAAACTACAATAAAGCAACTACCATGTTGATATTTTAGTCAGTTTGCATTATATTGATATATTATTTTAAAACCAATGTAATTTTTATTAAGTATATCTATTTTTCTTCATGTCTCTGTCTTCCGCTTTCCTACCTATATTACCCCAGACAATGAAGAAAAACAGCTAAAGAAATCTTATACAGATATGTGAATTTTCTAAAGGTAGGTACATGAGAGGTAGCTGACGAAAAATCCGTGAAGATGTACAGCGGATTTATTTTTTTAAACAATCTGAAAAATTTAAAAACATAGGTTATTTACTATTAAAAGTTTATGTATAATCTCTAGAGAAAAATGTTTCAAATAAAAGTTCTACTTCATAAAACGTTCTTTATTTTGATAGTTTCATGAATCAAATACAGAAACAATTGACCGAAATAATGATAAAAAACACTTATTTTTGTAGTAATTTATATATGGTAATAACTTTGTTTTTTACATAAACACATGTAATATATCTAGGTAAAATTTTGCAAGTTCCTTTGATCCTTGATTTTGTATGGCTGGGATTTCTACCTCTTGAATGTGAGTATCTCGACGATATAATTTTCTATAGTACTCTTCGAGAATTTTCATAATTTATTGTTGTTCATATACAGCATGTCTTTGTCTATTTTTTAGCTTATAAATGTTCCTGGTTCCTGTCTTCAACTTTCGTTTTAAAACTTTAAGGCTTTTATTTTGTTCTATGGTATTAGTTGTTTTTTAGTGTTAAAATCCCTTATGTCTTTCCTAACAGCTTTTGAAATGGTTTTATTTAAATTCTTTAGCTCTGCGTTGTTCACTGTGTGCTTATCTTTCATTTCCTTTCTTTTTTGCATTAGGTTCCTTGTGCCTTCTGTTTTTGATTTTTCTTTGTGTGCTTAACTTTAAATTTGTTACCTATTCAAAAAAGTTTGAAAGAGGGCTGACTCATTAGCTTCAAAACATTTATAATAACTTTAATATTTTTTTCATGTCACACGGTTGTAAGTGGCTCAATGAAAAGTTGGTGAAAAAGCATACTTTCCAAAAACAAAAATTAGAACCTTCTATGATCAATAACAAGCTGAAATATTGCAACGGACAGTTCTTCCCTCCTCTTTTCAGTAGCGGTATTTTACGAGTACCTACCATCACTTTAATGGGTTATAACTTTTTACTTTTTCACTGTGTATGCTATCTATCAGTTGTATCATGCAATTTAGATTGTCTTTTACAATTTGTTCAAGTTTAAGCTCTTAACGTTAATGAACAATGGAATGTTATGGTCTATTGTACATAGAAGATTCGGTTTTTTTTTTTTGAAAAGTGTTGAAAATGATTATAAATGTTTATAAGCTAAAATGTCATCCCTTTTTTAAACGGTTTTTTAATAAAATCTTAGACTTTTTTAATATACCTACGGAGCCTCAAAGTGTCGATTGCGATTCACAAAATACCTCTAGAGTTACTGTTTAGGCAAATACAGTTGTTTAAATAATCGTTGTTCAGGATAAACAAATTGAATAACTTATAAGCTATTTGGTCGATCCATGTGAAATTAAGCACACTTTAAGTAGATTTATTACATGCTATTATGCGAAAAACTAAGTTAACTGTTTAAATTCGAATAAGCCACAATTAAAGGGTTTATTGACGTTTCAATTTCCACTTCGGAAATCGTTCTCAAAATACAAACATTATTAAATTAAACAAATTTTGTTTTTTTATTACTTGGTGAAAAATTCTTCTAATAATTTAATTTTATCTGACTCATTTATATTGAAAATTCAGACATACATTATACATTTTAAAGTAGACGACTTTAATATGATATTGCCAATATTGTTGAGTTGCGTTCCTGGGACGACTTTACTTGTAAGATAATTCATTTGATTACATGAAATCAACTTTAACTAGAGAATATCCATCAGAAAAAATCATAACATGTAATTCGTCTTTAAAAAGACAACCACATGCCATGAAGACCGTAAAATTCTCCTGTTAGTGATTCCATAGCAAATTATGAGGGAAAAACCAAGAAAAAAATCTCATAATACTATCCCGACATGGTAAGTATTTGGTCGTACATTTAGTTTACTTTCAATAAACATCAAATTCTGACTTAATATGTTTGTTATTTACAAATGTATTTTCGATATGTTACTGACTTACTAATACTGGTATTTTCCTTTTAATAACTTCCTCTTTTAATATGGGTAACCAGATCCTATTACATTACTGCCGAGGAATTGGTCTCATTTACCATAATTAGAGCCGCTTCTTTGATTTTTCTCTTTTTACCATCCGGTTCTTTTAGGACTATACTTAAATCATTCCATTGAACCCTATGTTCATTATCCCATGCCTGTTTACATATTTGAGATATATCAAATACTCTATTTTTAATATAAGATTGATGTTCACTTATTCTAACATTTAATAGCCTTGATGTTTCACCTAAATAAAACTTATCGCATTCACAAGGTGTTTTATATATACAATTCTTTGTCCTTTCTTGTTCATTGTTAGGTTTGGTTTTAGACAAAATAGATCTCAATGTGTTTGTTCTTTTGAAATCTATTTTGTCTAAAAACTAAAAAATCTATTTAATCTAAAACCAAACCTAACAATGAACAAGAAAGGACAAAGAAATGTATATTTAAAATTCCTAGTGAATGCGATAAGTTTTATTTTGGTGAAACATCAACCCCATTAAATGTTAGAATAAGTGAACATCAATCTTATAAGATTGATAATGAACATATTGTTCAATGGAATGATTTAGGTATAGTCCTAAAAGAAACGGATGGTAAAAAGTTAAAAATCAAAGAAACGGCTCTAATTATGCTAAATGAGACCAATTGTGTCGGAAATTCCTCGGCAGAATGTAGTAGGATCTTGTTACTCATATTAAAAAGAGGAAAATGCCAGTATTAGTAAGTCAGTAACATATAGAGGATACATCATTTATGTTTGTTAAATAACAAACATATAAAGTCAGAATTTGGTGTTTATTGAAAGTAAACTAAATGTACGATCAAATACTCACCAGGTCGGGATAGTATTATGTGTTTTTTTCCTAGTTTTTCCTTCATCAAGACGAATTACATGCTATGATTTTTTCTGATGGATATTTTCAAGTTAAAGTTGATTTTATGTAATCGAATGAACTATCTTACAATAAAGTCATCTCAGGAACGCAACTCAACAATATTCGCAGTATCATTTTAAAGTCGTCTACTTTAAAATGTATAATGTATGTCTGACTTGTCAATATAAATGAATCAGATAAAATTAAAACAGAATTTTTCACCATGTAACAAAAAAACACAATTTGTTTAATTTACTATTGTTTGTATTTTGAGAAGGATTTCCGAAGTTGATATTAAAACGTCAATAAACGTACTTTAACCTTTAATTGTGGCTTATTCCCATTTAAATAATAATTACTTTGAAAATGCCTCAAGAAAATACCTTCAGAACAATATTTATAAATCACTGCAAAATTAAGGGATTTTTGCAACTATCTTGGTGAATTCTTTATGTATTTTAATCTAAAAACTCGCAAATTGAAGAAAATTTTAAGATCTACAAAGGTTGTTAAGGTTATTTGAAACAAAAACAAAGGAAAATCAGCTGTACATCTTCAGGTTTTTTTCATCAGCCACCCCTAAGAACGTTCAAATATCTCTATAAGAATTTTAGGTGAAATCAATGAGTTTTTCCCAGAAAGACTGGTGTATATGTATATATTCTTAAAGATATTAAAAAAATTGAAAAGGCAAATATTTTAGCATTTTCTCTTTTTCTTCTGTACCAGTTAGTGCCTTGTTTACAAGAACTGATTTTCAATAACAGTTTTATAAACAAATATTCAGTAAAGGTAGTCAACATTGTTTTGAATAATATATAGCTTATATTTCTTTATTTTAAACAAATATAAACTCTTGACCTGATTAAAAATATTATAAAAAACATTGTTAAGTGTCATATATTTTGTCTTTTTGCAATCACAAAAAAAATCAGTTATTGTGAACATAAATCAATGAATCACAATTTAAAAAAGTTTATTGACCAATGTATTAAGAGTGAAAGACATTTTAATACTTCGAATTATGTAAATTGATTGTTCTAACCAACCTTTCGACTTTCTGAGTGTGTCTATAGAGTGTTATATCCAAACCAAAGGTGTGTCGACAATGATTTGAATGTATTACACAAGAACATTTGCACAGCCTGTCTTGGCACCCAAACCTACGTTATCTTAGGAATTAAATTAGTTGAGCGTTTACTACTTGGCCAATATGTAAAAAGTCATAATATAATTTGAAATAAATACGTTTTTACCCGAGTTCGGCGGTGATGGAAAATATTCTCGTACTATAAAGTGGTTAAGTTCCCTTATAATGGTTTGCAATTACTAAGAAGAAACGCCAAAGGATCAAATCAAACGGTTAAAGGAATAAAATGTGTCCAGAGAAAATAAAAATAGATAAGCTTGAAATAAATTATATGGAATAATCTAATATTAGAAAATTATTTTACATTGCTATAGTTTAGCATTTATCATTGCTTACCTGGTTAGCAAAACTATAACTAGGACACATCTTAATTAGAAATAGAGGAAAAGGGAATATATATTTGAAAATATTTTACATCCCTTGGTAAAACATATTATGTTATTAACATTCTAAAGGAAAACGTTCTGTAGTTGGTCATATAAACCATAACAAAAAAGTATAGTTTCTTAGGTTATTCTTTTTAAAAATTGGCCTCTATACACACGAAATCACGCAAAAAGCAAGTTAACAATCATAAGGCAATATTGTTATTGTCTTTTCTAGTTATGGAGACTTTGGTACTATTAAATTTCTATCATTCTCTCGGGAATCGGAAGTCTCCAGAGTATCTCCACCTTGAAAAAACCGATCAGCATCACATATCATATTTGCACTATTACAACACTGTCCTGTATGATCCGTTGCAGATGGCGCAGTCGAAGCAGAAGCTTCATCCATTAGAATAATAGCTCCTGGTTCGGCACTAGATGTATGGCTGATTATACTAAAATCTTCTTGGTCCAAAGTAAATAGTGGATTATTCCATCGTGTTATATTGCTAGACCGGGGCGTACCTACACAATTATCAAGAATTAGTTAAAACGTAACATGAGCTCTATAAGAGGACTGATTATTAAATTCCAGGACTTGTTGTAACAAAGTCACCCCGTTCTACGGAACGTCTGGGAAAGGAGAATGGTCAAAAGACAGTTTGAAAAATGCATTCAAAGCAGTTGAGAATAAGGAAATGGGAGTAAACGCTGCAGCAAAGGCGTTTGGCGTACCAAAAACGCGAGTTTGGCGAGTTTTATTAAAGTTCCAATGGGAAAAAACTCGTTGTTAAAAGCTAAAAACAAAAAAATGGTTGGGCATATTAAAAAACTACAATCGACAGGATTTATTGTAACAATGTAAAGTGACCATCAAGAAAACATATTTTCTTACGCGCCATCATTGGTCAAATGACTACTTTCATTTTTTGTTTGCTAGATTATAGTTCCAACATCACAAGCAGCAGAGATTTAACATAATTAAAAAACATTAAAAGAATGTTTGCAGGAGCTTAACAACATTTCAAAAGAACAAAATTCTCATGGCACTTTCAATAGTAGAAACAACGTTGGGAAAAGTTTTTAATCACTAGTCCTGGAACTTTTTGATCACCAATCGTAAACATACTTTTAGTTTTAACTATTAAACTTATTTACTCACCTCTCGCCGTACTCACTGTAGGAGAATACATACTGAGGTTCGTAGGGCTGATTACTCCAGACATTCCCGTTATATTGGGATAACTGAATAGCTGAAAAAATATAAACTTAGTAACAAATCTTATCTATATTAAAAATCCCTGTTGTCCAAAGGAAGAATACAATCGATTACTATGTATACAACTATGTAAATTTTATATATTTAAAATAACAATTTGATCGAAATCAAACAACTAAAATTGATTTTGTGTTAGTAGATAAAGTTATCATATTTTTTATAAACTCGTCTTATCCCTCCCTAATTAAATTTCTCCATAAGTTTCTATATTGGGTCATAGGGGAAGGGTGGGCAAGTTGACACAGCCGGGCAAGACGACACATTGCCCCCACCACGAAAACTAGTCCACACGCTCGTTATAATTTACACCTTCACCATGATACTATGAACTAAAAATAAACCCACGCGCACGCGATCAGTCTATCTCTTTTGCACGTGTGACGTCATTTGGAGACAAATGTCACCAGACATGTTGTGTTTTTCATGGAGTTTTGTCAGATTTAGTATTGTTTTATCGTTTATCTAGTACGTTGACAAATAAATGTGTGCACTTTATATAAAATATATTTCAGAATATTAAATTAAAGATAAACTTTCATCGCCAAGTGACGTCATGCGCATCGACGTACAAAATTCGATTGCGAAGTGGTTTTATCATGGAAGTCATAGTATCATGCACCTTCACAATAATCGTTTGATAGTCTTTGGGTCTGGATGCTCCGTACGTTTAAAAAAATATTTACGTTTTTGTGTCATTGTTGCGTGTTGGTCCAATGTACATACCATATGTTTCGTTATATATTTATGCCATTGTAGCATTTCTCATCCTGATTTATTTTGGAGATAAAAGGGCGTTCCTAAGCTTTATCTTAGGATATTGCAACTGCTCTTAGGTTATATTGTAACCGACCATGTTTTCATGTTATGATCACACGCGCTAGCGGGCAAGTTGAGATATAGCTGTGTCTTCTTGCCCTCTAAAGGACGGATTTATAAAGTATTTTGGGGGGAGGTAAAAATACTCTGGGCCAAATTTTTACCCAAAACTCCTTTAAAATAAAATTCTCAACTAATGTTTTGGGAACATGCAAAAAACAATTCAGTGGTGCTATTTTGCTTGCATTGGTACTATTCAGTGGTACTTTTTGGAGCCACTAAGTAAGTACTACGATGCAGCAGCAACTCAAGGGTTGAAGGAGATCCAAGTCGTGTCGTCACTCTTTACCAGGTCGCGTCGCTTTTTTCTTCCGCCTACAATAAAACCGCAATACCAACAATAGCTTTAAGCGGATTCAAAGCAACAGGGATCTCATCTTTCAACCCGGATATATTACCAGAACACATGTATTTGCCCAGCACAGTAACTGACGTACTACTTGAGGCCAATAATGCAAACACTGAATCCCTTAATCCGAGTGCATGTTTCACTGCAGCAGAACATTTGAATGCAGAAGATCCGCAATCATCTGCAACAGTAAATACAAAGCCACATGAACATGTAGAGTCTTCAGGTAATAACGTCACAAACGTTTTTTTTTTGCAAATTTCACCTCTTCCTCAGGGAAATGCAAGAGAGTCCAGAAGAAGAAAGGCCAATAGTTACCAAGATGTTTTTACCACGAGTCCATATCTCCAGAGTCTTCGCGAACAACAGAATATTAAGAAAGCCAGACAGGTAAGAGGGAATAAGCAAAACTTAGTGAAGAAAAATGTGTTTGATGGTACCCTAGAATGTGGAGATAAAGACACTCAAAAAAATTGTCGAGATAATCTAGAAAATCGAGAAATCTATGAAAAAAATCATACTGTGAAGAGCACTTTAATGAGGACGACGACGATGATTGCGCATGCCTCTATTGCAATGAGTTATCCAAATCTCAAAAAGGCTGGTTACGTTGCCAAAAGTGTCAAATGTGGGCTCATGCAGAGTGTGCAGGACTATCAATGAAGGCTAAGAACTTTATTTGTGAATTATGTTTTGATAATTGATCACTTTATGTATAAATCCACGTATATAGCGTCTTGCCCTCTAGGGTAGGGCAAGATGACATTTTGACTCACCAACTTGATACAAGAAGAATACAAAAACAATGTTATTTTTAACCAAAAGCAAAACTGCCTCCCCACCTCAATCATTTCGGGTAACGGACGTTATACAGCTTTATTAAGAACGATATCATTAAACAAATTTTCCTTGGTTTGTATTAATCGCACTTCCAACATACTCACAGATAGTATTTAATTAGAATATTAAAGTTAAGCTGCGATCTTTCTAAAGATAGAAAAAGAAGAAATTCCTGCTTCTCAGTATCGTACATAACAAAATTTCTTATTTATATAAATATAACTCTCATCCAATCGGTCAAAGACTCTAGAGCTACAATATAATTCAATACATCTCATCGTTCTAGCTTTACAGTTTGTCAGCTTTTTGCATACACAATGGACCGCAGGAGTGTGACGTCACAACTGTCACATTGTCATTATTACTTTCCAAGCAAACGTTGAAATGTCAAATCTCAAGACTTTTTAATTCCTATAAAGTTAACATTTTGCTTCCTCTGTTGCTTTTTCTTGTAAGTATAGTATTTTCACGATAATACCATCATAATTCAGAGTTCTATTTCTATGAAATATGGTTTAAAAGTTTAATTAAAGAAATTTTAACCTTACTTTATTGATACTTGCATTTTATTCCTATTGGCATAAAAAATGTGCTTTATTATTTACACAACCTTGTAAAATTGTTGTAGTAACTATTAGAATACTTAAAATATTGCAAAAAGCGGAAAGACTCTATAAAATAAATGAAAAAATAACAAAAAATACAAATTATCCACACTAAACAAGGTTTGTTTGGAAAGTGAAACTGACAGATGTCAATCAAATCTACGTCATCACTCCTGTGGTCCATTGTAGTTTATAACTTATAACTCTTTCTCACTCCTCTACTCTCAATGCCAAATTAAGAGTAAAGGGAAGAAATAAGTTTGTTTTTTGTAAAAAGTTAGTAGATGTGATAACTTATAGAACATATCTTCCATGCGAAGACGAACAATTTTTTAATGTGCACTTTATATCTTAGTAGATTAGATGAAGGAAATTAAGGACCTACGCACAAAATGTTAACAAAGTTAGATTGTTAACAAAGAGTGATTTTCGGCAATTTACATTTTTTGTAAAACCGTATAGAATGAATAAAGAAGTGAATTAGTGGCACTCTTCCTGAAGACAACAGTATTTAATACCAACATGTCCCGGCTGCCCATGGAAATGATTGAAAGAGTATTCCCGACTAGGAGAATATGGACTACTTGTCGGGACTGAATTTCTTTGTGATGGTGATTTCCGCATGTCATGGCTCCCAGGGCTAAGTGGTGGTGAAGAGTTTATTTCGGGTACCTCATCCGCTGGCGAAGCCTCACTGCAGGGCGGCGTTATACTAGCTGGTGGAGAGTTGGTTCCGCTCATGTTAACATCACAAGTTGACCGGATTATAGCCACTGGCCTAGCCATTGGAGGTAGCGGAGGGGGCGGTAGCATTGTGGATGGAAAATACTGGGGTTTAGGACTTCGAGATAGACTTGACTGGATCTGAAAATAAATATAAAATACAAGTAAGCACAAGTTCTGTATTGACAGCCGTTAATAAGCTACATGACTAAAGTTTTCAGAATAAAACAGGGTTGTGCTTTATCCTTCTATCATTTAACATTGTAATAGTTACCGTGCTAACAAAGTTAAACTATAATAGAAGAATTGCTCGATACGGTTGGTAATTCGTTTTTATGGGTAGGAATAAATGTTGATTTGCAGCACTCATCAGGCCATTTACCTGTGATCCATATTATATTGCACATATTCATTATTACATTTACTTAAATCTGGCCCATTGCTATTAGAGTTTCGGCTGATATGCCAACTACTCTTGTTCTTGGGGTCTTGTTGTTTGTTAGTTGATAGCTGCTTGTAAACTTATTGGTTCTACCTATTTAATTGCATGTTTTTTGTGTTCTGAGACTGATGCATCTATTAAAGTGTTTTTGTATACTTCTGAGCAGTAATTTTTCCAGATTTCTGCGAAGCTCTTTACGTCTGTTTTTACTTCTCCATTATAGTCTTAAATGGCTTGAAGTTGTTGCTTGAACTCTCTGGCCACACATTTAATGAACTTCTTTAAGTAGTTCATGACCTTTGTTATCGAAAGGTTTTTCATAGTCAGTGAATAGAAGATGTCGTGGGTTATATCCTATGACTTCTTCTGTTAATATTTTAAGAGTATGGATACGAACCTTCTGTACTGCTGGTATGCATCAAATAAGCGAGCTGAGGAAATCACGGTAAACTTATACACTTTTCATATAGGTCTATAGATGTACAACAACTAAGTGTATTGCAGTTCCTAAAGATAATGCATAAACATTAAAATCAACATAAACAAAGCAAATAAAACTATATGACTGTAATACTGTTTCGATAATTTGTTGTAGAGTATCATGCAAACATGTAGAAGATATTCATAGCTTTTTCCATATTGTGAAAGCAACTTCATGAACAGACTACCGCTTATTGTTAATTGAGCTAAAAAGATAAACTCTAAAAACTTACCTGTGAGTTTTGATTATTATCTGTTTCTTGGCATACAAATGTAACAAAATCAGACAAAGTGTCGTGCCCATTTTCTGGATATTTAACTTGGTTTTGATGAGGGTGCGATTCGGGACTGTGTTGATAAAACAAAGTACTTGGGCTTGCTTGAGAACTGGAAGAAACCAACGTGGTATTTTGAGGCATCGCTAAAAATAAAAATTAACATTTTATCTAGCGATCATAATTAAGACATGCTTGTTATAGAACCTCTGAGATCTCATGTTTTAATTTAAATATATATATATATACATATATATATATATATATATATATATATATATATTATACATATATATATATATATATATATATATATATATATTAATATATATATATATTTATAGGGGATTAAATGTTAGTATAGGTATCGTAGGTGTTGTTTTTTGCTATTAAGATCAAACCATTAAAATCTCCGGTAAGTTGCTAACTGTTAATGACAAATGGGTCACAGCTGATCTCTGCAAACGAATCCTACCTCCTTCGTATACGAAGAAATAAGTAGTGTAATCATTAGACTTCGGCAAATATGCATATTACATATTTTGCATATTGTGCATATTTTATGCAAATATTTCATATTTTGGCATATTTGTATAAAAGTTTGCATAAAGTGCATAAAAGTTCAGATTTTTATACTGTATTTGAAAATTTTTAAACATACCAATTTATTTCAATTCTTGTATAAAATTTTGTAGTCATTTTAATCAAGAAATGATCTAAGTACGTAATCTCTACAGGTACAAAACATTTACAATTTCAAAGAAGATCAATTTAAGTAGCCCTCAACATTCTTAGAAAGTCTCGGTCACTGAGGCATTCAGTTATTGGATAATCGATAAGGGTTCGCTCATTTGCATTTTATGATCTAATCCCCAAATCTATCTACAATTTATTGTATCTTAACAGCAGGTAAACGGCTAATAGTTTTGTTCCTAATTTAGGGATTTTCCAAAATCTCCCAGTTTATTGAATTAGGTACCTAAACATTTCTAATTTGATGCTCAGATTTGTAAATCATTTTTGTTTTGATATTCAATGCGTAAACACCCATTGTGCGTAACAAAAAGGAAGATTGTGATTTTATAATGCCTAAAACAACCAGTGCTTCAACTTGGATTAAACCTTATAAAGAGCTGTCTATGGATATGGGAAAAATCTACTGTTCAGTCTGTGGCAAAATTGTAAGTATCTAATATTTTCTATTAAATATCTAATATTTCATACATACAGGGTGTTTCCAAATGACACTTACAACGTTTGACTGTAGATACTTCTCGAAAAATTGAACAAAAAGATATAGTTAATGAGGGGTCAAACTTATTTACTTTTCGAGATACAGGGTGTTAAAATTAAAAAAAATTAAATTCTTTTAGTTAATAACAACAATAACTTTAAAACCAATAAACGTATTTACTTGAAATTTAGTACTCGTAGGTTGTTTTTAAATGAAAAATAGCTTCCTTTAGTGAGAAAAAATTGTCCATGGTACAATACAATGGTGTGTATTTAGAAAAATTTTTCATCTTTACTTTTTTTTATGAAGTCAGCTATTCTAAAACACAATTATTTTTATTGTAATTGAATTAACAAAAAAAACTTTTGTTGAATTTTAAAATAAGTTATATGATGTACTAATGGTTAGTAACAAAAACTAATTTGTGGATTAATACTGCATTTAAAACACTTAGCGAGTGTTTTTTTTTCCAAACCAGTTATTTGATTAACCAAAAACACCTTGTATATTTTTATATTTTAAAGGTTGGGTTAAAATAAAGGTTTTTATTTTTATTTATAGATAGCATGTGAGAAGAAATTTCAAATAGACCAACATGTGAGAACTGCTTCACACATTGCAAAAAAAGGAAAAATAGGAGGAAAACATCAAACTTCAATGGCTAAATGTTTCCAATCTACTTCAAAAAAATTAGATGAGCAAGAAACTTTTAATGAAGACTTGTGTCGCGCATTAGTGTCTGCAAACATACCGCTTTCAAAATTAGCAAATGTAAATTTTAGTTCGTTTTTAAAAAAATATTGCAAACTTAATGTTCCAAGTGATCGGTCTCTAAGAAGAAATAATGTGAACGGGCTATACTCGTCGGTGTTAATTAATATTAAGGAAGAAATTGCAGATAATTATTTTTACATATCTGTAGACGAAACCACTGATTCCTCAGGAAAGTATATTGCTCATTTATTGATTGGTGTTCTTAAAGAAGATACCTTACCAAAATCTCATCTTGTTTCATGCCAGCAACTTGAGAAAACAAATGCTTTAACAATTTCGCGTTTTATACAAGAAACATTAGCAACTTTTTTTCTTCCGACAACTATTCCTTCTAATAAATTACTGCTTATTTTATCGGATGCTGCTCCTTATATGGTGAAAGCAGGACAAAATTTAAAAATATTTTTCCCAGATTTAATACATGTTACTTGTGTAGCGCATGGATTAAACAGAGTTGCAGAGGAAATACGAAAAAAGTTTCCTCTTGTAAATACCATGATATCCAGTGTCAAAAAAGTATTTCTTAAATCTCCTATAAGAATTCAACTTTATAAAGAAATGCTACCTAACATTCCTCTTCCACCACAACCTATTTTAACGCGATGGGGAACATGGTTAGAAGCAGCTAATTTTTATGCAGATCATTCTGTTAAAATAAAGAACATAATTGATACGTTAACAGATGAAAGTTCCCAATCTCTTTTGGATTCTAAACAAACTTTTCAGAGTAACTTGCTACAACAAGAACTTTCATTTATAAAATCAAATTTTAGTTTTGTTCAAAAAACAATTACTCAGTTAAAATCACCAAAACTGTCATTGTTCGAAAGTACAGCATTAATAAAAGAATTTGCGTCATGTTGTCGGAACGTTAGAGGTAATATTGGAAAAGATATTTTAAAAAAATTTGAAGCTACTATGGAAAAAAATAAAGGTTACCATATTCTTTCTGAAGTAGTCAGTGTTCTAGCTGGAAATATTTCGGAAACAATTAATTTAGAACCAAATGTTTTGGTTAGTTTGAAAAATGCTCCCGTTACATCAGTTGATGTTGAACGAAGTTTTTCCATATATAAATATATGTACTCAGACAGAAGTTTTTGTTAGAAAATTTTGAACACCACTTGGTCATTTATTGTTACCATAATTCTAAATAAGTTTATTCATACTTAAAAATGATGTAGTTACTTAAAATAAATGTAAATCTTAATGAATAGTAGGAAATATTTAGTTATGTACACTTTTTTTTAAATAAAATTGTTACTATTTTACGATTTTTTTATTTATTTGTATGCATATTTTGTAAAATGTTTGCATATTTTCGGGTAAACACGTGCATATTTATGCGCATATTTTCTAAATTTTTATTTGCATATTTGCCGAAGTCTAGTAATCACCAACAATTTATGGGAAAGGCGGGTTTCGGCGCCTTATAATCGAAACACACCAGCGAACTAATACCAACCCGCACTGATTTTGAAGTTTTTTATTGCTTCAAAAAAGAGAACATTTTGGAATGTTATTTCAAATTCCTGACTATCAATTCATTTTCTACATTTTTTACACTTGCTTATTAATAACTAAAAAACAACACTGAATTTTTTGCAGAAAATATGTAAGTTTTCTTTCTGTGGGTATATATTAAGTAAAAACGTGCTAGATACCTGAATTATTGAAAGTCCCGAGAAAAACTGACTTCCCTGGGGTATATATGATAAGCAAACTTTCATTATATACTTACAGTATGTTGCTGAGACCACCATGGAATCAACGGAAGATGATCGGTCTACAACAACTGACCCAGGTTCAGGATAGCTGTTGCAGTAAAAAGTTGGGTGTTCTAGCTTGACGCTGTTCATATTTGGATGACCTTCGGAGAGTTCGTGCAAGATTGAAGCTGCAAAAAAATAGTTTTAATAAAAAAACTACAAATGTTAAATAATATTACATTTTGACAGTTTCCATAACTCTTTGGATGAAAATACGCCTGTGGCTAAGATAATGTCGTTACACACCACGCCATTGTATGGATTATGCGTATATCCTGAAAGTACAAAAATAATTATAGATCAGTTTTTTTGTAACACTTTAGGGATGCTGAAAACTATTTAATACCGTTAAATGGAATATATACTATATAGGTTTACTTTTGAGACGGTTGCCTTTCGTGGCCACAGTGAGATTTAATAAATCGTCTTACATGTAATAGAGGCCGTAATATATCGTCACCTGAATTTAAGAACTAGGTAGGTATCTCAATTTTTTTATGTTTTAAGATATCTATACAGTATTATTTCAAATAATATCATTGATTATAAACCACTACTGGTAGTAGTGGTAGTACATACTAAACCACTGGTAGTGGTTTATAATCAATGATAATATGTAGCGTTCAGTACAAAAAGTAGGTACCTTATTTTAATAGGTAAGAGCCATCTACTGGTTTAAGTAAAAAGTAGGTACAAATATCGAGAGGACTTCTATGCATCACGATACACTTACAACGGTACGCCGACGCGCATCTTCAGTGACGTCACATCGATGCAAATAGTAAGTTATTGTTGGTTAGGTTGAGTGTTTTTATTTTTAATTTATCCCATTGTGGATTTACTAATTTCCAATTTTCAAATCGAATACAGTTGTAATGAAACGGCGATATTGAGATACAAAAATACTTTTGAAAGAATTTATAAAAATTAAATAAAAAAATATTCAATATAATTGGAATTTACGAATATTTATTTCAATATAGAAAGCGCTTTAACAGAATAATGTTTTAATACTTCGTAGGTATGTATTTATTTTTTTACGGTTTGTAGATTTTAACATTTTTATTTCCAGTTTTACAAATTTTAACCTAATTTGCTTATCAATTTCTCGCAATCTTATGTAGCCTCTGGTACGACTAAGGCAATAGTTTCGTTCGCGGTACGAATCCTGGACTCGTTCTGGATTACTTCGCATGCGCAGTGTAAAAATGAGCGTTCGCGCTGATCAAGTTCTGGACTGACAGGGACTGCTAGTCCGGAATCTTGTCGTTCGCGGTAACAGAACTTGCAGTTCAGAACCAGTTCAACCGATCCTTGGGATTTGAAGAGAACTCGGAGTTCGTACATGCGCAATAGAAATACTAGAAATTTCAAAATAGGAACATGGAACATTTTTATTATTCTGGTGATTGTCACTCTGAACTTTAAACGGTTTATTGTTTATTCGAGACATTCTGTTGTATTTCTAACAATGCTCATCTCTAAACTAGACGAACTAGACTCTAAAATGTGCTCTAATCTAAATAAAATATGGCCGCTGGCAATGCGCAAACCAGATGCGTGAACAATTCCCGCCGAGTCGACTGCGCCTTCGGGTTGTTCTGTATTGGAACTGAAAATTGTTCAAAATTCGTTCGCGGTGTAAATCAATCCTGAACTGATTATGAACCGCGCTTGCGTACAACCCGATTACTACGAGGATTCTAAACGCATCCTGAACGCGTCCAGGATTCGTACCGCGAACGAAACTAATAAATAACTTTATAAAGTATATTACTTCATTACCAAGCATGGCAACAGTACGGTCAGCTATCAATGAAAATATTTTTTTCTATTTAGAAAGTGACGTTCCATGCATTAAATTGAACTCTGTTTCCAGTACTTTCCGTCGGTACACGACGGCATTTTAAATAGCTATAATAATTTACACGTACTTTTAATCACCTATCGGATAGTTAACAATAGTTTTTTTTCAAATTCAAACATACAATAAACAACGATTTACTAAAAACCACGAAATAGATTTCAAAACACTGAAAATACTATCTCACACCATAATATAGAACAGCTCGATGCATCGACGTGACGTAACTGTGCGTCAAAGACACGTTTTTATTCCAAACGTAGCATACCGTTGTAAGTGTATCGTGCTATGCATTTAGTAGGTAGGTAACTAAAGATAGCTCGTTTGTGCAACATCCGTATCACCCGATTGTTTTGGAAAATGTGGCTACTTAGACTTACCTAGTTTTAAAATTCCAAATTTCTGTATTCAAAATATTTATAAGACGCTAAAGCATAACAATTCTGTTTTATAAGTAAATATGATGACTACAGGAGAAAAGATGTGCAGTTAGCACATGAAGTTGATTCTCACACAAAAGGTAAGTGGTAGTTTGAGTTAATTTTTACGATAAATTGGTTAAATAGGAATAAAAGGTAATGTATTTATTTGTGTGCAATGACGTATAATATAAAGACTCGAAAAACATTTTCGCCATTTTGTATGTTTACATATTTTATGTGAGAAGCAAATTTTATTTTAAATTGTTGAGAGTTATTTATTTACTATTTTAGTAAAATGCTATACTATTTTATAAAAATAATTTTTTCTCTTATAGACAGCAACAAAAAAAATCATAAATATTTAATTTTAATTAAAAAAATAATTATTGTCATTAAAATATAAATGAGCACGTCGCTGTTCTGGTAAACATACCTTCAACTTTTGAGCGGAGATCTTTGGGACACCCGATTATATAGCGAGAATACGGGAAGGCTTAGTCTATATATTATACGTCATTGTTTGTGAGGTAAATCTGGATTTGTTCTTCTCACGACGTCCTTAATAAACAACAATAACTTTAAGTTTCATTCAAATAAAAAAAGAATTGTGTTTAACAACCTTAAAGATAATTTATTTTTAAAACGTTGGTTTATTATAACCTTAAAAATAAATAAATCGTTCATATCCCTCCGTTCATCGGGTGTGGTCTGTGAGTGTACGACAAAATAAAAATTTTGGATAATTCTCTCATTTTATTTTTTTAAATTTCTACCTTTTCAGTACCTTCCTAGAAACTAAATACCATTCTTTTTACATAATTTTACATAAATAATACAAAACTGTTTTGAAATTTCTAAATAGCTGCTGCATGGCAGTTTGTCCTGACAGGCCCCACCCGATCAAATGTGTAACAATATTTGCACTGCTTCTTAATTGTATTTTACTTGAAATCTTGTTTCACTTGGCCATCCTGTGCATTTTTACGAACTGGATTATTCGATTGTTCCTAGAAAATACGTCAGTTCACTGACTGCCGTATTATATATACCGAAGAAAGGAAAAAATGTGATTGCTGTTTCCACTGTGCACAGAGATGATCGAATTGATGAAGATACTGGTGATCAGAAAAAAAAAACAGAAATAATTACTGTTTATAATTCCACCAAGAGTGGAGTAGATGCTGTAGACAGAACGGTCACATCATATAATGCTTCCAGAAATACGAAACGTTGGCCAATGATAGTAGTTTATAATCACCTTAATCTCGCAGCAATTAATGCATTTGTAATTTACAAAAGCAACAACCCAGACACAGAATTTTTCAAAACGTGAAGATTATTCCAAAAAAAACCTAGGTACAGAAGAGTATACGACGGAGAGCAGTTGACACGCATTTGACAAAAGTTCTGCGTGCTTCGGCCTTGAGACTCTCAGGCATTGAGGTTGTCGTTGTACCAGAGCCCCAGCCAGGTAAGAGAGGAAATTGTAAATATTGCAAAAGACGCAAAACTTGCTTTTTTTGATTTATTATGACCACATAATAGCATGCTGCAAAGATTGCTTAGAAAATTTGACCACCAAAGTTTGACCACTGTAGTTTGTGTCCACAATTTAATTTTATATATATATATATATATATATATATATATATATATATTATATATATATATATATATATATATATATATATATATATTTGTATTACTTTGTTTGTTTCTAATTAAAGTTTTAAATATTGTTTTTGTTTTTTTTTATTATTTAGTCGCTGTTCACAAATTTGAAAAAATATGCGTTGAAATTGTAAACATTTTTAAAATTTACCTAATACAACTTAAAAAAAATTTGGAATTATTTCTGTAATAAACATTATATAGTAAATAGTTTGTGTAAAACACGTTGATGCGAAATTAGCAATAAAACGTATACTGTTGCTCGGGACGCGGTATTTAATTTTGGTCCTCACAGACCACACCCGACCGAAAGTGTTTCAGAATGGTCACCCGATGAACGGAGGGATATACAGATCTGGTTGTAAAAATTCTTCATTTGACTATAGTGGTTCACACACTAACCTAAAGACACCAGATTATAAAGACTTATTTCCAAATAATTCTGACACCGGCGATTTTTCTGGAGACGAATCAGAGTATTTTCACAGCTGCCGTTCAGACATATCAGATACATCAAGTGTACATGTAAAATTGGCAGGGATGGAAAAACGACCAACAGAAACTGACAAATACCTACGAAAAAAAAGGCAGCCAACCAGTTGGCCAAGAAATATCCATAAACAAAACTTGAAGGTCAGGAATATATTTCAGTAAAAGGAATAGGTAGTTAAACCGGCTGTCCAAATGAAACCTCTCTGCAGGGAATCGTGTAGGCTTAACTGTTGTATTATTATCATGATCCATTCTTCATTTAGCACGTCCACTGATGGACATATGCCTCCCTTAAACTCGTCAAATCTTTGCGATTTTGTGCTGTTTGTTGCCAGTTTTTCGTGATACGCCTGATGTCAGCTCAACGTCTAGGTGGTCTTCCTCTAATACATTTGTCTGCTGTTTGCCTCCAATGTGTAATTTTGCTCGTCCATCGTGAGTCATGCATTCTCGCTACATGGCCTGCCCAATTCCATTTTAGTTCCGCTATACGTTCAACAACATCAGCAATAGGTACTCGTCCTTCTTCGGAGATCTTTGTTTCTTATTCGGTCCCGCAACGTCACTCCCAGCATAGATCGTTACAAAGTTTCTTCACACTTTTTAAGGTGAGAAGGTGTGTTCGAAGAAAAACATACGTATTAATAGACAATTTTCCAATATATTGAAAAAAAAGTTAAGATTGTCGAGAAGTAACTACGAAAACATGCGCTATGGAGGCGTATCCATAAACTAATCGATCACATACGGACACTAGAAGTCATCCCAGAAGATTGAAAAGTAGGAATAATACTTCCTATGTACAAAAGGGGAGACAAACGACTCTGTAAAAATTATGGAGGCATAACAGTTTTAAATGTCGTCTACAAGATATTGTCAGGAATTATATACAGCCGCCTGGAATCGTTTTCGGAGGAGATAATTGGTGAATACCAATATGGCTTCAGACCAAAGAGGACAACTATAGACCAAATACATATGTTAAGAAGTATACATGAAAAATGTGTTGAATATAACATACCTATTTACAACTTGTATATCGATTTCAAACAGGCGTTTGATGGAGTAGATCGACAAAAGATGTTAAAACAACTATCTATGTTAGGGATACTCCATAGGTTGGTTAAACTTATACGAATGACTCTGGAGAGTTTCAAAGCTATGGTGAGAATACATGGAGATATGACGCAGACCTTTGATATTGAAATTGGAGTTAGACAGGGTGATGCCTTATCAAAAACACTTTTTAATCTAACTTTAAAAGCTGTTGTTAGAAAACTGGATATAAACGGCTGTATTAATACAAGATCAATGCAAATATGCGGATGATGTTGCCATAATAAGCCGCAACAAAAGGGTATTAAGCGAAAAAGTTACTGAATCGTGAGTCTAAGCTTAGAATCTACAAAACAGTAATTAGACCAGTGGTCACATATGGATGTGAAACGCGGACCCTCTCAACCATTGATGAAAATCAACTGAAAATATTTGAGCGCAAAATAGTTACTATGGAAGATATTTGGATCAACCCAATGCAGCGACGGTTCGTGGAGAATTAAAATGAACCACGAGCTGGATAAACTAATGCAGAATGCAGATATTGTTAGATTTGTAAAGTCACAAGGACTAAACTGGTTTGGTCACCTAGAAAGAATGCCAGATAATCGAGCTGTAAAAGTAGTCCAGAGATGGAAGCCCCAAGGAAACAGAACAAAAGGAAGGCCCCATAAAAAATGGATAGACGACGTAGAGAGGGATCTTTAAACCATGAACATCAGGCAGTTGCGAAGGAAAGTATTCGCCAGGGCAGAATGGAAGAACATTGTTAAGCAGACCAATACTGACAAAAGGCTGTAGCGCCATTAGAAGAAGCAGAAGAATTTCCATTCAACTAACATTACTAGCCCAAAGGTATGTTGATTTGGTTCTAGAAGCTCTAGTTAGACTTTGAAAAAGTGCAGTGGGAAAAAATTTACTTTTCATGCATGATAATGCATTCCACATACCAGCAGAGTCACTACAGGCTTCATTGAAGCAGAAGATATCGCTATTTTGTAGTGACCTGCTTGCTCACCCGACCTGAACCCTATAGAGCATTTGTGGGATATGCTTAAAAATGAATAATACATCGCCAGGATAATCCACAAAACATCGTACAGCTAGTAAAAGTTGCTCTTAAAGAAAGGAAACGACCTACTACTTACTATAAAATGTTAACAATTTGTTTAGGAGCATGCCCACGCAAATTGAAGCTTGGATAGGGCTTAGGCTTAGTAACACTGACTAGTAAAAAACATAAATGAATAAAGACAATTTAAACAGCATTCCTTGTACATTATTGAAATTTTGTATGCTATTGACTTCAATTAACAAAACAAATAATTTCAATTTTACTTTTTAAGAATTTATGGGTTTCTTTTATTTTTATTTCTTAGTGATTAAATTTCTTTAAAATAAATATTCTTTGACTTTGTAGGTTGTTTTTTAAATTCGCTTAAAATAATAAGAAATATAAATATGATTCCATATAAGTTTGGTTGTGTGTAACTGACAATTTAATTCGTCCCATTCAAGACCAGTTATAAATCGACCCAAAACTTGCTATTAGTCAAATAAATGTGAGACAGGTTTTTCACTGGTATTCACCAATAAAACTAGTTTTAAGTTCTTAGATTTTTATTGGTGAATCAGTCATTTTGGGTACGACTGTTTGTTACTGGTATACCACTAACAATAGTTGTTGAACATATTGTTTTTTTGAAGGTGTGGGAGTAAAGCTGAAACATTATTTGATACAACGGTAAGCCAATAATAATCCAAACGTGCCCTCAAGAGGCGTAACCTTTTTACTTAGAAAATTATAATGATCAAAACAATTTTACTACTTAAGATTAAGTACTACAAAAGCTATAACTTTATTTTTTTTCTTGTGAAACATATTAATATCGTCGGCTTACACACAAAATACATTAAGTAAATATTTATTTGAAATTTGAATTATAATAGTCGGCTTAAAAGATATTTTTGAATAGATACAAGCGTTAAAATGAATTAGATATTTTTTTAATTATATTTTACATGTATCTGAAGTTTTTATTTAATAAGATTTTTTCACCTTTCCTATGACTGAGTTTTACTCCTCTGCCAATAAGCTTTCATTTCGAATGCTCCTCTTTCATTTCTTTTGGCCAATTGCTAGCGGGACAAGGGCTGGGAAAGTGAGATTGATAAGGTTCTTAGTAGATTTCACCGTATCTATGAATCCTTGACGATCTTGGAGATCGCCAGGTGAAATTTTCGGTTGTTGCAAATCAACAAAAATCGTCAACTCCATGTCTTGTTCTATGATCTACCTCTCCAGCTTCAATTTTTATGCTAACCATGCTTTTTGCATATTTTTGATGATATCATATTAAATTTTCTGGTGGTTATATTAAATTGTTGAATCATACGTTGTAAATCATGTTCACTTTTAGCAATTAGTTGTATTATCTTCATAGCAGATTATTTTAAGTTGTTTTTTTCCCATTTGCTATCTTTTTTTTCGTTCGTACTTTTTTTACTATTTCATCCATGATCAGGTTAAATATTTTTTTTGTTTTTAAAATATTGACTTGATTTGGTTACCGCCCAGCGACAGTTCTCCATTTTTACCTATGTAACTTGGTTTTCTGGCCAAGGCCTCTTCAATTCTGCGTTCTTCCATTGGTGTCTGATATATTTCACTGATAATTTGGCTGTGATGCGTTGAATTACGAATTTTGGCCTTATTGGCGTGGAGTAACGGTTGGAGCTCCTAGGTTATTGTGGATGGTTACATTGCTCACATACCAAGGGGCGTTAGCTATCATACGCAAAGTTTTTGATTGATGATTGATGATGAAGGATTGCTACAGTCCTAGAGTTCTACGCCGTTAGTCCATATTGGTTTTAGTATGACTTTGTAAAGCAGTATTTTGTTCTCCAATGATAGTTGTGACTTCCAAGTAACCAATTCATTTATTTTAATTTCATATTGAGCTGAGTTTTTTGACGTTAATGTGCTGCTTCCAGGTGAGCTTTCGGTCCAAATGTAACCCAATATATTTCACTATGTTTCTAGTCACAATAGGGGCGTTCATTGTTGACTTTAATTTTTAATTTTGTCAACCAATTCTCTAATGTATGCAAGTAATTTTGCAGTTTTTCAATGCTATGAATGGGTCTTTGTTTGAAACTAAAACGGCTGTATCATCGGCAAAAGTCGCCTCTGTGTCTTCATCTGTAATAAGTATCTCAGCAGTTATTTATTTATCGTATGGCAATAACAACACATTTAGAACAAAATTACAAACACTAGTAATATAGGTATATGACAAACTTTAGATAGTTACAAACAAACATCAAGTGTATTAATATAATCAATTGACTCTGAAGTTGGTCTTCAGGGCTACCATTGTAGGATCTTGAGGGACACTCATCAATAATGTGGTCGATAGTTTGGTTCTCCCCTCAGTCACATTGAGGAGACAAGTTCTTTCCCCATTTATGTAGCATATATGGACATCTGCCATGTCTGGTTCGGATCCTGTTTAGAGTGGACCATGTTTTGCGTGGAAGATCAAAACCTGGTGGCTTGTGGGTAATGCAGGGTATATTATTTTGCCATGCGTTCCATTTTTGGGACCATGCATTCATGATGTTGAACTCCTCATGTATCAGTCTTGCCGTTTTCATTGGTGGTTTTCTAAATCCCCAGATGCTCCCCAGATGATCCCGCAGAGCTTCTGTATAATTTTATTTCTTGTACTCAACTTTTGGGCAGTTTTTGTTAAATGCTCTTTAAATAATAGCGTTCTGTCTAGTGTTACGCCCAGGTACTTCGGTGTTTTGTTGTGGGTAAGTGTGGTATTTTCAAACCGTATGTTGAGTTCCTTTCCAGCAAGTTTATTGTTCGTTCAGGTGGAAGCAACTAACTTCTGTTTTGGATGCATTTGGTTGAAGCCGCCATTTGCGAAAATATTTGCTCAATATATATGTCTACCGTCAGAACTTCCTCAGACGTTTCTAGTGTTCTGCATCATGTACTGAGGGCCCAGTCATCGGCGTATCCGAACTTTCTTGATTGTGTTTCCGGCATATCTGCTAAATATAAGCTAAATAGTAATGGAGAGAGCACTGATCCCTGTGGTAGGCCATTCTTAAGTTTCTTTGGTGGGCTGATATCTGTGCCCATCAGTACTTAAAACATTCGGTCGTTGAGCATGCTCTCCTCATACTGTATCGTAAGCTACCGAGAGATCAATAAATGCCGCTGAAGTTTTAAGTCTTCTTTGGAAACCCGCTTCAATATAGGTGGTGGTTGACATTACCTGGTCCGCGCAGTTTCGTTCTGGTCGAAAACCCGATGGTTCGACTAAGATCACCTGCAAAAGTTCTGCACTGATTCTATTATATATAAGCCTCTCTAATAGTTTGTAGATCTCAGAGCGCTTTAGTTCTTGTGGAATATTTCCAGTTTACATGATGTCTGTGAAAAATCGAGCCAGTCAAACTTTTTTTATATTTGCCACAATTTATTAGGAATTCAGGGTGAATATTATCAAATCCTGGTGCTTTTGCTGGCTTAACGTCTTTAAGAGCCTCTGATATGTCTTCGCTGGCGAAGGAGACGGAATGTTCCGTTTCTGTGGCAACATGTTTTAAAGATTTAAGTTCTCTATTTACATAGATGGTGTGTGCTTTACCCTTTGGTGTCCTGGATGTTTTTACTATATGTGATGCTACAGCATCTGGCTTAACGGCTGCCTCTCGGCGTTTCGTACGGACACCACTCCGCCTCTGCTTGATTTCTAGAAGTTTAGACTTTCTATTGTTTCGGTCCACTCTTGGCTTCTAGCGGCGTCTAGGCTGTACAGTAGTTTATCCACTATTTCTTGTCATAGGTTTCGCCTCTTGGTATGTGTTTTTTGGATACACTTAGCACGGCACCAACAAATCTGTGGTAGTTTTTGATATTAGGTGTAATCCACCTTAGGCATTTATCCAGATCCACAGAGAAGTCAATCCAGTTATCCCTTTTTAAAATTCCGTCTTGGACGTGGGATAGAACTAATTAAAGGGATTTGCGTCCCTACTTTTATTATTGCAGGTCGATGTTGGCTGTGTGGGAAATTAGTTAGAACTCTTCGTGAAGCCCCAAGAGCTAAGTCTTTGTTGTAGGTAGAGACAAAGCATAGGTCGGGGTTGTATTCCCGCCTCCATGCCGCGGATCTGAAGGTTGGTCGATCTTTGGCATCAAACAAAAGGTACAGGCGTTCGTCTTCTGCCCATTTTATTAAAACATGCCCATTCGCATCACTATTTTTATACTTCCACTGTTCATGATGGCTATTGTAATCTCCAACGTATACATATCTCAGCAGCAAACATTAGTTACAGGAAGGGACCGGCGATACTTTCCTGAAGAACTCCGGATTGGATTGAGTGGTGGTTAAGAAATCATTATTGATTTTTACATGGAACGAACATTATTTAATAAGACTTCAGAAAACTACTGAGGCATACGTAGTGATTTCTTCCAAACTTTTCTTGATTTCATTTACTATTCTATGACACTGTTTGGTTGTTGAATATTTTTGACAGAAACCAAACAGCATAGCAAGTGACCCAGGTCTCGATAACACGGAAAGAGTCCCACCAGAGCTCAATCCTTTTGATACCGTAGGTATCTGGGATGAGTGAATTTTCCCCTTAGGGGGAGTGTTAGCCGCATGGCTAAATCTGGATGTGTAATAAAAAATTAAAATTAGGTCAATACCGAAACGTGATATTGGTAAAACAATTATTATATAAATAAGTGAGGAGTTTTATTATAAATAACATTATTTATTGTAACGGGCCTTGGAAACCGCATATTACTTAAAAAGCATTCAGATTTTATTCGAGACAGTACATTTGGTTACTGTCATTATGAATTGAAAACGCGACCTATCTTGATTGTAAGCACGTTAAAATTTGCAATAAAGTGAAAAAGTAGCTTTTTGGGAAAAATGTCAATCTAAACCTCAACTGGGCTAGTGTGGTGAAAGACCAACGCCACACAATAATAAAATATATTATAATTTATCAATATTTTGACCTATAAATAATAGATCTTGAAGGTATAAAAGTATGTCTGTTTTTAACTGTACTTTATAAACAACCGTTAAACATGTGAATAAATACCTGGTAGTCCAATAAGCCGATTTCTCGGCTATATATTAGAAACTATTTATGTTATAACTTTAGGAAAAAAAATTTCCTTAGTAAAAGTGGCTAAGAGGAATCGCTGGAAATAACTTTCAAGTTTCTGGGTTAACCGCTAGGGGGCGTAACCTGTGAAGAAAAATTTGAAAACCAGTTTTTTGTGAAATATACCCAATTATACCAAGTGTTAAATAAGTAAACTAGAAAGAGGCCTAAATTCGGCACAAAGTTGTTCAAGTACTTTTATTTTATTTTTTCAAATAAATGGTAGGGAAGGGTGGGAAAGTATTTGTGGATAAATACCTATAACTTTCGTCTGGATCAACCGATTTTAACTAAATTAGTGTCATTAGAAAAGTGTGGATGATTCAATTTACACCTACTATAAAACAATTGCATTTAGTTTTAATTGTCATGGGTAGAGGGTACTTTCGAATAGAAAAAATTAAAATTTGTTTTTCTTCAAAATGTTTAATGGAAACACCTATTTATTGTAAATTATAATGGAACCGGATTATATTCGTATAAACGCATAAACATAAGTAAGTATAGTATTGACTCATCCTTTATTATAACTTAAAATTAAATATGTGAAAGATCATACAAATATCTCAATCATTAAAACTTAATGCCCAATTAAATGTTCAAATTGTTTTCCATCGATGTCCACACAAAGATGTAATCTTTCACGTGTAGACATAACAGCTGCTTCAATCTCAGCTGTTGATATACTATTTATTGCGTTTATAATACGCTGTTTCATGTCGTCTCGCGTAGTTGGTCGAGTTTGGTACACTAAGTCCTTCAATCTTCCCCACAGATAAAAGTCCAGATAAAGTCTGAAGATCTAGCTGGCCATGAAAATATACCTCCCCTTCCAATCCATTTATTTGGATAACTTGCATACAAATAATCTCGAACTCGTCTGGAAAAGTGCGCAGGACACCCGTCATGTTGTAATGTCATATTTCTTCTTGTTTGTAAGGAAATATCTTCCAATAAAACAGGCAACTGATTTTCCAGAAAATCCAAATATGTTTCGTCATTAAAAGTTCTATCAAAGAAATGTGGACCTACGATCTTTCCATCAACTATACCACACCAAACATTAAGACTTCATCTACCTTGAACCTGCACCTCATGTATCCAGTGTGGATTTTCTTTAGCCCAATAATGCATATTATGCAGATTAACACCACCCGCACTATTAAACGTAGTCTCGTCTGTCCACAAAATCTTTGACATGATATGCGGTTGTTTTTCTAGCAGACTCAACATCCAATTGCAGTAATCCAGCCTTGCATCAAAATCTCTCTCATGTAAAGCTTGGTGGAGAACTACATGATTAGGATGCAGTCAAAAAAACAGAACAACAAATATTGGTGAAAAAGAAATCCTATATTTAATAAAACTCAAAAAATCTTGAAAAATCCTCAATTGTTTCACAAGATAAATCGTGCATAAGTATTTTTAAGAAACGGATAAAAGGATAAAAGCGCCGTGTTGCCGTTTTTTATCGGAATATTAAAATTACAGTTGGATCTAAAGTTTAAAGGGAATTCCAAATTTCTGACCTAAACGTTCACTTTTTAATAAGAAAAACCAACCTGTGATGTTTTAAAATCCTTAGAACAGTAGTTTTAGGTATGTTTAATTCTATAGAGATTTGCTGACTACTTATATGTGGATTCTGTTGAATTAAAGCAAGAACATTGATTGAATTATCTTCGGTCATACCTCTACTACTTCGTTTAAAACAAAAACAATGAAAACTACCAGTTTCTCTTAATCTTCTTGTCTTTCTTCTGTGCAAAGTGCAATCTTCAATTCGAATTATAACACTTCGTAACGATGTTTTGACTGCTGTCAATAAAAAAACAATATGAACGCCCCGTCAAATTCATTGTCGTAGCCAACTTAGTTTCAAAAAAACTATTTTTAATCATATGAAATAACGATGGTCAAAATAGGTATCAACATTAAGATTCTTCTGATATAAAAAAATTTTAAAGTACCTACTGACAAATTTTTTAATTTAATTTATAATACAGGATGAGTCAATATTATACTCACTTCTGTTTATGCGTTTTTATTCATATCTCGAGTTCGACAAAAGCTATTAACATGCGGTTTGCGCCATTTTGTTACAAATTTAATCTAGTTCCATTATAATTTACAATAAATAGGTGTTTCTACTAAACATTTTGAAAAAAAAATCAAATTTTAATTTTTTCTAGTCGAAAAAACCCTCTATCTATGAAAATTAAAACTAAATGCAATTATTTTATAGTAGATATAAATTGATTCATCTACACTCTTTCTAATGATACTAATTTTCATTGAAATCGGTTGAACCAAACCAAAGTTATAGGTATTTATCCACAAATACTTTCCCACTCTCCCCCACCCTTTATTTGAAAAAATAAAAAAACAGCACTTGCACAACTTTGTACGGAATTTAGGCCTCTTTCTAGTTTACTTATTTAATACTTGGTATAATTGGGTATATTTTACAAAAAACTTGACAAAAATTTTACAAAAAACAAAGTTATAACATGAATAGTTTCTGATATATAGCCGAGAGATCGGCTTATTGGACCACCCGGTACAATAAAACTTGGGGTACACTTACACTTACACTTGGTATTTAATGAAAGTTTTTGATATCGGATTTATAAAGGCTACAATATTTGTATAATATAATCAAAGAATATAGACGCTTATAAGCGTCTATATTCTTTGATATAATTAATAGACATTTTTCATTGTTTAATTACTAAAACTACGTACAACATTAACAGAGCTTACCTTTGGTTTTTCGATCATCTTCTTTTTTGTTATTATTGTTATGATGGTTGTTATTATAACACACCCCACTTAGTATTTCTAAAAATAAAATATTTTGAAATACGGAATTAGAATTATTTATAAATCTAAAGGATATTTAAAAACTATTGTATTGGAAATCTGATTTTATTTGTAACTAAAAAAAATAACCAAAGAAATAAATGCTTACAGTTCAGACTGTTTAAAATATTTAATATTGTCTTTCGAAGGACGGCACATCAAAGATTACTCACATATTTCCGTATCCGGAAATGTTAAGATATAAAACTCCGCGATTGCCGCTTCCAAGCGAGAATGAGAAAGGAGAAGGATGAACGGCTAGCGTAAGCGTCTTAGTAATAGTATCCATGCCAAGTAAATGCTGTCAATAAATGCCAAGTAATGCTTAAGTCTACACTTGCAGACGCCACTAGCAAAGCCTATCCACGAAGGAGTGGATGGGTATGGTAACCCTAACCGAAGTGTTCATTGCCTGCTGGTTGGGGGATAGGCATGAGGCTAACTCCCTCATCCTGTAAAAACCTATTATTAGCAAAATCTCAAGACAGAAAAGCCGGAGTAAATTCAAGACGACGATCCAGGCACCGAACTAAGGACAATGACTTTAAGATTAATACATACTTGGAATGTAAGAACACTGTATGGATAGCGGGTCTGAAGTTGATCCAAGATAAAATCCTGAAATATGGAATAGATATTGTGCAATTGCTTCTTCTTCTTCTTGTAGTGCCTATCCGTTTCGGATGTTGGCAACCTTCATGGCAATCTGCACTTTGCACACTGCTGCTCTAAAAAGATTTGTGGTTGTTGTGTTGAATCACGTTGGTAGATTTTTCAGCCAGGAAATCCTTCGCCTTCCTGGTCCCCGTTTTCCTTCTACTTTTCCCTGCAAGATAAGTTGCAGCAGTCCATATCTTTCGCTGTTCCTCATGATGTGACCGAGGTATTCGATTTTGGCTGTTTTTATTGTGGTTAACAGCTCTTTTTCTTTTTTCATTCTCAACAGAAGACCCTCATTAGTAACGTGGTCGGTATACGATATCTTTAGGATGCGACGATAAAGCCATATTTCGAAAGCCTTAATTTTCTTGCAGGTGGCGTCTGTGAGAGTCCATGACTCAACTCCGTACAACAGTATAGGTATAAAGATGTAACATCGTAGTAACCTGATTTTTATGGACATTGATAAATCATGACATTTGAATAACTTAGCCATTTTTTGAAATGCAGATCTTGCTTTCTCTATTCTACATTTGATTTCTATGGAATGGTCCCAATTTTCATTGACGTTCGTACCAAGGTAGGTGTATGTTTTTACTCTTTCTATTTGTTGACCGTTTACACTGATTTGTCCAAATTGCTGTTCCTTCTTAGAGATCATCATGCATTTTGTTTTCTTAGTGTTTAGTGAAAGTCCGTATCTCTGACTGACCTCTGTGATTCTGTTCATTAACTCCTGGAGGGTTTCAGAACTGTCAGCGAATACTACCGTGTCGACCGCGTATCTAATGTTATTGATAGATTCTCTGTTGATTCGAATTCCGGCTTCAACATCACCCACTGCTTCTTAAAAGATTTCCTCAGAGTATATGTTAAACAACAGTGGTGATAGTATACATCCCTGACGGACGGCACGTTTGATTTTAATATCGTCGGATTCTCCTGCCTCTGTCCGGATAGATGATGTTTGATTCCAGTTTGCAATTTGCAATTAATTGCAATGTGCGGGAGCATGTCTAGCACCCAAGAAACAAGTAAAGTACCTAGGAGTGACATTGCACCAGAATGGAAAATGGGGGGAGCACGTGCGGGAGGTAGTCTGGAAGGCTGTCAATAGTGCAGCTGCGTTGGGGAGGGTGATGTAAAACAATGAAGGACAAAATCCGAAAGGAGGAGGGTCTTACACGGTGTTGTACAGTCCATCGTCCTTTATGCGGCACCAGTCTGGAGCGAGGCGGTAGAGATAACGGCCTATAGGAGTCTCATGACACGTGTGGACAGAACAAGTCTGTTGCGAGTGGCATGCGCCTACAGGACCGTGTCTGCGGCAGCCTTGTGGACCATCACTTGATGTGTTCTTTTGCAGGTTTTGGCGGTGGAAAGAAAAGAGCTCTATGAGAGAAGAAGCCCAAACCTTACTGTGGCCGAGAGAAGACAGGAAAAGGAAAGGTAAATTGAAAGATGGCAAGAAGAATGGAACAACACGGAGGATGTGGCACAGTGGACGAAAATGCTAATCCCGAACATAAGAGATTGGGTGGACTGTGGACACAAGCGACTGGATTAATACCTGACACAGGTACTCACAGGGTATAGGTGTTTTAGGGCCTACACCTCTAGGATCGGAAAGGCTGACACAGATGAATGCCTATACTATGGATACTCGAATACTCTGACACATATGATGTAAGATTGCAGCAGATGAATAGTGGAAAGGAACAGAATGGAGAGAGAGACATGTATGAATTTTGTTACAGTGAGTCATGTTGGACTAACATAAACAGCTATATCCGAGCAGTGATCAAGAAAAAGGAAGATAAAGAAAGACAGCTGGACCAACGGCAAAGATAAGAGTGAAAGATGCCGAAAGTTGAAGCTAGAAAAGTGGGTCAGACTGTATGACTTAGAATGCGTGAGTCAGACTGTGGGGAAGGAGGAAATGCCCGTCTGGGAATGATGCCGAACTGGGAGCGATGAGGATCTTATACGCTCTACCTGGAACGAGACAGGGAGCCTTCTTGCTGATGAATAAAGTGTGGATGTGTACGAATGGAGAATGAATGAATAAAGGTTGTGCTTCGGAAGTGATGCCGACCTTACAGCGGCCATTCCGCTTCCAGATCGCTGGATAACAGAGGAGCGTCTGGTTTAGCAGGTAGGCGTTCAGCGTAGACTCGGCGACGAGAGGGCATTTTAAAGTACCTCAGGAACCATTGCCGGGAGTACGAAGAACGAATCCTGCACTAAGGTTAGTCAGGCGGCGCCCTGGACTGAGATGTCTTTTGAAGATTCCAAATGAAAAGACGAAAAAAAACCTAAGAGTATTACAAGAAAAGAATATCGTAAAAAGAAGGCAGACTAAGAAAAAAATGGATACAGCAAGTAGTAGAAATGGGAAAAGTTAAACAAAAATCACTCGAGGAATTGAAAATAATGGCAGGAAATAGAAAAGAATGGAAGAGATGGGTGACTGGAAATTAAAATAGCTATTCCAAATCCTACACGCTGATAGAGTAAAAGGAAGGGGACAAAGAAAGAAAGAAAAGATTCGATTTGAAAATGATATAAAGGTTGCTGGTGTGAGCACATATTCATGAATGTTAGGGAAATAAGCCTTCTATTTACAACCCGTTATAGATTATTAAAGTTGGTAAAAGAGAATGGGCTACCGATTTCGCTGTTAACAAACTTTTACGGCATCTTCAGACCAGGCCCTTAAGAAAGGAAGACTACTACATGGTGTATATAAATAAATGTGTATATGACAAAACAAACAAATATTAGTTGAGTAGTACAGAGGACTTAATCAATAGTCAGTCAATTATGACTAGTAGATAGAATAAAGTAGAATACAAATATGCATGTGTGCGTTAACGCACGTGAAAATCATTCAAAATTTTGTTAAAAAAAGTTTTTTTTAAGTTTTTTTAAAAGTTTATTTAAAATGAGGACCTAAAAAATTTTTGGAATTTCCAGATTACTAATTTAAGAAAATTCGGAAAATTATTATTATTATTATTCCTAAACTAAGTCAGTCAAAAGGAAAACAAAAAATAAATACATGTAGAATTGAAAAGCTATAAAGAATATGACAGTACCTATGCTTTAAGATAACTAGAGCACAGATGAGAAAGATACAATATGATATTTATCGTCTATTGATAGACTATAATAAATTTGAAATAGTATTGTTTATAAGATCTAATAAATACTTACCATGACTGTTGATGAAATTCGCTAAGTAGAGATCCAGTTCTCTAACAGATACATTAATATGATATGGGTTAACACAAAGTCCAGGTTGAGAACAGTCTGGATTTTTTTCTAACCTTTCACCATCTGTACTTTCTAAAGGAATTGCTTTAAATAATATCACCATAACGAGATCAAGTCGCCAAACTTTATCAGCCTGACGAAGGCAGTCTATTCGGCGCATTTTGCCCTTTTGGTCAGGGTTCGAGAGGACGCAAACGGCGGATCGCTTGCCAGTTATACTTAAAACGAAGTCTTCACGACATTCTTGAGTAATATCTTTGCGTAGCTTCCCCAACAAACGAGACGCCCATTTTTGTTTGACTTCCGCCTTCTCGTTCTACAAAGAATAACGAAAATTTAAACAGTTTTATATAAAAACGGATTAGCTAAAACTAACAATATTTAAAAAAATCCACAAAGAAAACAATTCCTGTAGCTGGCTGTATACCACGTATCACAAAAAAGAGGTTAGTCTTCGTAAATGGGTATATTTATTTAAAAAAAAAACCCTTAAAAGGGCTACATAAAAAAAAACAAACGTTTTCGGACTAAACAGTCCATCAACAGGTTTAAAATTGCTAGGTTAAAATGTCTGAGCCACCAAAATACCAGGGTAAAAACCCTTTAAATTACATGTAGTTATTAAAGATTGTACATATTGTTGTTATAAAACTGTGATGTTAAATATTAAATTGAATTTGACTTCAGGTAACATGCTTAAGTGACTTCCAGTGTCCGGAGAGTAAACCTCTTCAAACGGACTACAGCTGGTAACTGAGCTACCTACTTTTTTTTTAAACATATTTATTTAAGTAATTTCTTATTTTTATACATATTTTTGAAATACATTTGAATCTGACAGATTCATAAAATGTAAAACTGTTCGTATATCACACCATCAATAACGCTCTAGTCTTGATATAAAAATTTAAATTTTTAAATATTCAGGCTTTGTTTAATATAAAAAATAGATATTCAAAAATTTTAAAAGAAAATCTAAATTTTAAATTAATTTGCAGAGTTTAAGCATTAGAATTTTTTTATAAAGTTCTATTTTTACTCACAACAGGCCGTTAAGGTCTAGGGCATTTTTTTACACATAATCCTAATATTAACTAATTACAATTATTTTAAACAAAACTTTAACTTAAATATGTATATACAACATTCTTAACTACTCTGAAGGACCTGGTGGACAATATTTCTCCATTCGCTTCTATTTTGTGCTTTTCTTTTCCAGTCCCTCACCTTCACGTGTTTAAGGTCTTCCTCCACTTTATTAATCCACCTCGTTCTGGGTCTACCTCTTCTTTTGGGGCCGATTAGTTTTCTGGTTATTACTAGTTTGGGCATTCTGTTTGCTGCCATTCTTTCCACATGTCCCAACCATCTGATTCTTTGTGACTTGACGAACTTGGTAATGGTAGGTTCTTTGTATAAAGCCATTAATTCATTGTTGGTTCTTCTCTCTCAACCATCTTCTGTCTTCCGTCCTCCGAATATGCGTCTCAATATTTTCCTTTCCCATCTTTCCAGAGTATCCTCTTCCTTCTTATTTAATATCCATGTCTCACCGGCATATGTTACTGTGGTCGAATTACTGTTTTATATATTCTGAGTTTACCTTGTCTAGAAACGTATTTTGAGTTCAGTATGGCTCTTAAACTACCTAATTTTTTGTTCCCTTTTGCTATTCTGGCTTCGAGCTCCCATTTCTCTTTTCCATTTTCATCGAAAACTACACCCAAGTATTCAAATTTGTCCACCCTTTTAAAACTATAGCTTTTACCACTTACAGACCTCACACTAAAGTCTTCTTTTTTCCCTTCTGTCCCTCCCATGATCATATATTTGGTTTTGTCTTCATTTAGTTCCAATCCGAATTTATGTGCTTCTTCGATGATTTTCTTCACAACTCTTCTTAATTCTTTCTCGGTTTTTTAGTATCGTTAAATCTTCAGCAAATGCCAAGCACTGGTGCTCATTTTTCATGATTGTTTCTTCCACCTTCATGTTGCATTTTCTGATTGCAGTTTCTAACACTAAGTTGAATAATGCAGTGGATAAAGGATCTCCCTATCTCAAGCCTTTTGCAACCGTAAATTGATCTGATATGTGACCCTGCCAAGCAATTTCACACTTAGAGTTATTTAATGTCATTTTTACTAGCCGGATCAGTTTCTTTGGTATACCCAAATGTTCCATTGCTCGATACATTTTGACTCTATCACTCTATCATATGCTTGTCTAAAATCCACAAACAAAACATGCAGGGGAACTTTACCTTCATAACAAGTCGTTTGTATCTCCTTTAATGAGAAGATTTGGTCTACAGTAGATCTGTCCTTTCTAAAGCCGGCCTAATATTCATGTAGGATCTTTCCGTGTAGCAATTTAGTTTATCTCTCAATATTCTTGCCAAGATTTTGTATACCGTGTCTAGTAAAGCTATACCTCTATAGTTGTCACACTTCAGTTTGTCTCCTTTTTTATGCAGAGAGCATATGCGGGCCTCATACCACTCCAATGGCATTATTTCCTTTTCCCATACTTGCACTAGTAGCTGATATATTTTTCTTTGTAGTTGTTCTCCACCAAACTTGATCATTTCTATGCATATGTCATTTTTACTAGACTTCTGTTATTTTTCATTTCTTGTATTGCTGTCACCACCTCCTCCTCTTGTAGGCTGCCTTTCAACTATCGCATCTTCTCCAACCGTCCAGTTGTCTACTGCTTCGTGGTCCACCTCACCATTTAATAATTCTTCAAAATGTTTTTTACATTCCGTCATAATTTCTGCCGGATCGCTAATTAAATTTCCGTCTTTACCTTTATATAACTACAGTGGCTTTGGAACCTTTTCCCATCTTTTTAACTTCTTGATAGAACGAGCTCACCTCTTTGTTTTTAAACTTCTCTCTATTTTCTATTAATATTTGTTGTCTGATCTTCTTCTTTTCCTTTGCTATCGCCTGACACTCTTCGTCAAACCATATCCTTTGTTTGTACTTCTCTTGGAGTCGCACTTAACTATTTTCTCGCTAGCTTCTCCTACGGCAGATTTAATTTGTTTCCAGGCTTGATATGTTCCGTCGACATTCTCCTTCACCCTTCTGTTTTGGTGCTTGCTGATGACCATCGTTTTTGTCTTCTTTGTATTCAATTTCATTCCAAATTCTCTACAGGCTGTCGTTACTCGGTCCATTAAGCGTTGCAGGGCTTCAGCATTATCTGCCAGTATGACAGTGTCATCAGCATATCGCAGGTTATTTATACATTGCCCGTTTATAATTATACCATCCGAGGTGCCTTCCAAAGCTTTCTGAAATATCTTCTCAGAGTAAACATTGAACAGCAAAGGTGATAGGACACATCCCTGTCTTACTCCCTTCTCGATATTGATTTTTCCAGATGTTTCGCTTTTTATTCTGATTTTAGCCTTTTGTTCTTGGTAGAGGTTTGAAATGATCCTTAAGTCTTTATCGTCGATATTACATGACCTTAAAATATCTATTAGTTTATCATGTTTCACCAGGTCAAACGCCTTCTGAAAGTCTATAAAACACAAGTATACATCAGAATCGACATCTCTACATCTTTCAACTAGCACACGTATTGAAAAAAGTGCTTCTCTTGTTCCGAACCCATTCTTAAAACCAAACTGAGTTTGACCAGTGTGTTCGTCTAGTTTATTGTATACTCTATTGTGTATTACTCGTAGGAAAAGTTTCAATATATGATTCATCAGGCTAATAATCCTATGGTCTTCACATTTCTTGGAGTTTTTCTTCTTTGGTAGTGGTATAAACACCGATGTCAGCCAATCATTTGGTATTATGCCTGTTTCGTATATTTTGTTAAATATATCTTCCATTACTTCGATGTGTTCGTCTAGTAATATCTTTATTATTTCAATTGGGATATTATCTTCCCCAACAGCTTTTCCGTTCTTTATCTGATTTGCCGCTTTGATAATTTCTTGCTTTGTGATATAAGGTCCAGTCGATGCCTCCTGCATGTAAATGTTCGTCCTCTCTCGGTCTTGAAACATCTCTTCCACGTATTCTCTCCATCTACCTATTTGATCTTCTATGTTCAGTAGCGGGTTCCCATGTTTATCTTCGATGAAAGACGTAGGAGTTTGTTTAAATATTCCAGCGGCTTCTTTTACTTTTTTATGTAGATTGAAAGTATCATGTCTTTGTTCCAACTCTTCAATTTCTTGGCATCTTTCACTTAGCCAGGTTTCTTTGGCTTGTTGGATCTTTATTCTGATATTCTTGTGTATTTGCTTGTATGTTGTTTCATTTTTACCTCTGTATTTTCTTCTTTCGTCCATCATGTTTAGAATTTCTTCTGTCATCCATGGTTTGTTCTTTTTTTCGTGTATCTTGTTTGAGGTAGTCTTCTGTTACTCTTGTAAGTGTTTTCTCAATATAGTGCCAGTCTTCCTCGGGAGTTTGTGTCGATTGTACTGTTCTGTTACTCAAGTGTCTATGTATTTCTTCCCGTATTTTATTACTAGTGGATTCTTCTTTAAGCTTATCTGGGTTAATAGCTATTATTTGCTTATTTCTTTTTGTTCTTTTAAATTCTATCCTAATTGTTGCAAGAAGAAGATTGTGGTCGGTGGGGATGTCAGCTCCGGGGTATGTCTTGCATGCTTTTACTGCGTTTTTGTATCTTTTGTTGATCATTATGTAATCGATTTGATTTCTTGTGATGCGTCCTTCTATTCCATCTGCTGGAGATTTCCACGTGTAGAGACGTCTGGGTGGTAACTTGAAAAAGCTGTTCATTATACTGTACTGATTTTCTTTACAGAACTGAAGCAGTCTATCTCCCCTCTCATTTCTTATTCCGAGGCCAAACTCCCCCACCGTGTCATCTTCTCTTCCTTTTCCAATCTTGGCGTTAAAGTCTCCTAATATTATGTTGGTTTCATGCTTCTTTGTCTGCAGTAGAGTTTTGTTTAGGTCTTCGTAAAATTGTTCTATTTCTTCTTCTGTGCTTTGACTAGTTGGGGCATATACCTGGATAATATTCATATCGACTGGTTTGCTGTCTATTTTTATTAGCATTATTCTATTTGATGTTGGTAGTAATCCAGAAACTAATTTTGCAATTTCATTAGATGTAATTATTGCTACACCGTTTTTATTTTGAGTGCCTTCATCTCCAGAATAGAATACTGTATAGTTGCCCATCACACAGGTACCTGTATTTGGCCATCTTACCTCACTGCATCCCAGTATATCGATATCAAGTCTTTCCATTTCTTGAATTAAATTTGCGGCCTTTCCCGCTTCATATAGACTTCTCACATTCCATGTGCCTATTCTTTTTGTTTTCCTCCGGGGATTCTTAGCACCCTCTCCTCATTTAAGAGGTGCCCGGGACTGAGGGCCGTTGTTTTAGGTTCCATGAGCATTATGTAATTTTGCTGGGGAAATATTAGTGTAGTGGTTTCCCGTTGCCTTCTACACCGCTGTACATGTGCCGCTTCTGTGAATGTCACCACGCCACATGCTGTCTAATTCACAGCCATTTCAGTCTGCCTGTGGTTAGTGTTGGATCAGCCAGCTGCCACTTTCCAGTGCTAGTTTTATACAATCCCTAAAACCATTGGGCTGCCACCTCCGCTCTCCAGACCGTTGTGAAGACCTTCTCTTCCGCCCTGGATACCGTTGTGGACTTCATCCGTGACCCTGGACAAGGGACCCTTAGCAGGTTCTAGTTTCCCGGGTCAGGAAACACCTGGAATCTGCGGAAGGCAGGGATTGATTCACTTCCCCTGATAGGACTATCCGAAAGAAGTTCCTACCCGCTACCTTGTACCGCTACCACAATAGTTACTGACCACAATAGTTTTAAAAGACCATTCAACTATTTTGTATTAAATTACTTTTCTCATAGTAGAAATGTATTTAGTAACCTCCAATATATTCAATAACTATATTCATATTTACTTACTTGTAAAGCCTCCTTGCATTGTCTTTCCTCCTCCAAGGACATTCGTTTTTCATGTTTTTTGTAATATTTTCTTTTTGCAGCTTGCAGGTTGAACCATGTGTAGGAAAAGGATTTAACAAAAGGCAAAAGTGCCTCAATAAAGGGATGGAATTCGTCCTGCAAAAAATTTAATATTAATATGTATATTCTTCCCAAAAAGATAATAGAGAAGGACTATTAATTTACATATATCTATTACATTCAACAAATGGTCATTATGCATTGTTTGAAGTTTGCAGTAACAGTTAGGACTAGCAAGAGGATGGACATGATCGTGTATTAGTATAGTTGCTTTGGTTGTGACAATATAAATAAAACTACTGAGATGCCACGTGCACGCACATCTACACAGATAAATAATACAAAAGTGGCTTTATCAACTGAAAAGTTTGCTCACAAAGAAAAATAAGAGCTAACACATACATTCCTGTACATTATCTTAATATTTAAACGATGCTAAGTATTCATTTCTTCATCAAAGATGTGATATCAAAATTGATTATGCAGAAGACAAGTAAGCACATTCATAGTATAGGATAATATAAACTATTATTTATATATCTAAAAATAAACTGAAAAACATCTGCAAGGAAGAACCCTCATACAGATTTTTTTTAGGTATAGATTCCGTAAATGTTTAACCTAATTATCGCCTTTGGGTTATTCTCATGGTATCTTTGCCATTACTGTTGTCGAAATTAGAGAATTGGTCTATATCTTGGACTTTTGTTTAGCTTGCATTTATATTTCTTTTTACATCATCCATTCATCAACATTTTCTGTACCTGTTCACCTATGTTGTTGTCTCAATTGCTGTAATCAACCGATGCTTTTAGTATAGCAGTCTTTGGTAGCTTTTTGTATGTTTTATTGATGCTATTTTTTTACGAAGATGTCTTAGAACTTAGTCTTTTAAAATAACTTACTCAATATAAAGAAAGAAACTATAAGGAAGACAGCTATAACTATCTTCTAAACTGTCTTGCTCTAAAATGTTCACTATTTCTAGCCATCGTATGCCACCTGGCATCTATCAGTTGATGTGTAATAGAATTTTTGGTGTGCAGAGATCTCGTATTTCATATAGCTGAAATCCTCATCCTTTTTAGATGCAGGACCTCCTCTTTATGATTAAAATTGAATGGATGTTTCTTATTTCGATAGCCTCTCTGAATTACCTCAGGAATCTTCACTAATACCAGAATGAACCAAAAAAGCTAGTGGACGCAGACACAATAAAGTAAAACACAGCCCCACGGAAACTATTCTGAGCAAAACTAGTCAGTCGATACCAGGATACTTCTATTGAACTACAATTTGAGAAAAATATACAAAGGATAGAAGCACTTTCACTGCCCCAACATTCATAACGAGAATATTTCATTAAGACCGACTGTCAGAACAACTTTACTAAAATCTTACAGTGACAGTCTGGGATTTGAAGCTGTTTTATGTAGAACTTAAAGAATATCCTTTCTTTTCAGTCTTGACCCCTCGGAAAGAGTGTAGTGGTGATCGTAATGTCTTGTATTTTCCGTCTCTAAAGTCTCTGTCTCTGGTCATTTCTTTTACCTCATTCATAGGTCTTTTACATATTCCTATAATTTCGTCGATCCATCTTGTTGGAGATCTTCTTCGTGATCTTCGGCTGGCTACCTTTCCTTGGGTCTTTTCCTGTTTTCTGTATCTGCTTTCATAACATGTCCAAAGATTTTAATTGTTGGAGATGTACTTTGCTGGAAAGCAGTTTGCTGTTCTTTAGCTCATTTTAAATTGAATTATTTGTCCTGTGGTTAATCCACGGCATTCGTAACCTTTTTCTCAAAAAAACATTTCAGTAGCTTCTATCTTTCTTTTCCGCTTGTCGTAGGGCAGTCACTGACTATGGGCGGTGATCAATACTAAACAATTACTAAGACCAATGTACACTAATGAGTTTCGGCGTAATTTTACTGTTTACCATAGTGCCAATTAGTCTTTTTGGTGTAGACAGTGACCAAAAAAATCTTTTTCGTCACTGTCTGACCACAAATATTTCAGTCGGAGCAGGATATCGTATACTCTTGTCTTAGTTTTCAATGGCAGAAACTTGTTTCTTTATATTATATCTCTGAATATACCCGCTTATGCAACGATTTCTTAATACACCCGATGATTTTCGTCTCAAAGTAAACAAGTCATTCGTTGTTCCCCTTCCTGGCATAAACCGAAACTGTTCTTCTCCTATCGATGTCTCTCTCCTTAACCTTCTTTCTACAGTTCTCTCCCAACTTTTTACTATGTGCGACATTAACTTTATCTCTTTATAGTTCTTACAGTCCTAAATTTCTCCTTTATCTTTATACAGCTGATACCATCACACTCTCTCTCTCTCCATCCATTGTGCATCCTTTTTTCCTCATATATACCCTGCTTATCATTTTCCACAAAATATTAACCTCTTCCTCTCCTAGAGCCTTCCAAACCTCAACTTGTACTTGAATTGTTATATGTACTCCTAAATATCTGAACGGCATTGCCTAGTTTATGGTTTTTTTTTCGGAAGCCGTTTGTTATAAACCGGTAATACTACAGCCAATTCGCTTTTTGGACACCTACCGTTCATTCATGATACCCATTCCAGAATTTTTGAACCGTTTATTAGTATGTATAGGTTATCTGCTACAGAGTCCGCAGATTCATTTTCTATTACACAGGCGGATGTCCAGTAAGACATATACAGCTGGTGTTTAGACCGTTGCAGTCAAAATCAGTTTAACTCTACTGATAACTCGTCGTTGCAATAGTACAACTACTGAATACGAGAGGAACCGTTAGTTTTGACATTTGATTGACCGTATGGACGGACCTTCTATGACCGTATCCTTTCTAGTCAAAAGTGGCAATGATATATCTCAGAGTTCCATGAGCCGAAAGACTCTAAAGGAATGTAACTTTACTAAGCAATCGTAGCTCCTGTTAATCGAGCCCTTATTTCCGTTGAGCCTACTGCTTTACGGTCAGATGGATCATTGCCAGTAAACTAGATCTGTTCGATTTGGGAACTCAGGATTATCTGTAGACCACTTTTGTATCTAGCAGGATGTTATTGGGAAGCTATTGGGACTTGGTCCTTAGCTTGAAGATTTCTGTTATGGGTTAGACGAGACTCCTGGTATATTTTAAAAAAATAAAGCTTGTTTTTATATTAAGGGATCATGATAACCCAAAGATGTAAATTAAATATTTGTAGGAAGAATTGAAACATAGGTATAGAGCCTTAGGATATACCGGATTTACTACAAGGGGTATCAAACAATATAAACGTCCAAAAAGAGTTAACTGCAATACCGACTCACAAGGAAAGCTAAAAGGCAAAGATCAGTTATTCCTGAACACATGACACAAAATACTACCAAATTGTATTTGAAGAAATACGGGTACATATTAGTACATTACAAAACTAGGGATATTCAAAAACACCCTTCCAACTTTAACTGTAAAAAAGATGGTCTACATCCAATAACTATCCATCTTTAGCGCTATAATGTACGATTTTTCCCAGGCGCACCTATTTGGACAAATCCACAATGCTCGGAAAGCACAACTGCAGACAATATGTGGCTAGCTATGCTGATACTATGCGTATGTCATACGGCTTCTCAGCATGCAGTCTCTTCATCTTGTTTCGTCAATTCTTTTTAGATAAATCGCCCTTGTGATTGCTCCATAGGTGTTGTCGAATGCTCCCTTATATATCGAGAAATGCACTCAGCATCAGGTCTTGATTTTCCAGAACATACTTAAAATTCTGTACGAGATGGTACAGTGCCTTTTCCGTAGACCGCTTTGTTCTATCCGCTCTACAGCATATACTTCAGTAGATGTTACTTGAACACCATTGTGTAAATCTTCGGGTAAACAATGATATCAATTCTTATATTCAAGTCTCGTGTTATATATCCAACAAGCAGAGTATTTGTTTTATTGGTTGGCTGCATATAGCTACTCTTAACAAGAGTTTTGATCACCGTTACTACATTTGTTTTATAAACGATTATTTTGAAGATTTTGCAATATATCTTCATTTTTAGAAACCATATCCATAGCTTAACTAATCATAACCTAATCACAAAGAAACTGACAAAATTCCAGAAAATTTGTTACTGAGGAAAATTCCATTCAGCCCAAATGTTTTTCGGGTAAAAAAATTACTATTTACTGATTACTAATTTTCGATCGTGTTTTTTAATGTATTTACATGAATATATTTGAACTGTATACAGGGTGATTCAAAAAGGTATGTCATAAATTAAATCACACATTCCAGGGACAAAAATAAATTGATTGAATCCAACTTACCTTAGTACAAAAGTGTTCACAAAAAAAGTTACAGCCCTTTGAAATTACAAAATAAAAATTGTTTTTTTGCATTATCTCCTAAACTACTTGACATTTTGTAATGAAAATGGACACGTTACTTTCTTGTTCTGAAAGCATTTTTCATACAAAAGAAACAACAAAATCTAAGCACACAGAAAAATTTTAAGGGGGTGTGCAGCCCTAAATCCTCCCAAGCTTTTGAGTACGTTCAAATCAAATGAATTTTGTGGCATCATTAGTTTAACACATTATTTTTAAAACTTTTTTGCCTTTTATCACTTTTTCGAAAAACTAGTTTTTTCCTAGTTGACCATAAAATTACAAATAGTTTCTTTCCATGACTACAGAAGATCTGCGAAAAATTTATTTGAAATTTCATGATGCCTATGGAATTGGTCCAGCTGAGGTAGACGAAGATCTAGCTGCGTTTAGGTCCTTTATCGCTGCTGAAAGAATTATCCATCTACAAAGATCAAGGGAATGTCATCAAAATTACTTTTCCACCGCTTCTCCAAGACGAAATTTTTAAATGTTTCGACGTGTTCTGAGGTTCTAGAATCCTCAAATTTAACTGCTAGCAACTTTGGCATGGTTCTTATTAATATTCGATCGATTAGAAATAAGACAGACGAATTATTTTTGTTTCTGGAAGAATTAGGGTTTCCCCAGTTAGTTGCAGTGACGGAACACTGGCTTGAAGTTAATGAGCCAATTTTCATTCAAGAATATACCACAATTGCTAGGTATGATCGTCCAAGTTCAGCTCATGGTGGCACTCTAATTCTTTCAAATAACAATGATTTTTCTTCAGTTTCGAAATATGACTATTTGCTGGGTGAAAACTACTTCGAATTTTCTTTGATTTATAATAAGAAATTTAATCTATACATTATTTGCATTTATAGATCACCTAGCTCTGATACTGAACTATTTTTTCAGAGCCTGCTAAATTTGTTAGATATTCTGCCCATTAAAAGCAGAAAAATTTTATCTGGTGATTTTAATATTGACTACTCTGCTGTTTGTGCGACCCAACTGTCTTTGGTAACTATTTTTGAATCATATGGTCTCACAATGCACGTTAATTCTCCAACAAGAATCTCAAAAACATCATCCTCGACAATTGATTATGTGGTTTCCGATTTTCCACCCGCTGACGTCCATTCTACAGTTATTAGTGGGGGGCTTTCTGATCATGAAGCGGTATATACCAAGTTTAGCAGTTTACAAACACCTCACTCAAAAACCCGACGATTAGGTAGGATTTTTTCCACTCAAAATAGACTAAATAGACTTGTATCTATTTTTAATAAAGCATTTCCTCTATTAAACATCAGGCCAAAACATAACAAACCTTGGATTACCAAAGGCATTCGCATATCTGCGAAAAATATGCGTTCTCTGCTATATATTAAAAAATTTAATGACAGTATCCCCATCTCTGATTATATCAACAAGTACAGAAAATGCTATATAAAACTACTCAAAGTAGCCAAAAAATCCTACTTTCATAATCGCTTAACAAGCTCCAAAAATATTTCAAAAGAAACTTGGTCAATAATAAACGATTTTCGAAATAAAACCAGTACAGCGAATCAAACCTTTTCTTTTCCTAACCCCGAAAATCTAAATGATTACTTTGTTAATGTGAGTAAAAATATAATCTCAACTATTTCGCCACAACAAGATCCAGTTTCCTATCTCTCTAATTCAAAAAACATTGCTGATACCTTCTTTTTAAGACCAGTTGATAAGACGGAACTCATTTCAACAATTCGTAGTATAAAAAGCACATCGTCCTGTAGTACAGATGGATTATCTATTAAAATTTTCTCAAATCTACCGCATAATGTTTTGGAGGTCATGGTCTCGCTAGTAAATGATTCCCTTGAAAAAGTACATTCCCTAACTGCCTAAAGACTGCCATCGTCATTCCTCTTCATATAGGTGGAGAAAAATCTGATGCCTGCAACTATAGACATAGACCTATTGCCTTGTTACCAGCACTATCAAAAATTATTGAAAGACTTATAAAAGTTCGACTTATGCCCTTTCTCCTTAAATATAATATTTTATCGCAAAATCAGTTCGGCTTTTTGTTTAATAAATGCACTAGTGATGCCATATTTTCTGTGTTACATGATGTATATCTATCACTAAACAGTAACCTCTCCTCCGCCACCGTTTTCTGCGACTATTCCAAAGCCTTTGACTGCGTAAATCACGACATTCTATTAAAAAAATTATTTTTCTATGGAATTCGGGGTGTGTCTTTGAACTGGTTCAAAACTTACTTGGTAGGTAGGAAACAATTGGTTAGAATAAATGACACCGACTCTAGTTGTAAAGATATTGAGTGTGGAGTACCGCAAGGTTCAGTATTAGGTCCCATTCTTTTTTTACTTTTCATTAATGACATCACTTACTTGAAAATTAAAGGGAAAATTTTTCTATTTGCTGATGATACCAGTATTACTTGGAGCAGCTCTGATATTTCAACGCTTCATTCAATTATAACCTCTGATTTACTTATAATCAAGGCTTGGTCAGACTCCAACTTACTTAGCTTTAACGTGGATAAGACTGTAGCATTATCTTATAAAGGAGTCATGCAACCCTTGCTTTTGAATGAGAGCCAAATCAATATCGTAAATTCCGTGAAATTTCTAGGTATTCCCATTGACAGTGATCTCAAATGGTCCTTGCATACTGACTCCTTAAGGAAGAAACTAGCCTCAGCTTGCTTTGCAATAAGATCTGTTTCGAAGGAACTAAATTTATCTTCTGCCAAAATGGCATATTTCTCATTGTTCGAGTCCCATCTCCGATATGGGCTTCCATTTTGGGGTTCTAGTACAACGGCCCAATTTGATACTATTTTTAAGTTGCAAAAAAGAGCAATCCGTTATCTATTTGGTCTCAAAAAAACAACACATTGCAAGACCTACTTCAAAAATCACGGAATTTTGACGCTTCCCTCTTTATTTATTTTGGAAACCGTTTGTTTGATTCGAAAGCATCTAAACATTTTTCCCGATAGACCTGACCATGGCTACTCCATTAGAAATTCGGATTGTAACGTTTATTTGCCGATCCCGTCCACTCTGCTAGTAAAGAATTCTATTCTATATTGTGCAAAGAAACTTTATAATCACCTTCCAAGAGAAATTAATTCCACAACATCCTTCATTAAGTTTCGTAAGGTGACAAAAATCTATCTCTCAGAAAGACCATATTATTCAGTTGACGAGTTTCTTAATGTATAACAAAGAAACAAAATTAGTATTGTTTATAATTACATTTGGATGTCTCAAGCAGTGGCTACAATTTGTCTCATTTGTTGTTGTCTGTACATTATGTAGGTTATACAATAACTTTACTAATTTAAAATTGTGTTATTCTGTTTTTTACTATATTTGTTTTTGTTTTATACTTTTTGTACTATTTGACTGATTTATTTTTTAGCTTTGTCCATAAAATTGTTCAATAATTTTCAGTGACAATAAAGCATATTTCTATTCTATTCTATTCTATTCTATTCTATTCTATTCTACGGATACAATAATTACAAACAGTTCCATCAATAGTCAATAATTTGAAGCTATCATTTATTGTGTGAATACGATTAATATTAAAAATTTTGATATTACAATGGCCTACACATTTCAGGAAATGGCAGATATGCATTTAACTTTGGGTAAGTTAATTTAAAAATAATGTGTTAAACTAATGATGCCACAAAATTCATTTGATGTGAACGTACTCAAAAGTTTGGGGGGATTTAGGGCTGCACACCCTGCTTAAAATTTTTCTGTTCGCTAAGATTTTGTTGTTTCTTTTTTATGAAAAATGCTTTCAGAACAAGAAAGTAACGTGTCCATTTTTATTACAAAATGTCAAGTAGTTAAGGAGATAATGCAAAAAAACAATTTTTATTTTATAGCTTCAAAAGGCTGTAACTTTTTTTGTGTAAACTTTTGTATTAAGGTAAGTTAAATACAATCAATTTATTTTTGTCGGCGGAATGCGTGATTTAATTTATGACATACCTTTTTGAAACACCCTGTATATGTATGTGAATGAAATGCTGTTATAAATAAAGGATACAAAAATAACAACCAAAAAGTGAAATAAAGAATAGTATCAGGGTAAAATAATGTCACACACACCCAAGCTAATTTACAGATACATTAACGAAATTAAACACAGCTAATATTAATATACAAGCAATAATAATATAAATATTAATATGCAAGCAATACAAATAAAATTGAAAACATAATTCTACTAAAACAACTTTAAAATATGTGTTTTTAAATTGCCTGAAAAAAAAACAGTTCCAATTGATTGGCAATTCTGAATTTATTTAAATATCTGGTTTTTTATGTTGCTCTTCGTTTTCATTTTTAACTTTTTCAACAAAGGGGTGACACTTTGAAAATTTTCCACTATTAATATCTTCTTACCAGTAAATCATATGAAAAATCAGAAAGATAGGTTAATTTTATTTTCAAGAAGAAGGCTTTCAGTGAATATTTTCAGGCCTTAATGTTCAACCTTCTAAAGAAAGGGTAAACTTACAATTTTTTATATCAAGGGGGTCAAATGGTAAATTATTTTAGATCACGGTTTATTTTCTCTCCAATGGTTCTAGCTCAGCAGTTATAAAAAATCCGGATCGAAAATTATAGAATTCAGAACTTGCCTGCACTAAGATTAGTGGCTGTAAAATTATTATATATATACATCGGTTTAGAACGTCTTTCGACGTTGTCCGATACCTAAACACCATCTCTTCCTATCTTCGCAGTCGTTTGTTGTTAAATTTCTTTCGCTCATGGACTTGTTTACGCCGTGTTGCCATTCTAATCTGGTTCTTCCTCTTTTCCATCGACCTATCGGTTGCCATTCTACTACTTTTTTGGGAAGTCTTGTTGCTGGCATCCGTTGAACATGCCCATACCACCTTAATTGTTTCTTCTCTATATCTTGAGTTATATTTTCTTCTATTCCCATACGTTGTTTTATTTTTTTTTAAGTTATTATGTATCTGAGTTATTATGTATCTAAAGAAAAATTATTTTATTCAGGTTTCTTTTAGTTGAGATGTAAAATAATAATGTTACATATTGATGTAATTCCACAAATAGTCTTCCGTTTTTGCTACTCCTTCAAAAACATTCCAATTTTCTGTTTTTTAAGCGAGAAATATTTAACAAATTTTAACGATTTACTGAGCATTTCATAGAGTTGCAGTTACAAAACATTGATGTTACGAATGGTATATTCTTTTCTGTCAGCATTCTTCTACCAAAAGTCGACCATTGGAGAGAAAATTAAACGTTATTTAAAGTGATATGCTACTTGATTCCCTTTCTTATTTAAAATTGTACTTAAGGCTAAATGTATTCATTGAAAATTTCTCCTTAAAAAAAAATGGACCTGTCTTTGCGATTTTCATATTATTTATGGAAATGAAGATGATTATGGTGTAAATTTTCACAAGGTGTAATCTGTTATATACAGGTTATTTTCATATTCGACCAAAAACTCTTTACACCGAAGAACTATTGCCATTTGATGAATTTTGATGTTGGACCATAAAGCCTTAGTATATGATATGTAGGAGATTCAAACTTAAAAATTTACTATGGATCATAAAATCGTTATGAATATATTTTTATTCCTCCTTTTATCTTTTGATAAAAGTAATAACTCTTTTTTGAAACTCTTTTTCTGAAACTGGCTGCTATCCTCAACAGTGGTTACGCTCTACCTTTATTCCCCTGCCCAAGAAAGTCAATGCAAAAAGATGTGAGGATCACAGACTCATTAGCCTGATGAGTCACACTTTAAAGATATTCTTAAAAATACTACATCAAAGATTATACAAAAAATGTGAATGGGATATCATTGATTCCCAGTTCGGGTTTAGACAAGGTTTAGGAACACGAGAAGCAATAGTAGCAACACAGGTGCTGGTCCAAAATTGTTACGATCAGAGGAAGGATGTGTTCCTATGCTTTTTAGATTACCAAAAAGCGTTTGATCGTGTCCAACACCACAAGTTAATGCAGATTCTCAAGAAAGTTGATATAGACCAAAAAGACATAAGATGCATTGAAAACTTGTACTGGCATCAAACGGAACAGTTAAAAATAGACAATTCTATATCCAAACCCATACATATAAGAAGAGGCGTTCAACAGGGATGTGTGCTTTCCCCTCTTTTATTTAGCATTTATTCGGAAGCCATATTTCAAGAGTCTTTGGAGGATACAGAGATGGGAATCAAGGTGAATGCAGTATTGATCAACAACATACGATATGCTGATGATGGTGTCTTAATTTGTGACAACATAGTCGATCTTCAACAACTTGTCACTATAATCGGAGAATACAGTAAGCGAATGGGATTAGAGATTAATACCAAAAAGACCAAATTCATGATCATCTCCAGAAACTTGGATGCACTTGAAAACTCCACCATAACACTGAATACTAAATCCATTGAAAGAGTGAGTAAATTTAAATACCTGGGATCGTGGCTTTTTGAAGACTGGGCATCGGACAGGGAAGTAAAATGTCGCATTGAGCAAGCTCGACAAGCTTTCGTAAAATTCAAGAAGGTACTGACTTGTTCAGAGTTCGATCTTCAACTGAGACTAAGGTTTACTAAGTGCTACGTATGGTCAGTGCTGCTATATGGCGTAGGGGGCTGGACACTCAAAACGAGGGATATAAACAGATTAGAAGCTTTCGAAATGTGGCTTTATCGCCGTATCCTAAAAATACCATGGACAGCAAAAATCACAAATATAGATGTCCTTAAAATAATAAACCAAAAACGCCAACTCTTCGAAACCATCAAGAAAAGGAAAACGGCGTATCTAGGTCACATCATGCGAAATGAAAAATACCAGTTCCTCCAACTTATAATTGAGGGTAAAATTGAAGGTAAGAGAGGAATGGGACGCAAGAAAATGTCCTGGCTCCGAAATATAAGGCAATTGATAGGGATTAACGACATACAATCTCTGATACATATTGCAAGAAATAGAGAATTAATGAAAAATGTGATCGCTAACATCCATTAGTGGATTTGTATCTGAGGAAGAAGAATAACTTTTTATAGAGCTAATAGCTTAGAGCTTTAATTTCGGCTAATATGTTAAGTCCACAGTCAGAAAAACTAGGAGAAAATAAGTTGAGTGTCCGAAAATCATTTTTAAAAAACTCGTTATATAAAAATTATAAATGGCAAATTGCATTTTCTCTCTGTCTATACCCTGCCGTTCATTAGCAGGGAATAGTTAACGATATCCAAAGTAGTGATTTTTCGATAAGGAAGTTTGATAATTACTTGTGTCCTCAAAAATATGTCCATGATATCACATGATAAAGAAAAAACTGGACTAGAGCAGGTGCACAGGGTATTATGGGACAATTTTGATAAATATAAGTTACACATAACAATTATATAGGAGATGTGGTAAAAAGGAAATGGTATAATGAAAAGGAGGAGACAAACAGTCTCCTTCAGTTGTCATATAAAACAACATATATTTGGGGTCGGACTAATTGTTGGAACTAGATAAAAACATGCTGAATAAGACTTCAAATCAATTAACCATGAAATAAAAAATAAGAATAAGGAAAAATTTTTATAAATTCAGCATAATCAACGCCCACGCTCCAACTGAAGAGAAAATTAGACTTAAAGTCAGACGGAGTCATTTCTCTCTTCAATCCTGACCCCACAGGGGGAGTGTAGTGGTCGACGTGATGTCGTGTATTATCCGTCTCTAGAGATCTCTGTCTCTGGTCATTTCTTTTAATTCATGCATAGGTCTTTGGCATATTCCTGTAATTTGATCTATCCATCTTGTTGGGGATCTTCCTCGTGATCTTCGGCCTTCTACCTTTCCTTGTATTATGAGTCTTTCCATGTTTTCTGTGTTTGCTCTCATAACATGCCCAAAATATTTTAATTGTTGGAGATGGACTTTATTAGAGAGTCGTTGGCTAACTTTTACCTCTCTTAAAATTGAATTATTTGTTCTACGTTCGGTCCAAGGAATTCGTAACATTCGTCTCCAACAGAACATTTCAGTGGCGTCTATCTTTTTTCTCTCCGATTATCTCATAGTCCAAGATTCACATCCGTAGGTCAGTATTAGGAATATTAAGCAGTTGATCAACCTCATCTTTATCGCTCTTGAAATTTGACAGTCCTTCCATATTTTGGTCATTTTTGCTGTGGCAACTTTTGCTAGATCACATCTACGTTTAATCTCTTCTTGTAATGACCCTGTGTTTGTGATTAATGATCCCAGATATAAGTATGAACTCACAACCTCGAACCGGTCAATTGTGGTTATGTGTGGATAATTGTTGTGTAGTCTATCCACTATCATGATCTTTGTCTTTGATATGTTTAATTGCAGACCAAATTTTTGACTTTCATTTTCGATCAGTCGTATAAGTTCCATCAGCTCTGCTTGACTATTTGCAAGAAGGGCTGTGTCATCTGCGAAACGTAGGTTGCATCTATTGTAGCATTGAACGAGCATCCTTCAATTGCTCTTCGCATAATATACTCCCCATATATGTTGAATAATTGTAAAGATAGTATACATCCTTGTCTGACACCCCGTTCTGGATGAAACTCGTTCGAAAGTGTGTCAAGTACTTTAACTGATCCAGTAGTGTGTTCATATAGTTTAGTTATAAGCCTAATTAGATGTTGTGGTACGCCTACTTCTTTTAGTATTCGCCATAAGTGTCTTCACTTGACCCTGTCGAACGATTTACGGTAATCTATAAAACAGATGTATAGTGGGATGTTGAATTCCCTAGATTTCTCGATTATCTGTCTTATATTCAGCAGGTGTTCTCGAGTGCCTCTACCTTTGGTATATCCAGTTTGCTCTTGTGTAATTTCTCTTTGGATGAATGTTTTCAATCTCTCATTGATTATATGTAGCATTATCTTGCTGGCATGGGATGTAAGAGAGATAGTTCTATAATTGTCGCATTTATGGAAGCTGCCTTTTTTATGTATGGTCGGAGTCCTAACAAAAGTAAAAAAATAAATCCGATATCACAGTTCCTATGGAAACAAAGAAAACAGCCAAGGTAGCGAAGACTTAGGAGGATTTTTACATATTTACAGCTGAGTAGAGAAAGACAAGAGAGCAAAAGCCGCGGTATCAATATTGATAAAAAGAAGACTTAAAAGGAAATCAGTATCCTTGGAATAAGTGAAATTGCGGTGGCCGGGATTGGGTGTATGTGATGTTGATCGATATCAAGTGTACTATTTCGGATGCTAATAACGATGTGAGTCACTGTAATGGAGTTGCAATCATAGTTGCAAAACGCTTAGCTCAATCAGTAGTAAATTATATCCTTATATCTCCCCAAAATTTAATTCAATGCCGTTTATTACCAATGGAATTCAAGTCTATGCCCCAACGTCATACAGTAATGAAGATAATTTAGATGCATTTTACAAAGATCTTACTGATGCTGTAGATCGTGTTAAAACAGCAGAAAATACCATAGTCCTCGGAGATTTTAACGCCAAAGTCGACAAAGGACACTGTGTAAATTATGTGGGGATTATGGCTTGGGAAACAGACATGACATTATATCGAATACTCACTTCAAATTACCACCGAGAAGACTCTATACCTGGAAATCAAATGCAGAATCAGAGAATAAAATTATTAGGAACCAAATCGACTTCATTTTAATAAAAAAATCGATTTAGAAACTGCATTAAATTAGCTAAAACTTATTCAGGTGCTGACACTAGGTCTGATCACAATCCCATAGTAGCTGTAAGCCAATTAAACTACATAACTACAAGACGAGAAAGTTAAGGAAACGGTAGAAGAGTTTATAGAAAATTAAACTTTTATAGAAACTTTGGAAAGAGAAATTCTTAGAACATTATAGGACAATATATGACAATGGATTGGGGAAACGTTTTAATTTTGAGCCAAAAATCGATGCTTGAAAACCTGTGGTGGGACCATCAGAAAACCATGAGAAAAACACACTTCCTGGACGATATGGAAGAAAATCTACAGGTACTGAGAATAACAGAATTCTTCTTCTTCAAGTTCCACTCCTATCGGAGATTGGAATTCATTCTGGCAATTATAATTTTATTGGTTACTCGCCTGAATAGTTCAATTGAACTTCATCCAAACCATTCACGGAGATTGCGTAGCCACGAGATTTTACGTCTTCCTACGCTTCTTCTACCTTTGATTTTACCCTGCATTATATTCCTTAGTAGTTCGTACTTTTCACCTCTCATTATGTGCCCCAAGTATTCCAATTTACTGATTTTTATGGAATTCAAAACTTCGCATTGTTTTCCTAGTTGTTCGGGAACTTGTTCGTTTGTTTTGCGATCCATCCATGATATTTTCAAAATACGTCGGTAACACCACATTTCGAATGCTTCTAGGTTTTTCATGTTGGATTTTTTAAGTGTCCAAGCTTCAACTCCATACAAAAGGGTAGAGAAAATATAAAATCGAAGCATTCTTATCCGGAGCGATATATTGATATCGCGATTACAAAAAAGTTTTCTCATTATATTAAAAGTTGACCGCGCAATTTCAATGCGGCATCAATAACAGAATGGAGAAGACTAAATAGATGACGCTAAATAGGTGACCAGTACCTACTTATAAATTATCTAAGTACTTGTAGACTTCTGTTTTGAAGTAAATATTTACAATACCATTTTATTTTAACACTTCAGAAAGTTTTTACCATTTTACCTAAAAATGAATAGAGAATGTTTTGTTCTAGTTGATAATAAAAAGGAGAAATATTGTTAGTAATACTGAGTTTACTGCACCCATGAAATTTTTTAACGTTACTTTGAAAGTATTACTTTTTGAAAAAAAAAAATTATAAATTAATTTATTAATTAATAAAAAAATTTATTTTTCCCCCTGTATACCAACAACTAAGTCGTTGAGACGTTCATGTTTGTTTATCAAAATTCGTCAATTAGTGAGAGCTCTCTGGAGTAGACAGTTGTCGATTGAATATAGAAACACCCTGTGTATGTTATATATATTTCAATTTTTCTCTCTTCTTTAACACTGGTACGAAAAATGTCTTGACTCATAGCTAAAACACATTCAATAGCTTATTTGTGATAATATTCGGCTCCTCCGTCATTTATTGTAGCTCTCAAGACTATATGGTATTTTGATGGACTGTCAAGGCATATCATATTTGTTTCTTTTGTCGTCATTCCGGTTTCGTTTAGGTTTAGCATTAATTTTCAGACTTCGTTGTTTGTCATTCTGATATATGCTACTTTGAAAAAACTCAAAAGTATTTACAATAACAAAATTTTTCCCTATATTGCTAAAGCCGTATTGCTAAAATGACTTATCCAACATAACTGAATCATACTGAAATTATGTCATTTTTTGAAGTAACATATTCCTCAAACGAAATGGCCTAGAACAACATTGCAGGTTGGAAATATCTGCACAATTCACAAGAAACGTTATAAAACTGTCTGTGAAAATTACATAGGAATCACACTATTAGAAGTAGTATACACGTGTTTAAAAAAGGTATGTCTTGAATTAAATCATGCATTACAAAATAAAAATTGTTTTTTTGCATTGTCTCTTAAACTACCTGACATTTTGTAATAAAAATGAACGCGTTACTTTCTTGTTCTGCACGAATTTTCATACGAAAGAAATAACAAAATCTAATCGCGCAAAAAAATTTTAAGAGGGGTGTGTAGCCCTAAATCCCCCCAAACTTTTGAGTACGTTCAAATCAAATGAATTTTGTGGCATCTTTAGTTTAACACATTATTTTTAAAACTTTTTTGCCTATCACTTTTTTAATAATTTGAAGCTATCATTTATTGTGTGAATAAGATTAATATTAAAAATTTTGATATTACAATAGCCTACACATTTCAGGAAATGGCAGATATGCATTTAACTTTGGGTAAGTTGGATCAGATTAAATTATGATTTCATAAACTATCGGTAATATCGTAGGTGAATGTCAAGGAAAAAGTGCAGCCGCCGCAAGGCGTTATGCAGTAAAATATCTCAATCGAAATACACCCGTTAGACGTTCTAACCATTGATCGTCGTTTATGGGAAACGGGTACATCCCAACCGCAAGTTGTTGGCAACAATGGTAGTCCAATAATGGATGTAACTGATGAAGACATTTTAGAAATCATTGAAGAGGTTCCTGGAACAAGTACAAGGGTAATAGCTGCTCAACTAAATGTTCCTCACTTAAGGGTTTGGAGGCATTTGAAAGATTAGCTGCTTAAACCCTATCACTTAACAACGGTTCAAGAGTTATTGGTTGAAGATTATCCTAAAAGGATTGGATTTTGCGATTGGTTGTTAATCGAAAACACTCGAAATGTTAATTTTATTAGAAATATTTTGTTTATTGACGAGGCTAACTTCAGTAGAAATAGAATAACAAACCATCATAACGAGCACATTTGGGCCGACGAAAATTCTCACGCCAAAAAAACGACTCATCACCAAAAGACTTTCAAAGTGAATGTTTGGGCAAAAATTGTGGATAACAATCTAATAGGCCCAGTATTTCTTACCAACAATTTAAATGGTGATAATTATTTGTAGTTTTTGGCAAAAGATTTACAAGAGTATTTAGAAGAAGTGAGTACATAAGGCAAAATATGTGGTTTCTACAAGATGGCACCCGCAATATAGTAATGAAATCCGGGAATAATTTTGCAGGCAGTATCCTGGTCGGTGGATTAAAAGGGGTCGTGACGCACCTATTTCTTGGCCACCCAGAAGTCCAGGTCTTAACCCCATGCACTTTTGCTTTTGGGAGTCTATGAAATAGGAAATGTATTCTGTAGCAATAGAGAACGAATAATTGAAGCTGCAAATCAAATTCGTCAGAAAAATATAATTTTTCAGCGCATTCGGTTTTCCTTATTCAAACGATACCGAAAATGTATGGAAGAAAATGGGGGTCATTTTGAACATTTATTGTAATATCATATTTATAGAGGTTATAGACATTTTTTGTACTTGTTAATTCATTTAAGCAATTTATTTAGTTGCACGTAATTTTTTAAAGGGTAATGAAAAGTCCGTAACTTAATAAAAACTGATTTTTTAAAAAAGTGATGAGGCAAAAAAAATTTAAAAATAATGTGTTAAACTACGGATGCTACAAAATTCATTTGATTTGAACTTACTCAAAAGTTTGTGGGGATTTAGGGCTGCACACCCCTTTAAATTTTTCTGTACGCTTAGATTTTGTTGTTTTTTTTTTTATGAAATTGGTTTCAGAACAAGAAACTAACATGTCCATTTTTATTACAAAATGTCAAGTAGTTTAGAAGATAATGCAAAAAACATTTTTATTTTGTAACTTCAAAGGGCTTTAACTTTTTTTGTGTACAGTTTTGTACTAAGGTATGTTGGATTCAATCAATTTATTTTTGTCCTCGAAATGCGTGATTTAGTTTATGACATACGTTTTTGAAACACCCTGTATAAAGTAGCAAAAGTTTATACGAAGTAGATTAAAAACTTACGAAACAGAGCTAATAGGAGAATACCAGACTGTTTTCAGACAAGGAAAAACAATAACCGATTAAATTTTTATGCTTAAGTTATTACAAAATAACAGTTATGAACAAAACCTAGGTTTTCATATGCTCTTTATTGATTTTAAAATGGTCTACGAATCCATCTCACGAAATGGACTATACGAAGCAATGAGGTCACTAGGAATACCATAGAAACTGATACAGTTAATAAAGTCATGATAGAAGGAAGTCTTTCAAATCCGTTTAACGTCAATAGAGGATTAAAACAGGGAGATCCCTGTCAACATTCAACCTAGGACTAAAAAAAATTTAGAGTAGCCAAGATCCAGACAAGCGGCACGATTTGTAACAAAAGTCAATAATGCATAGGTTTTGCAGATGACTTGGTATTTCTGACATGTTTAAGAATAGAACTAGAAAAATGTTTACAAAATTTGAAGAAGAAGCTAAAAAATATGGCCTGACTATAAATCAACATAAAACCAAGTATATGAGAAGGAAAAAGCGTAAACAAATAAATGGATCACTCTAAGAACGAATGAGACATACTATAAATATAATTTTGAATACCTTAGAGTAACAGTTATAAATAGAGGAAGCGAAGAAAGAAAAATAGATAAACGATTGTTAAATGACAGCAAAGCAGTAGGATGATGAAACGCACTGTTAAAGGCAAAAAACGTATCCAAGACAGAGAAGATTCGAGCTTATGAAACAATAGTGAGACCAACGGTATTGTTTACTTGTGAAACTTAGACAATGAATCAAAAAGAAGAAAAAATGTTAGAGATTTGGGAGAGGAAAATCCTGAAAAAACTTTTTGGTGGGATAAAAGAGGCTAATGGGGAATGAAAACTGTGAGGAACTGGCAGATTTACTAAAAAAGCATGATTACTTTAATGCATACAAAAAGATTAAGGAAGTCATAAATATGAAGAAAAATATCACGACAATAACTTTAGTAGATGATAATAACCAAATAGTATCTAGTCCAGAACATATAGGAGATATGTGGGAAAAATACATCAAAGATCTTTTTAATGATGAAAGAACAGAACCACAAATGAATATAGTACAAGATACAATACTTGATCTGTTAACATCGGAAGTTACAAAAACAATCAATACGGCAAAGCCACGAAAAGCCTCAGGTTCAGATGAAATATACGTAGAGAAGATAAAGCTTATCAATGAAGAAAATCTTCAGACGTTAACACTATTATTTAACAAAATACATACCACTGGAATCTTTCCAGAAGACTGGGACAGCTTACATCGACATTTATACCTATACCCAAGAAAAATAAAGCAAATAGTTCCTCGCAGTTCAGATTAATTCGCCTGATGAGCCATTTTCTGAAAATTTTACTCAAAATTGTACCTCAACGAATATATAGAGAATGTGAAAGAAACCTGAGTGACAATCAATTTGGATTTCGTATGGGGCTTGGTAAAAGGGAGGCATTATTTGGCCTCCAGATATTACTACAAAAATGCCGAGATCAGCAAAAAGACGTGACTCTCTGTTTTATCGACTACAAAAAAGCGTTTGATAGAGTAAAACACACAGAACTCATAGAGACACTAACACAACATGATATAGACCATAACAATGTAGCACTTATTAAAAAACTATATCAAATGGCGTTGATCAAAATAGACAATCGTCGGACAGCAGAATTGCCAATAAAAAGAGGAATTCGTCAGGGCTGTGTACTTTCTCCACTGTTATTTAATATATATTCCGAAAAGATCTTTCAAAATGCCCTCGAAAATATTGAAGAAAGAATGAAAATCAACGGAGAATATGTAAACAACTTAAGATACGCATACAATACCGTCATTATTGCGGGCAGGCAGTGCTGAGGGTTTACAACGACTTTTGAATGTCATAACCAGAGAGGGAGATAGCTTGGAACTAAATATAAACACAAATAAAACAAAAGTAATGGCTGTTACACGTGCAGCAAATTTTCGTATCTATAACAAACATATAGAACCAGTACAAAGATTCCAGTATCTTGCTTGCTGGATAACAAACGATCTTGACTACGACGTCGAAATACGTGCTCGTATAGAATATGCTAGGTCCGCATTTTAACGACTGAAAAAATTCCTAATAAACTCTACGTTATCGTTGGATATCCGATATCAATTTGTAAAAACATTTATTTATTCCATATTGCTATACGGAGTGGAAATATGGACTCTCGGAATTACAAGTATGAGGCGTATAGAAGCCTTTGAGATGTGGGTTTTTCGAAGGATGCTGAAGATCTCTTGGACAGAGCACGTGACCAACAACGAGGTGCTAAGAAGAATGGGTACTGAGAGAAAACTCCTAGATATTGTAAAAAACAGAAAAACGAGTTATCTAGAACATATTTACAGAGAAGAAAAATACAACTTCCTACGACTTATAATGGAAGGGAAAGTGGAAGGAAGAAGAGGTCCAGGAAGAAGAAAATGCCCCTGGTTTAAGAATGTAAGAGACTGGACAGGTATGGAGACACATTCGATACTAAGAACAGCTCAATATAAAGAGCAATTTGCTGTAGTTATAGCCAACCTTCAGTAATGGAGCAGGCACCTTAAGAAGAAGAATAGGGAATGACGCAGAACAACAAACCAGGAGATAATGCAGATTTATAAGAGAACCAAAATACCGCAGAAAATCAGAGAATAGAGAGTTAGGTTGGGATATATTTTATAAATGCCAAAAGAAAGAACCGTCCTAAGAGTCGTGCAAGCAGGAGGATAAGGCAAGAGCAGAAGAGGTAGACCACGAAGGAAGTGATTTGATGACGTCCGGACCGACACAAAAGCAATTGGAACAAAAGACTGGAAAGAACAAGTGAATGACCGTAAAATGCGGGGAAAAACTAGTCAAGACTATTGAAACAAAGGCTGTAGTGCTGGGAAATATAAGACAAAACCTCCTAGAGAACATAAAATAGCTGGGTCTAAACTAACATCTCTATAAGGCCATACAGAAAGCTTTACTGCCGACGTCCAGATGTGTACGAAAATTTCTGGGAGATACTCCACCATACCAAGTCACCTAGGGCTCGATAACACGGAAAGAGTCGCACCAGAGCTCAATCTGGGTATGGTGGTATAGGTATGTGGGATGAGTGAATTTTACCTTTAGAAAAAGTGTAAGCCGTATGGCTAAATCTGGATAATAATAATAATAAATGTGATGACAGTAAACTTGTTTTATTCAGAAAAAACCTTTTTTGTACAAAATTTGTTTTGCTAACTGACTAAGCAAAAGCCGGGAAAATGGGCACTGCATTTTCAAGGACAGAATTAAATTTTATCCAAGCTCCAAAAGCCGGAAAAGAAATTCTATTAAAATCAGTAAGCGAACTGTTTAATAAATGCTTATATGCGGGTACGATTCCAAAAGACTGGAACAATGCAGTCTTGTTACACAAAAAAGACAATATTACTAAATTATAAAATTATAGACCCTTCAGCCTCTTGACACATATGTACAAACTCTTTATGAAAATCTTAACAAAGAGACTAACACCTAAAGTTGATTTCTATCAGCTCAAAGAACAGGCAGGCTTCAGAGCAGGATATGGCACAAATGACCATTTGCATACCATAAGATCTTAATAGAAAATTGCATCGAGTACAACATACCACTGGTTCTTGAATTTGTCGATTATGAGAAGGCTTTTGATTTTGTAGAGTTTGAAACAGTACTGGAAGCCCTAAATTAAAGCCGAATAGATTACAGGTACACGATACTAATCAAAAACATCTACGAGAACGCTACATCAAGTATACGACTACACGAAGACACAGAAAAATTCAGCTTAGGTCAAGGAGTTAGACATGGAGACAATATTTCACCAAAATTGTTCACGGCAGCTCTAGAATCAATATTTAAGAACACTCAATGTCAAGATATGAGCATCAATATAGGTGGAGAAAGATTAAATCATCTAAGGTTTGCAGATGATGTTGTATTAATCGCAGATAACTTACGGGATACAGTTTATATGATACATTCGCTTAAAAGTCTGTCTGAAAGAGCAGGATTAAAGATAAAAAGGTGACACGACATCAAAATAAGCAGAGACAATCAAACACATAAAATACAGAGGCAAATAGGCATGGGCAGCATTTGGCAAATTAAGCCATATTCTAAAAAGTTCAATTTCCATGTTTCTGAAGCGAAAGGTTTATAACCAATGTGTTTTGCCTGTACAAACTTATGGAGCAGAGACTTTAACATACAAGCAAAAATCTGCGAATAAACTCAGAGTTACACAACGAGCCATGGAACGTGCAATGCTGAACGTGAGCCTTCGAGAGCACATAACAAACCAACAAATCAGGCAAAGATCAATAGTTCAAGACGTCATCGAAAGAACCACGACGCTTAAGTGGAACTGGGCAGCGAACTTAGCCAGAACACAAGATGGACGGTGGACAAGACGTATTATGGAATGGAGGTCCAGAAACTATAAAAGAAGCCGAGGACGACCACCCACTAGATGGACTGATGATATAAAACTTGCAGCGGGAAACTGACTACAAGCGGCCCACTGTAGAGAACGCTGGAAAGAACTGAGGGAGGTCCATGTCCAGCAGTGGACGCGATTGGCTGATTGATGATGATAAAGCTATTTGTGGATTTTGTGATTGTAAATCCTAATCCATAACATATTTAGAGTTTCCAGTAGTCGCACTGACTTGTAGCTTCTTGATATACAATATACCTATGTCATGTTCTATTCTGAATATTATTTTTTCGTTGTCATAACGATTTCGTATTCATCTCAAATCTCGATTCGGTTTTCTAAAATTTTAGAGCTTGTAGTTTATCGATTAATAGATACGTTCATTATTGGTTTGTCATAAGGATATGCGCAGTGGCAATAAATACACCTATTTTGCACAAGATGGCGCTTTCTCGGCCATTTTAAAAAATGATAATTTATATATAACAAATTATTGGTAAAAATTTAGCAGTTTTTAAGAAAATAATATGTTTATAAATAATTGTTTGTAAATAAGTCATACTGATACTGCACGGTAATGCACTCATTTTAAAATTTACAATATAGACAAGTTGTTTTATTTTGGTATCTATGAATTACAATAAATATAACTAACACAAGATACTTAAACAGTTTTAAAAATAATCATAAAATCATAAATTAAAATATGTGGCAGAGGTACATTTATAGCAAATAAGTACGAATTTAGGTTTGCATGGTGATTAAAACTGATTAAATTGAGTACAATTAGTATGTTATGTTATGTCAATTCATAAAAGAGTAATAAGTAGCGAAGAAATAGAAAAGGGCAGAGAGCAGACAAAAAATACTGCAAAGTATCAATTAAATAATTTTGTGCATTAAGAAGATAAACGACATCAACAAAAAATCCATTCAACAGACACAACAATTAGTTAAAATATCAATATAGCATTGTAACATCGAAAGCCACAGTCAGCCATCAACAAACTGCAATAAATCTTTTCTTTTAATAATGATTTATAAGATATTATTAGTGTTACCACTACCATATTAAGCATATATATTATATCCTATGTTCAAAATATATTCTAATGGAATTCTAAGAGCAACAATAATATACAAGGTGGTTCAGGTAGGCCGCACATTAAACTTATTTCTAAAAACAATTGGATTTGACATCTAAAAATTTGCTCTTTCGCGTAATTGTAATTAATCTACACTTATAAAATGATCCTACACCTCGCGATCGCTTCTTGTAACACCTGAAAATCTGGAAACTTTCTCTTCGTAATTATGACAATATCATCGTCGTATCCTCGGCAGGATGCCACTAGATACCCAGTGACGTAGAAGTTGGTATACTATTGGGCTCTACATAATCGGGGACACAGCTTCCCATGTAGACAAGCTCTACTGTTTTAGATCAAGATATTTTGCCTCATTTTCATCTCTACCATCGTGTACCAAGTAGCAGTATCATCACAAATGTGTAAAAATGCTTTCTACGTTTCAATCTTTTTATTTTTTGATTTTTGTGATCCATTTGTGATATGTCGCCTGTCTCCGAAAGTACCGTTAGAGATTGACTCCAGCAAATTCAATCTTTATTGAACTAAATGTTGTTTACAGTCAATTAAAAAAAAAAGGTATTTCTTTCGCTCCTATAAATAGGGCTTTGCCTCGACCTTTATTTCATTTGCTCAGTTAGATACCTACGAGTTACATCGAGTGTTTACAGTTGCCATCATTGTTGGCCAAGTTATAACCTCTTTGTTTCGATAAGTTAATTGCCTGTATTAGTAGATTCGTGGTTATCTAACGTTAACAATAATGAGTATGAGTTGCTTAAATTGTTGGTATCTATCTTTTTGTTAATGGTTTCTTTTTCTTAAAAAATGAAAGCCATCTCGAGAAACAATCTTTTTGAATAATTGCTCTCCGTGGATAGGATTTTTATATTAGGAAGATAGAACGAGTGCCCTGTTGTGTTAGCATGTGTGGTTAGAGAACATCTATAAGGGTGTAATCTAATGTCACTCTTGTGAAGAGTCAAACGGCTGGAAACTTTTTGGGAGGTGTGACCTATATAAGAAGCTTTACAGGCTAAACAACTGAGTTTGTAGACATCACTTTTATCTAAGGTTGGTATTTTATCTTTCAATGACTTGTACAAAGATCCTACAACTAGAATGCTTTCATAAGCAATTTTTACATTTGGTAAGTATTGAGCAAAAATTCTGGTCAATTTGGGAGAGACGTCCTTAATAAATGGAAGTGATATAAAAGATATACTAGGAATATTATTAGTCAATGAGTGGGAATTAAAGCTGACTTTCATTGCACCTGTATTTTGGGAAGGGTTTACTTGTATGTTGAGTATAACAGAGAATGTGTTAAAGATGATTTTGCTAAGTAAGGATTCGGCGCATCGAGCAAAAAGACAAAAGAGGGAATGTAAAGGTAGTGGGGGCACAAATATTGTTAGACAGGAAGTGCGATCTTTATAGGCCACATTAAACAAGGAAAGAGAGTCTTTGTCCTTGTTTGGCATCAAATTTAGTTGGGTTATGTGCCAAAAATTTGTTTATAATATTTGTTCTTAAAAGAAAAACAAGTGGAATTAAACAAGAACTCTATCAACTCAATAAACATATCATAATCGTTGCTACATACTTGCGAAATTTTATTCCAGTATTTATGAATAGATCGGAGAATGGCATTTAAGTAAACATTATTGAAGAGGGAGACCACATCTAGACTGACGAGAAAATAATTATGTGGTAAGACAGTTATGTTAAATAGCTCAACAATTTGGAAAGAATTTCTGATATAGTAATCATTATTCGAATCATAAGCTATAGTCAAAATATTGGTAAGAAAGCCTGCAATATGTTCAGTTGGTGAGCCTATGGAGGAAACTATAGGTCTCATAGTTAAGGTAGATTTATGGATTTTAGGGAGGGTGTAGAATTTGGCAACAACACTTTCATATGATGAGAGTCTCTTTTTTGTGTTCAAATCTATTTGTTTCTCTTGCCAGTGGCGTTTTATTAGGGCATTAGATTTATTTTGACTACCAACAATTTAAGCAACTTATACTTATAGTTGTTAACTTTAGATAACCACGAATCTACTAATAAAGGCAATTCATCGTCAACAATATAAGTTTCATTATATATGAGATATACAAATATCTCTCCTACTTCTAAAATAAGTCTTTTTGCCTTGTCTTTTTCAAAAAGTTCAGCGTCTATTAGGTATACTATTACCTTTATATTGTTATTATTTTAGGATCTAACGTTCTGTCGTTTTAAGTTGGTAGTAACGAATTCACAACCAATTCTTTTGTTTCTAGTTTCTGACAAGAATATTTATAACCTAAATTTTATATTGTAACTAACTACATGTTCTGTAGTTATTTTATAACATAATTTTATTTCAATGTTTATGTACATGTGTTTTTAAGTGTTTTAAATATGTGTTTGTAAAGAACGTTTCTAAAACAATTTTAGATAAATTCCGCCATCATTTGCAGGGGTCAAATGAGTTGCCCATTTCAATTTATAAACATCCCAACAACTTACCTCAATTATTGTAAGATGCAAAATAATTTTTATTCTGAAATTTGTACTAATTTTGTTTATTGTAGCACCCTGATGATGCAAATAAAGATTTGCTAAAGCTTGGTAGAGTAAAAATTAGTACTTCTTTGTCCTTTCTTCCGCTGCACACCCAAATATTTGAGTTTTGTAGTTTAACTGATCAGCGTTGATTACAAGCGTTTATCGCCTTTTCAGTATATATATATATATATATATATATATATATATATATATATATATATATATATATATATATATATAATAACAAAAGCACAGGAGAGAGATAAATTTTCAGAAGTTATCGTCAACCTCCGTTAGAGACGGCTCCTAACGAATAAGAAGAATATAATAAAATGATTGTAGTTCAGATAATATATGTCATTGCGTTTGAATTTTATATTAAGAGGATTCTCAAGAACTGTTCTATCAAAATACGTAATAATATAAATGACGATATATTTGACATAAGCAAGTTTCAATCGACTTTTGGTATAGCCGGAAGTGGTAGGAGACTTTAAATATTTTAGAATAATTGGGCGCATCTATAAACCCTAGATTCTTAATTTTCAGATATTAATTAGTCAAGTTTCTCCAAAAAGTCTAATTATAACTTCCAAAGAATCACCCTGTATATATACAGAGTGTTCTATTAAAAATAACAAAGTCAGTTAAGACTTTCGGTTTTACTGAAAGTAATACCGAGCTATAAATATTTTAGACCTTTAAATCAGCTACAGTTTTACGGAAATGCAAATTTTAGATTTCGCATCCGACTATTTTCGGAGATTAGTCTGGTGTGCGAGCTACGTGAATAACCCTGTATACTTATAATAGGTACATGGTAACATCATTCAACATTCTTAGACGATTTCAAGTTCTTAGCTAATGCAATACATCGTGAGTTATTTATAGATATTCTTTAGTTTACGCTCAATTCTTTTTTGAATAAACTATGTAAATAAAGATTCAAACATAATGATTACTTATAATTAATAACATAAAAAGAAAGTAGCGAAGACGACCGATTTTTTATTACAGAAAAGCGATGAAAAACTATTGCAATACTAGTTTTTAATGAAGTGTTTATTTGAACTGTTTAGTATGTTTCATACAAACATGGTAGATATAAATTTTCCAGAAGTAATGTGACACGACCGACGGTTCAGATGATGTAACCGTAGCACAATCATTAAATTAGTAAAAAACTTAAAATAAACTGTTGATATGACGTTTCAACTTCCAATTCGAAAGCTGTTTTAATTCAACAAAATATCTGGTGTTACACTAAAAGCAAAACAATCTAATTCTTATTACGATTTATTCTTGTATGCTTCATTTTATTTACGCTGGCAATTTGGTCACTGTACATTAAAAAAGAAATCAAAATGGTGTTTGCGGTATTTTCAGTTTTTTTAGGTAGTTTCTAAAAGGGATGACTTATTAGGGGATAGTTCATTCTTAATATAACATCAGGCTCCAACAGCTTAAGTACAAATTTCCTTGAGAAAGCCAGAAGCTACAAGCATTAATAGAATAACAGCCTTCAATAAAATAGAAGTAGACCGCTTTTTTAAAAATTTGGAAACAGTGCAAGAAAAATATAAATTTTTGCCAGATCGCATTTACAATGTTGATGAAACCGGTATATCTACGGTTCCTAAAGAATCATGTAAAAGACTTGGACCCAAAGGAGTAAAGCAGTTTGGAATCATTTCTTCGTGGGAACGAGGGAAGAATATCACGGTAATAATGGCGTTCAGTGCCTCCGGTAACTACATACCTCCATTATTTATATTTCCCAGGAAGAGGATGAGCCCACAGCTTCAGAAAAATGGACGAAGCGGTGCGATTTACAACTGCACGGATAATGGATGGAGTAATACGTCTATGTTTTTATTATGGCTGAAGCATTTCCAAAAAAAAGTTCTGTCTAGTCCAGATAATCCCGTGCTGTTAGTATTAGATAATCACTCGAGCCATATTTCACTGGATATTTATAATTACTGCAAAGAGAATTGGATTATAATGGTTAGTATTCCACCCCACACATCCCAAAAATTACAATCTCTTGATGTGTCATTTTTTTGTGCATTAAAATATGCGTATGGTCGCCATTGCAATTCCTTTCTAAAATCTAAGATCAGCAACTCAGAGTTTGAAGATAAAATTACTCCATATGATGTCGCCGAGATTTTTAAGTTAGCATATGATCAGGTGGAAAATATTGATAAGGCCGTTTCTGGTTTCGGAACGTGCGGAATTTTTCCGTTAAACTCTGATAAGTTCACAGAAGATGACTTTTTTCCTGCTGATAATTTAAACAATGATAGCTTGGATAGAGATGTTTCTCCTGAACCTGCACCTCAGGGAACACCTCCACTAATAACAACACCATCTATAAGAGAACCAGAATTACCACGTCCATCAACTAGTCGACAGTCTCCTGAAAGTCGTCACACAACCCCCACCAAACAAAATGAAATAACCAAACGTCCACATATTTCTCTTTCACTTATTTCTCCAGTTCCTTTGCCCAATAAAAAAATTAAAAGAAAATATGGACGACAAAAGCAACATTCTAAAATTCTAACAAGCACCCCTTTAAAAGAATTCTTAGAAGAAAAAAAGAATAAAAAAAAGAAAAACTGGCGAAGTCGGAAGAAGGAAAGAAAAAAGTAACCAGACAAGTATTTTTAATGATGCAGGATTAAAACTAAATAAAAATAAAGGGAAAGCGAAAGTACAAAAAATAATCAAACAAAAAAGTCTTGGAGGATAGCGATACTGAAGAAAGCGATTTTGATGAAGAAGGTCTTTGCAATGACGATGAGTTGGATGACATAATCAACGAGGGAGGTGAAACTGATATCTGCATATTATGTGGAGACTTCGGCAAAAAGACGGAAACATGGTTCAGATGCACAAGTTGTGGACAATGGGTGCATAAAGAATGCAGTGGAGCCAAAAGTCCCGAAAACTACATTTGTGACTTTTGTTAATATGTTAAAAAAGCTTTGTTTACATTTTCTTACTTTCAGTATTTAAAAATAAATTTTCTTTTCATATCACTTGCGCTTTTAATATAGATACCTACATGCGCCATCTTCACCATCACTGTGCGTCATCTTTCCCTCGGTGGAAGGTAAGATGGCGCAAAAGCGTTTTTTAAAAAAGCCCCATAAAAAATACTTCCTTTTATTGAATTTAAAAATAATCCTAGAAATTGGTTATAGAAATGTCCAAATTACAGGCTCGTAGCATTCAAAGTTAGCTTAAATATTTTTTACCCTTAAATAAAATGTATTTTGCTGAGGTGCGTCATCTTCGACGTCCTTCCCCTAAGCATATAAGAACGATCACTCAGAAATTGTTTTTACTCTAACATAGCATCTTCACATATCTGGGCAAATAAATCAGTAAAAAGAATTCCGTATAAGACCTGGGTAATGACAAAAAAGTAATATACTAAGATCTTCCAAGAGAAAGATACTAAAAAAATATGCAGCCCGGTTGGCGGAAGAGGAAGATGGCACATGGAGAATCAGGCGAAACGACGAGATTAATGAATTGAATAAAGGGCACGATATTGTAAGATTTGTTAAAAATCAGAGACTGTCATGGCTGGCACGCAAAGTCCAAATTTGCTGTCAGCAAGTCCAAAGACAAGAAGTAGGTAAGGAAGTAAGGAAATAAGCTGAAAGATCGAAAGAGGAGTAAAGACAGAAGAAAATGTAGTGTGCAGAGTATTAATGAGTAAATACTAAACAAAAAGAAAGAATGGAATAATCACATAAATAGAATGAAGGTGACCAGAGTAGTCAAAATAATAAGAGATAAACTACTAAATAGCCGAAGAAATATCGTCCATTCGCTCAAAACGTAGTGTAATAACCTTCCACAGAAGTATCAATCCGCCAGGAACAAGCAAAATTGCTTATAAATAGGAAAAATATGAAAAAAAGAAGTATTAACTGGTTACACCACGCTGTAAATAACTAACTGAATGTCTTTCATGAGTTATCTTAACCCTTTCGGTACAGTGGAGACCTAATATGTTCCACGAAATTTAAAAAAGTTCAAGTGATGCCTATTTGTCCTCTAAATTCACTTTAATCAAATATAACCGTATTACTTAACATTTCGTTATGCTATGCAACCAACAATTCGATTATATAACCTCAAATTTTCTAGAAATAGGTGTTCGTGTACAACATGGTTATGTGATACATATTTAGTGTTTTTGCCTGACGAAAAAACTATTTTGAAAGCGTTTGTTGTTGAAAGTAAGTAAAATTTCTAATAAAATCCATTTTTCAGTCATTGTTTTTACGTAAGTCATATAATGGAACATGGATATCCCAGGAGTAGTGACGGAGAGTTTCATGAAGATTCAGATCAACAAGAACACTCTTCGCAAGAGAAAGATTGTAAAAGAGATCTCGAAAGGATAGATTCTGAAGAAGAAGAGGAGGAAAAGTCAGATCCAGATGACGACCAGACTGGTCTTGTAATATGGAAAGAATCATAAATGAAGATGTTATCAAAATATGATATTCCAAGTCAGAGGCAAGGGGTAATCACTTTGGATGTTGGATGAGCTTCAAGAGAGTTGGAGGTGTTGTTTCACTCGTTGCACTAATCTAAGACTTGCACAATACCAAAATACTAAAAAGAATAAAGAAACTGATCACTGTTGCCATTTGTTATCAAAAATATACTATAATGATCCTAAAAAGCCTAATTATTCACCTAAGACATATTACTTGGATGAAGTGGTTTCATGTCAAAGCATACTTTTGGAAAAGCCAGAACAGAGAGTTCTCATCAGCCTATTGATGAAACTCCGACCAAATTCAAAGGAAGGTCTTTTCTAAAACAGTATATTCCATTAAAAACAATAAAAAGAGCTTAACAGTGACTCTGTAAAGAAGTTGAAGCTGTTGTTGGTACTTTAGGTGAACGTGTGGTGAAAAAACTAGCTAGTATAATACGTTCTTCTGATGTGTGCCTCTGTCTCGATAGATTTTCCACATCTGTAAAATTATTTAGTAAACTAAATTTGCCTTGTGTTAGCACATATATAAACTATCGTAAAAATACATCAAAATTTGACGTGAAAAAGATGTGAAGAGGTGAGTTTAGTTTTTAAGTTTTAGATGCTGGGGTACTGAGTACTAGGTGGCAAGATACAAAAACTGTATTACTAATGTCTAACTGCCAAAATACATCTATAGGACTTGCCGAAAGGAAACTAAAAACTGGTGAACGTGCTGAAATTTAATGTCATGAAGCCATCATGTTCTATAATCAGTTCATGGGAGGAGTGGACCTAAAAAGAATCTACTTATGATTAGGTAGGTAGGATGGCAGATCCAAAGCCAAAATGAAGAGTGGCTTCGAAATGCCAAAAGAACATAGTGAATAGCAAGGACCATTTGCCAAATCAAGGTTCTACCAGGAGGAGATGCCGTAGATGTTTTGTCAGTAAGAAAGAGACAAGAATCAAAACAATTTGTATCGCTTGTGATTTGTCACTGTGTAAGACTTTTTTTTCCAATCATTATTAATTTTTTTGTGTGATTTTATATTTTTGTCAATAAAATATCACTTCAAAAAGGATTCGTGTATTACTAATGGGACAAATTGGTTCCTGTAAAAACACTACTGGGATACAGTTGTCCCATTCCTACAAAGGATTTAGATATTTTAAATATATATATATAAAAATATATATAATATATAATATATATATATATGTAACTCCGCCTCTGGTAGATACTGGGTGAATTGAGTAGCTCAGTAAATGCCAGTGCCGGGTCCCAAGCCCGGATGAAGGAGGAGGGTTACAGCGGTAGGTTAGCTCCCCGCCCTGCGTAAAAGAAATATTGCTAAAAATCCCAAAGAACAGCCTCGGAACTCGGATGGCTTCAACGGAAAACGACATAGGCAAAGAAAAAGGCTAACGAATTTTGGATGTTGGAACATACAAGGACTGAATACAAAAGAAGACCAAGTATTTAAGGAACTCAGTACATACCGAATTGACATCGCAGTACTAAGCGAAACAAAAAAGAAAGGACAGGGGAACCACTACAAAGACGATTATATATACTTCTGGAGCGGAGTAGAAAAATCAAAAAGAGCCAAAGCTGGAGTAGCGGTCGTGATAAGAAAAAACATGGAAAAATGTATTACCAACTGAACCCGATAGACGAAAGAATTATAACAGTAGACCTTACAACAAAGGGGAGAGACATAAAAATAATTGGCATCTATGCACCCACGGACGACTCAGATACAAACACTAAAGACATGTTCTTCGACAAACTCTCAGAAGAGTTAAATAAAATAAAAAAAAGGCAAGAAATAGTCCTGCTAGGGGACCTGAACGGAAGAGTAGGTAAAGCTCTTGACAACAAAATAATTGGACAACACGGAGAAGATGTAGTAAATGAGAACGGAACAAGATGGTTGGAGGTATGCGAACAACATTCGTTAAAAATACTGAATGGATTTTACAAACATAGAGACATAAATAAATATACATGGACTCAAAAGACAAGAAAATTGCAGTCAATTATAGACTATATAGTAGTTAAACAAGAGACATCTTTAAGACCCTACGATGTAAAAGTTTGGAGAGGGGCAGAATGTGGATCGGATCACCTACTAGTAAAGGCACCCGTGGAAATAAGATATATTAAACAAAATAAATCCCAAGAACAGACAAACAAAGAATCCACACGGCTCTATAACATAGACAGCTTAAAAAATGAGTCCACAAGTTTTCTTTATAAACTACGTTTGGCACGAAAATTAGACGAAGAAATAAACGGAACAGCGGAAGAAATGTATGAGACTTTGAAAATCAAAATTCATGAAGCAGCATTAGAAGCTCTAGGTACGAAAGAAAAAGTAAAACGTAGAAATTATTGGTGGACAGAAGGTTTATTAGAACTGGTAGAAGAAAAGAAAAAACTGTATCTCAAATGGTTAGCGACAAAAGATGAGGAAGACCGAAAGAACTATAACAGATACAAATATATAGTAAAAAAGGAAATTAAAAAAACAAAAAACATAACCTGGGACAACAAGTGTGCAGAAATAAGCTCAATGGTAGGAGGATCTAGGTCCAGACAAGCTTGGAAAACTATCAACAGTCTTAGAAAAAATACAAACGAAACAAAAAAAATAAACCCCATAGACATAGAAAAATGGAAAAATTATTATGAAAATCTATTAAATGAACAACGTACACAGTTTCTAGACACACAGATAGATAGAGTTGAAACGGGGTTAAATGAAGTGGCGATGATTACCGTAGAAGAAATAAAAAACGCATTACAAAAAATGAAAAATAATAAAGCTCCTGGGCCGGGTGATTTACCTATCGAGTTATTCAAACATGCCACTGCAATAACATTAGAATTGCTTTGTAAAATGTTTAACAAGTGCCTACAAGGAGAAAGTATCCCAAGAGATTGGAAAGTCTCGTACATAAACTCCATCTACAAAAAGGGAAACAGGAATGACTGCAGTAATTACCGAGGTATCAGCATTACGTCATCCACTGGCAAACTGTATGAAAGAGTTCTGAAAGCCAGAATAGAAAAAGAAGCCACAGAGATCGAAGAACAAAGTGGATTCCGACCAGGGAGATCTTGTGTCGACAATGTATTTACTCTCAAACACCTAACGGAAAAGAGATTAGCAAGAGGACTAGAACTTCATGCCACTTTTATAGATCTCCGTAAAGCGTTTGACTCCGTACCACTGCAGAGACTATGGACAACATTGGAAAACGCAGGTATAAATGCAGTATATATAAATGCCGTGAAAAAGCTATATCAAGATAACCAAGCTTATATTAAGGTTGGAAACCAAATTTCCAAGGGTTTCACCCAAACAAAGGGTGTCAAACAGGGCTCTTGCCTCTCTCCAACCCTGTTTAAAATATATCTTGGTAATGCTTTAAAACATTGGATGAGAAAATGCAGCCCAATGGGCATATGGGTAAATGACACTCCTATATACACAATCCTCTTCGCAGACGACCAGGTAGTTCTTGCCGAGGACCTACAAGATATGACGTACATGATAAACAAACTAATAGACGAATTCAAAAAATGGGGATTAGAGGTTAATACCGAAAAGACACAATACATGAATATAGGAGGCATCGGTCAAGACATGGAAACAGAAAGCGGATTAATTAAAAACGTTGATCAGTACGAATATCTCGGAGTTACACTAAGCGAAGACGGGAGAGACGACAAAGATATAACAAGAAAAATAGGAAAAGGAAAAAACATGATAAAAACACTACATCCGATCCTGTGGAATAAAACTTTAACTAAGAAAACAAAGAAAAATATATATCAGGCTATGATTCAGCCGGTGCTGACGTATGGGTCAGAAGTGTGGGTCTTTAACAATAATATGTCACAAAAACTCCTCTCAACGGAAATGATGTACTGGAGAAGATGTTCCGGGTTAACTTTGTTTGACCACATAAGAAATGAAAACATAAGAGAGAGAATGAAAGTAAAGAACACAATAATGGATACGATAGCCGAAAAACAATTAAAATGGTATGGACACCTGAGACGGATGAACGAAGAAAGGATACCACGAAAGGTTTGGAACTGGAGACCTACACAGAGAAATAAAAGGGGAAGGCCAAGAAAGAAATGGATATCCAATATTCACATAGAAATGGAAAATAGAGGTCTTCAAGAAGGAGACTGGGCCGATAAGAAATTATGGCGATTGGGATGCGAGAAGCGACAAAATTAAAGTTGCAAACACTCGCTATATATATAATATATATATATAATATATATATATACTATATATATATATATCGGAAAAAAGGAGTACGAACCGTCAATCCAATATATATATATAAGGATCACTCAGACGAGTGGTGGGTTCTTATATCGTCTCTAGGTGGAGAAATAAAAGACAAACTTTGCTTTGCTTAACTGTTTTATCCAAGATCAGCGTATTATGTCCATTTACTTATTTCATTCACATGTTTTTGTTAATAACATTGACTGCTACATATCTTTTAAGGTAACAATTAACATCGTTTCCATGATTGTGTGGTCTCATATTGTAAAAATTTTTTAGATGAACTGATGATGCTTTCAAAACTCGAAGCGAAACGTCTTCAAAATAGATAAAGTAGCCTATCAACTTTGTCTTTTATTTCTCCACCTAGAGACCGATATAAGAACCCACCACTCGTCTGAGTGGTCCTTAATATATATATATATATAATATAATATATATATATATATATATATATATATATATATATATATATCATTTTGGGTATCATTATAAAACTATTGATCATATTTTCGTCACTTCAAGAGTGACTTAGTAACGAGTTGGTTTCTATAGTTATTGCCTCGGCATAGGTTATTGCCTAACTTTCCGTGTTTTAGGAAGTGTGAAAAGGGTTGAAAGCATCCATTGGTTTGGTATTATGTCCACAAAATACAAAGCGTTGAAAATGTCTAATAGTTTAACCATAGTTTCTTTATTTAGATATTTTAATGTTTCGACTAGTATTCAACTGAACCTATTGCTTTTCCAATTTTTTTTTGTATTTCGTAAATTATATCTGGTTCTACATTATCGATCATTTTTTGTCAGTTTGTGATTCATTTTTTATAGTGCAACTCAATTTCTCATAATGTCTTGATTTAATGCATATATTGCTTAAGTTTTTCCTGAAGGTGTATCCGTGATGAGGGTTCCATATGTATCCCTGAGTGTGATTTTTAGGAACTTTTTAATTTCTTTACATTGCTCTACTAGCTACTAATCTTTAGGCTATTATATTTTTTTATTTTATTAGTTCGGATATGTATTTCTTTATATTTGTATGTATCAATTGCTTTTCTATTATTCGTTATTATTCAGAGAAATCCTGCTTCATGCCATCGTACATATTTGTCCTGCATCAGGCCATCGTACATCGCTAACTCTAGGTTAACTAACTAAAGAGGTTAAGTTTTTTTAAGTCTCTTAATTTCAGCTGTCATTTGTGCAAATGTGACAGCAGACAGCTTTTATAGATTTCTAAATTTTCAAGTGGCTAATGTGAAGTTTTTTTTTATTATTAACTCCATTGAGTACAACAATCTGCCCATTGGGCATTAAGCATTTTGTATGGTATAAAATGGTATAAAATGCAGACATGTAGAGAGTTACTCCAGTGAGTAACCTCTTTACACTTGTTATGTTCAGTTGGACAAGTCGAACGGCAATTGCTGTTTTAGTCTAAGCACTTCAAAGACGTTCCGCACATTTAGTTGTCGAGCAAACTCATTAGAATGCACTAGCACTCGTTCACAGTATTTAGCACTAAAATGTTCTATGGCGTCTTTCACGGGTTCTAGGGGGATGTCGTGTTGAATCACCTCATTGGATACATAGTATGGCGCATTGACTATGGCACGCAACACCTTGTTTTGGAATATCTGTAAGATGTTTGTAGTTGAGACACTAGCCCCATACTGAGCTTGGGGGGATGGACTTGTAGAGTAAAATTTTGTTATCCAAAGATAGTTTTGAATTGCGTCCAATGACCCAATACATATTTCTCGATTTAAGTCCAAGCTGTTTTCGTTTATTAAAAATATGTTTTTTCCAAGTTAGTCGGCGATCGAAGTGCATGCCAAGATATTTAGCGTCTTCGGATTGAGGAATTAGACAATTATCGATATATACAGGGGGGCATGTTTCTCTACGTAGCGTGAATGTAACATGTATTGACTTAGTTCCATTAGATTTGATGCGCCATACTTTCATCCATTGCTGAATTCTATTTAGGTTTGACTGAAGATTTCTTGATGCTGTTGATGGATCTGTGTGGGATGCCAGGATAGCAGTGTCATCTGCATACGTTGCAACAGTAGTTGTACTAGATGTTGAAATGTCCGCTGTGTATAAAAGATATAGAATTGGGCCGAGGACGCTGCCTTGTTGGATGCCTGAGTGAATAGGATATATCGTAGTGTGCTCGGTTCCCTGCTTCACCAGGAAGTGTCTATTTTCTATGTAGGATTTTAAGAGCTGGAAGTGAGGATAGGGTATGAGCTTTTTTAATTTTATTTGTAGTCCTATGTGCCATACCATGTCAAAAGTCTGAGATATGTCAAGGAAAACAGCAAAACAGTATATTTTGGCGTTAAAATCCTTGTTTATTTGTTTCACTAGCCTATGCACTTGTTCTATGGTTCCGTGTTTGTTTCGGACACCGAATTGATGTTCTGGAATTATTTTATGTTCGTCTATTATCGTTTTTAACCTTTTTACGTACTACATGTTTTCAAAGACTTTGCTAATCATAGGCAAAAGGCTTATAGGCCGGTATGAAGATGTATTTTCAGGTCTTTTTCCGGGTTTAAGGATCATTATTTGTGCCACTATTCATGAACTAGGGAAGTAGTTTAGGCGCAGGATTGTATTAAATATAAAGGTTATTAGTTTTATGCACTTATCCGAGACGTCTTTTAGAATCTTGCTAGAGATTAGGTCAAATCCAGGGGCTTTTTTGATGTTGACTTTATTTGTTTCTTTTACTTGGTTGACTGTAAATTTCGTGTGGGGCAGATCCATTTGAAACGGTGCTTAGTTCTGTTTCTTCCTCTGTAGATACTGTAGAAGGGTATGTCGTGAATACTTTTTGAAGGTTCTTGCCAAAAAGATTAGCTTTTTCGTTGTCGTTCCTAGCCCAGGTATTTGCCTCATCTTTGATTGGTGGGTTATACTGTTGTGGCCGTTTGAGTTTTTTTGTGGCTTTCCAGAGTGAGTAATCTGTAGCTTCAGTCGGTGTTGGATTTTCTAAATATTCTTGAATTCCATGGTTTTCTTCTTCATGGATTAATTTCTTTAATTCCTTTGTTGCTGTGTTAAGTTTTTTCTTATTATCTGCCGTTCTTGACTGTTACCATTTTTTACGTAATTGTCGTTTATCTGAAATTTTTTGTTTAATTGTGGGAGACACATTATGAGATGGTTTGTAGCTGGTAGTCGCATACCATGCAGCAGTTTGTATGCTTTTTTAGCTTATCTACAGCTAATTCTAGTTGGAGTTCATTTTTCAAGGACAGATTTAGTGAGATCAGGCTGTTTAGGTTTTCTCTAAATTAGGACCAGTTAGTCTTGGTGTTATGCAAAGTTGGTTGATGCACTTTGTTTAAGATTTTTTCGTAGATTGTTATCATAAACGGTGAGTGGTCTGATGATAAATCAAAGCATGATTCAGCTTTACATTTTTTGGTATCTATGCCTTTTGTGATGCAGAAATCAGCGTCATCAGGTATTTTGTTTACGTCAGACTGCCAATAAGTTGGTTCGCCAGTAGAGATTTGGTGCAGGTTATTTTCTAACATTGCTTTAGCTAATTCCATGCCTCTTGGTGTTGTTAGTCTAGAGCCCCACATCGAATGTTTTGACTTATAATCTCCACCTGCAATGAATTTGTTCCCTAGTGTTGAAATATTCTAGGAAATGTTCTTTTTTAACGGCATGTTTAGGTGGGCAGTATAGGGCAGATATTGTTATTGGGCCGTGTGCTTCCTCAATTGTTAAACTGGTTGCTTGCAGGTAGTCTTTGTTATATTTAATCCTTTCAAAGTGTTTAATAGAATCACGTATAATTATGACGTTTTCACCTTGAGATCTACCGTCTGGGTGTCTTGTATGATACAACTTGTAGCTGGGAATCCGCATGTAGTGTTTGTCTGCAATATTTTGATTAAGTATGAATGTTTTGAGTTCTTGAGCCATTTGAAGAAGGCCATTTGCGTTCCAGACTACTATTTTATATTTTGGTTGTGAAGTCATTAAGCGATCTTTAATGACAGTATTAAGCAAATTAAGCATTGTGCCCATTTGCTCCATGAGTTTTTGCAACATTTCTTCCAGCTTGGCTAAGTTTGTATTAGGTTGGTTAGGTCCTGGTATTGCTTGGTTGTTATAGCTACACTGTGGTTGATTTGTGTTGACTATTTGAGCTTAGGTTAAATCAGGTTGTATTTGTTGAGAATTATTTGTTTCAATAGGTGGTTGCATGATTATTTTCTCTGTATATAGCTTCTGCTGTAGTTGAATGTGAACTTGGCATCCTCTATAGTTAGCCGGCTGGTCACCGTTACAATTGACACATGTTACTTTGTCATCACGTGATTTTCGAGGACAATGTTTTGTTTCATGATTACCTGTACATTTTACGCATCTGTGTGCTTTGCGGCAGTAGATTTTAATGTGTCCGTAGTCTTGGCATCTTGTACACTGAGGATTGTTCTTTTCGTACGAGGAGGTTCGCATTTGATGATAGCGTTTTCTAATTTTTCTATTTTATAAACTTCTTTGTTGTTTTATGTAAAGTTGTGTAATATTATGCGTACATTTATGCTACAAACGTGGCATATGAGGTATAAAAAGCACATTATTTTATGTACCAAAATATGTTATGGTTTGGTTATTTAACATCTTGTATTTCTTACTGCCAACAATCGATTTACTTAAATATCACTTAGAGATGTTTTAATGAAATTTTAACACATCGAAAAATAGAAAACAAATGCGGAAAGTTGAAAACTGAGGAAATCCAGTACAAATCTATATTTAAAACAATACTAAAATATTTTATTTCAGTTTAACGCATTTATTTAAAGCGCATTAAAACTGTTAATTTACCATAATATTTCAATAAAAAACATATTGGCATATGCAATACAATCGTTAAAAATATAATAACATCCACGATGAAAAGGAGGCGATGGGGCAGAACAATATTTTCGTGCGAAATTATCTATACCTTGATCATTTCTGGTTATGTCCAGAAATGATCAAGGTATAGATCATTTTCGCACGAATATATTGTTCTCTTTCATTATTGTTCTATTTATTGTTGTCTTTCTAGCATTATTGTACTCATTTTTACTTTCTTTACATCAACTTTACTTTCGAAATAAAACTCGTTAGAAATTTCCGATTTGGAATGTGGCCTTTATATTGAGTTTTTACCATTTAAAAACTTAGAATTTATTTTCTCCAATCCAGAAGAAAATAATTTGGTGAATAATATATTTTCTTTGGTTTCTTTTGTTAATGTACGATTTGTCCTTGTATATTAGAACGCTAAAACATACTTATTTTCTCTGTCAAACTGAGAGTATTCAATTGAATTTATCTATCTACTCTACTTTACAATTCGGTACTTTATTAGATCGTAAAGGACGCAAGTTTTCAAGCTAATATACAGGGAGTGTCGCATAGACTACATATTAGTTTTTGTATGGTTTTGAAATCTGAAAATTCCCACTACTGTAGATAATCTACACGTCTTTACAGCTCGCTATCACTTCCGGTGAAACTGCATGCAGCCATTAGTTTTATTAGTTTTTATTGGACCACCCTATATATTTTTCCATATATTGCGCGCAACCAAATTGCGCATATATTGCGCGCAACCAAATTGACCACATCATTGTAGATGCCCGTCATGGGAACAATATTATAGACGTAAGAAGCCTGAGAGGAATAGACGGAGACACAGATCATTACTTAGTCAGAGCAAAACTCAAATCCAGAATATCTAGCCACAAATACAATAAAACAACAATAAACCTACAATGGAACATGGACGAAATGCACAATAAAGAGAAACAACAAAACTATAGAGAACAACTTGAACAAACCTTGAACTCTGAAAGAGAATACAATGATATAGAACAGCTATGGGAAACGACTGCCGAAATATTAACCAAGACAGCGGACAAGATCTTTGGAAGGAGTAGGCAGAAGAGGAAAAAAACATGGTATGACGAGGACTGTCGGAAACAGCTGAAAAAAAGACAAACAATAAGGAAGACCTGGATACAACTGCAAACAGACCAAAGTAAAAAGGAATATGACGACTGCCGAAAAGAAACAAGAAAAAATAATACGCACAAAGAAAAGAAACTATGAACAACAAAAATATGAAGCTATGGAGAGAGACCGGCACAAACCAGGCTCTAGAGAATTCTATAAAGCAATTTCCTCTGAGAAAAGAGGACATAGAATCAATTCCATCCATACACTGAGAGACAATCAAGGCCGTATGATAATCGACGGTAAAGAAGTAGCTGAAGAATGGAAAGAGTATTTTAGGGACCTTCTAAACATCATATAGGAAAAACAGCACAAAGAAGAGATCTATATCACAGCGGACATGCCCGTCAAAAATCCATCCTTTGAAGAAACCCAAAAGGCCTTAAATAAGCTGAAAAATCACAAAGCGTCAGGTACGGACGAGATACCAGCAGAACTTCTGAAATATGGGGGAGACGTAATACATCGCCAAATCCACCAGCTAATAACGCACATATGGTTAAAGATACCAGCACGATGGAAGGAAAACGTAATAGTGCCCATCCACAAAAAAGAGGACAAAACAAAATGCGCGAATTATAGAGGAATTTTACTCTTAAACACAGCATATAAAACCCTCTCAAACATCATTCTTGGTAGACTAATCCCTTATGCTGAAAATGTCCTAGGCGAATATCAAGCCGGTTTTAGGGCAAACAGATCAACAATAGATCAACTATTCACGCTGAGACAACTTCTAGAAAAGGGATGGGAGTATAACAGACCCATACACAATCTTTTCATAGACTTTCGACAGGCATATATAGCGTAGAAAGAAGCCAAGTATGGAATGCCATGGCGGAGTTCTAATACCAAAGAAACTCATTCGGATGACCAAAGTCTGTATGGAAGGTGGAATATCTAAAGTACGTGTAAATAATACACTGTCTGGCAGCTTTAAAATCAACAGTGGACTCAAACAGGGTGATGCGTTATCTATACTACATTTTAATCTTGTATTAGAGAAAGCCATGAGGTCGGCAGAAATAAAAACAGAATTGCTATCGGTTCAAGGTCCCAAGCTGTTACTCGCATATGCAGATGACATATATCTCGTTGGAGACTCCATCTTATCCATCTTCAATAAGGTGGAAGGAGCAACAAGTGAAGTAGGGCTAAAGATTAATGAAGAGAAGACGAAATATATGTGTATAAATAGAACGACACGAAGAGACAGAATAGGACAAAATGTGACGGTCAACACCTTCAATTTCGAAAGAGTACAACGCTCCAAGTATCCGGTGGCCATAATCACAGCTGACAATGATGTTACTGAAGAAATAAAAGACAGAATCCAATCTGCAAACCGCTGTCTATTCGCACTGGATAAGCTCATAAAATCAAAAAACCTTACAAGAAGTTTAAAGATCAAAATCTATAAATCCATCGTCAGACCTGTAATAACAGACGGATGCAAAACGTGGACCATGACCAAAGCAAACGAAGAAAAGCTCAGACGCTTTGAACGAAAAATACTTAGAAAAATTTTCGGACCTCACCAATATCGAATTAAAAGCACTCTACAATGACGCCGATATTGTCCAAGAAATTAAATCACAGCGACTAAGATGGGCAGGCCACGTGCACAGACTGCATAACGAGAGACTTGTAAAACTGGTATGGGAGGAGATTCCCACAGGCAAAAGACCACTCGGACGTCCCAGAATGCGATGGAGAGATAACATCCAAGCAGATCTTCGGAAAATGAACATTCCATTTGACCCTAAGTTGATGGAAGACCGAACAAATTGAAAAAAAGTTGTACAGTCAGCCAAGACCCACCAAGGGTTGTAGCGCTACGTGATGATGATGATATATTTTTCCATATATGTGGTATATTTCTAGGCAATTTGAAATTAATAATCTGTGCAGATATTATTCAGCATCAACCTGAAAAAGATTTGGGCCAAAGAGTTATCTTAGATTTGACTGAACCGAAAAGATATCCTAAAAGACTTAGCATCTGACAAAGAATTACACATCCGAGGACACTCGGACTGGAGTGTCAGCAAAGATGGACTGGTGTTTGTAAAGTTGAGAGGACTGGAAAGTAGTGCATTTTTTGGGAAATCATCAAAACTCTTCACAAGAAGCAACTGTTTTCCGCAAGCAAAAAGACGGAAATTTACAAGTCGTGGCCTGTCCAACGATGGTTAAAGAATATAACCAGCATATGGGCTACTTTGTCAAAACAGATATGCTGAAATCTGTGTATGAGATTGACCGCAAATCAAAGAAATGGTGGCACCGAATTTTGTGGCATTTCATGGATATATGTGTTGTGAATTCTTTTATGTGTAGCTTCAGGTTTAATCGGCGACAGTAGTAGTAAACTGTCACGAAGTAGGGTTGCTTCTACTACAGTCTCAGTGAAACATTTCAAAAAAATTGTACCTTATGAGAAACGCTTTGACAAATGTTTGCATATGCCACAACACGAGACATCTAGACGATATGCTTTTTGTAGCACTAGTAAGGATCCTCACAGAACCAGGTGGATTTCCATAAAAAGTAACCTACGTTTTATACTCTTATATTATTTAGTTATGGTAAGTTAGTTTAGTTATATAGCAGACCTGAAAGATCAGACCATCAGTTCCTTAACCATCTTATAAATTACACCGAAATAACAATGTTAAGACAAAGCTGGATTTTACCAACCTCGGAACAAGCTGTTCCGCCTAATTACGGCACAAACGATCACCTGCAGTGCCTAAAAACCCTAAAACTAACGAATATAACCGTCCCTTGGCATTGATATTTGTAGACTTTAAAAAGGCGTTTGATACAGTGGAACTACCGTCCATCTTAAGAGCACTACAAGATTGCAGGATCGACCACAGATATTGTAATATAATTAAAAATATATATGAAAATGCCACAACAACCATAAGTCTATATTCTGCAACTAATAAAATAAAGATAAAAAGGGGAGTCAGGCAAGGTGATACCATGTCACCAAAGCTGTTCATTACCGTTCTTGAGTATGCATTTAAAAGACTAACATGGCAACAGAAAGGAATATCCATCGATGGAGAAAGATTAAACCATCTACGTTTTGCGGACGATATCGTGCTTCTGTCAGATAATCTGGGAGAGATCAAAGACATGCTCCAAGAACTGAATGACATACTACAAGAAACTGGGCTGGAGATAAATTTCGAGAAAACCAAAATGATGACCAATATGGTTCCCAGCGAAGAGATACAGATCAATAACAACAAGGTAGAATTAATCGATAAATACACATACTTGGGTCATGAAATTAGAATAACCAGAGACAACCAAACCTGCGAGCTAAATAGACGAATCATGTTGGGATGGGCGGCATATGGACGGATGAGAGACATTTTTAAAACAAATATCCCAATTCACCTGAAAAGGAAGGCATTTAACCAATGCATCTTACCAATCTTGACCTACGGAGCAGAGACCTTAACTTTAACGAAAGCTACTGCCGAAAAACTGAGGGTAACACAAAGGCGAATGGAGAGATCAATGCTGGGCCTGACCTTGAAAGATCGCGTAAGAAATGAGGAGATACGCCGACGAACTGGCGTAGACGATATTATACTGCGAATCAATAAACAAAAGTGGAGGTGGGCTGGACATGTTGCTAGAATGGAAGACGGAAGATGGACGAAGAGATTATTGGAGTGGAGACCAAGAGCCGACAAGCGAAGTCGAGGCAGACCACCCACCCGATGGACCGACGACCTAAGGAGAATAGAAACAAACTGGATTGCAGCAGCTAGAGATAGAGAGAACTGGAGACGTTTGGAGGAGGCCTATATCCAACAATGGATGTGAAAATTCGGCTGGATGATGATTATTTAGTTATCAGATTTTTATTTGCTTAAGAAAAATCTTCAGTTTCCTAGTGGTATCATGTCGAAACCATAGCCTATTAAAAAAATACATAAAAAAAATATTATTTTTCATTTTTTTGTCTTTTAGGAACCAATAGAGTAAGATTATTTAATTTTACCTCAATTTTGTATTTAGAAATTTGTAGGAAACAAAAGGTTAAGATGTTTTATTTTTTTTGCAAAAAAATTGCGCCTCATGTGAAAAAAAGAAAGATTTTTTGATAAAAATTAAATGAAGAATTCAAAAACGAATTTTAATTTGAAAAATGTCAGTGACATATCATTTTTTTCTTTGGACAAATTGAGATCATTACCCGTAGGTATGTGCGCCAATGATGAATATAAAATTCCTAATTGGATGTCAAAAAATGCGCAATAACGAACTCTTAAAACTCACTAAACTTCATTTGCATATCTCAACCAGTTTCAGGGCAATAAATAAATCATTAGTTTTTAAGAGAAATTTCAACACACCGTATTTTAGAAAACGAAACAGTTACGTTCCTGAAGTTAGTTGCACGCACTTACTAACTCTATATATTTTACAAATATGCATTGTTAAAACGAATCAAAAACCTTTGTAACTCAGAAAAACTTTATTTCTGAGTATTGGCGCAATGTTAACTTTTAATCAGCATGACCAATTTGCAAATATTCAGATAATTTAACTGAAACCAATTTTACATAAGGAATGTGCCGGGGTCCTTTATGGAGTCCAACCAACCAAGCAAATATTATAAAGTTTATAATTATAAAGAAAAAAATTAATATTATAAAGCAAATAAGGCGAAGAAAATTGAGATGGCTGGGCTACACATTGCGCAGACTCTCAGATGAAATTGCCAAGACTGCGCTGGATAGGGATCCAACGGAAACTAAGCAGACTTGGAAAAGGATAGCATGACGAAGGGAAAAAATGGAAAATCCTGGCTTGAAATAAAAGCGTTGGCTGGAAATAGATTTTTTGGTAACACTTCGTGGAGGCCGTATGTTCCTCTTACGAATGTCGGGACTTCGAAAGAAGACAAGACCTTAAGAAGAAGAATATGAGTCAACGGAGTGCAACTAAACAACATTGGATATGTTGATGACACAGTAGTTTTCTAAACAATTTAAAGGGTTTACAAACAATAATGTCACACATATCAAATGTCGTTCATTCCCATTCAAAATTAGTCACCCAAAATTCCAAATTCGTCATTCAGAATTCCCATTCAGAAAGTCGAAATCTATCTTCAAGAGTCATAATTTACCACTCAGAACTCTCCATTCTCTTTTGTTAGATTTTTTTACGTTATTGTACGAGCTGAGGAGTAGAAAGGGGTATGTGAGACCATTCATACCATCACGTCTATAACCGGACTATTCTGAATGGCTGCCAGCAAAATAAGCATGGCCATTTTGACAGAAAGAGGCAGAATCTTGTACATTAATAACTCACATTGTTACTGCTTACCATATTTAAGAGGAATGAACCAAAATTTTAATTGAAAATGCGTTATTTTTGACATTTCCATTTTTATCTCGGAAATCGCTCATAAAATGCTATTTAAAATAATAAATTTCCGATACGATACGATTTATTTCAGTTCATAATACAGGAAAATATCGAACGTCAAAGTATTGGCAAATTAAGTTGGATTTTCACTCGACACAACTGTATAGACGGGTTTGACAGTTGAAATGTGTAGTAAGAGATACTATAAAAAGACTCTCATCTAGCAATTTATCAGTTTTTTACTGGAAGTATTCTTAAATAAACAATCCAAACGTCAAACTCATTATTTTGCTTGTAACTTATTTACGTCAACAGACAACTTTTTTGAGAAAAAAAAACATAAAAAAATATGCTAAATTAAAGTCGATTAATAAACAAAATCGCTGTTTTTTAATATTGTTAATAACTTTTTTATTTTTTATTAAAATTTGTTTAAATGTATCTGAACTTAAGGATCTTATCGTGTTTGAATTGTGTGCAAAAAACAGGCCAGATCGGTTGAATAGTTTTTGCAAAATGAAATTTGTTTTCGAGATTTTTTGAAAAATGAGCTAATTTCTAAGGCCGGTCTAGATAATTAGACTGAATGTATCTCAATTATCCGGGTCCAACGTAAGTCCAAAAATTTTGATTTTCGGGTTTTTGATGTTTTGTGTGTAAAATTTAATTCTACATCCACCCATAATAACGTAACTCCTTTAAAAATTATACTTTCCAAATTAGCCAAGGTTATAAGAGCGTAAGTCGTTACCCGTAGTAGTATTTAGAATACTCGAGACAGAGACAGTTTCGCCATGTTAATCGCCAACGTCCAGGGGACTTGATAGGGCACGTTAAGAAGAAGAAGTCCTTACCCATACCAGAGCTAGACAAACGTAACTCCACTTACTACATATTGTTCTGTATAAGAACTAAGCCAGTTAATAGGCAACGTCAGAGAGACGGGACAAGAAAGAACAAATCTGAAAGTCATTCGTTTTTTTTAATTACATAAAAAAGAGGAAGTAATTTGCAAAATGTTCTTCTTAAATACACTTTCAATTTCAGAAACTTTCATGAGAATAGCCATAAAAAAGGCCAGTGCATTTATTTATAAATTATATTTTAAAATTTAATTTATATGTTTAATTTATTTAATTGATATTTATAATTATATTTTAAAGCTCCCTGTATATGAAAGTCACTATAGCTAGGAAAGGTCTCAACGAAAATATTTGGGAAATTACTTGAACATTTCTACAATGTACGCATTGTATGAGAAAGAGTATAAAAAAGAACAAGTTAAACCAAAAAAAGAGTGGATTTGTTCTTAAATTTTTAATGAAGATTTCAACTTTTCTTTCTTTTCATTCACCAGACAGCGATACATGTGATTTTTGTGATAGACTAGATTGTAAAATGAAAAATGAAATAAATGATGAACTACTCAATGAACTGAAATTTAAAAAAAATAAACACCTCGAAGATGCCTCATTAAGTTATGAGTTAAGAAAAAAGACAAACTTGAAAGAAGTGCTAACATAGGATCAAGAGTGATTATGTCAGATCTCCAAAAGTGCCTTCCAACACCAGACTTAAAAAACACCAAAAGTTTTTACTCAAGAAAACTCTGGACGTTAAATAGTATTATTTATGATGCAACAACTGATAAAACTTGGTGCATGCTCTGGAATGAAGTTACAGCGGGTCGAGGTGGAAATGAAATAGCGTCTTGCTTATTTACATGGGCAAGTGAACAAATTACTAATAATCAGCCTACTGATGTACTGACTATTTGTACAGATAATTGCAGTGGACAAAACAGAAATATGAATATGATTTTTATGTATTTGTGGCTCTTAGAAAAAGTTCCTACTATAAACAGAGTCAACCACAAGTTCTTTTTGGCCGGATACACCCACATGGAGGTTGATGGAAAACGCAGCATAATAGAGAGAGCTACTAAAAAACAAATAAAAACTAACACCATTTTCACTACAAAATGATTGAGCAAACTTTATTGCTACATGCTCAAAAAAAAATCCATGTATTTTCAGACAGATGTGCTTAAAGACTTCTTTGATTTTCTCTTCTTGAGGACCAAAGACGCCCCATTTATATCAAGGAAGAAGAACTACAAACAACGAACCATTTTTAACATCCGATGCAGTGTGGTTGTACCTTCGAAAAGGGGACAGTAAGCTATACTACAAAACCAGTTTTGAGGAAGATTTATTCAAAAGTGTTGAACTGAAAAGAAATCGGAGGCAAAAAAGGATTAATATGTCATTGGCAATTCCACAAATACGGCACAAAAAAAAGAAAATAAACAATGAAAAGTACAACGACCTCATGAACCTGATGCAATGAATCCCTGAAGAAGACAAAACTTTCTTTGAAAACCTTCCACATGGTAAACACGAAGGACAACTTCCCTGAGGAATGACTCGACTGCTCTTGACTCCTCACCTCTTTGACAATAATGTTCAAAATTAATTGAAAAACATTGACTAAATGCTAGTTTTTCATCTATGTTTGTTTATAATAATTACATGTCTTTACTAGTAGCACATGAAGTTTATTTCTAAAACCTTTTCCTAGATAAAAGTCCTATGAGAGATTTTTGTAGAGCCAAAATAACGCAAGTCCATGAGTAAGTCCTATAGTAGGGTTTTGTGTAGAGCCACAATAACATAAGTCCACTTTTTACAAAATGGGATATATTTAGTAAAAAAATTAAACAATAAATAAAGGATACTTATTTGTTAATAATACAAACAATAGTTTTAAGGTAAATTAAAGTGACAGCTTTGTATCTCAGGATTTTATTGTCCATTTTGCAATAACTTTTTTATTTATCACCCGATTTTAACTTAGCAGATCTCAATTTTTGTAAAATTTCTAAATAGACTCTAAATAATAAAGTTTTTAAGTTATGTGCACAATAATGACTTTGGCGTTTTGATTGTTTATTTAAAAATAGTTCCACTAAAAAATTGATGAATCTCTAGATAAGAGTCTTTTTTTATTATCTCATTCTACACATTTCAACTGCCAAAGCCGTCTAAACAGTTATGACTATTAGAGTTATTACTAACTTGATTGGTCTAGTAGTGTTAAGACAGACTTTTTAAGTTTAGGCCAAAATTTTTCTTCGAAACAAATTGATGCAAATCTTTGATTTTATAAGGCACTTGAAGAAGAAGATACAAAATATGCGAACATTTTTCTTAAAATCTAAAAATACTATCATTATGTAGGGCAGTCTTTTATAAATAACACAACTGGCTACTTCCGGTTTTCAGCGGAAGAGACAGCGAGCTCTAAATATTTTATATGTAGAGATCAGTTACAGTTTTGTGAAAGTTCAAACTGTCAGATTTCAGACTTCATTATTTTCAGAGATAAATCTAAAGTGTGGTCTACATGTAACACTCTGTATAGTATGCAATGAAATGTGACGATGCTGTAAAAAACGGTTGCTACATACTACGGGTAACTCTATTATGATCTAAATAGGTCGTTAAAACATCTATCATAAATCCCAAAAGCTTTTAAACTTTGGTCATTTCTATAAATTATCATGAAATTTGATACTATACCATACAGGCCAAGAAGTTTACAAAAACTGTACGTGTAAGTTAAAAATACACCAAAAAGTGATTATGGAACAATAATAAATGTTGTAAATAATAAATGACTATAGTTTGTATAATAAATACCCGGGAAAGTTTTATTTTCTATAAAAGCAAACACAAATTCATTAAAGCTACAACAAAAATTATTATGTTGTCGCTATTAATAAAAATAAATATAAAACTTTAAAATTCACGTATTTAAATCATATCCCAGTTGAAAAACTAGAATGCTATTTTATTATTAGGATATTAATTTGCCTAGACCAGATTTTAAGACGTTGGATTCTCAAATATTAAAAGATAACTGTGAACAAAATTGCAGATGAAGAAGCAGCGTTAATTGCATATGGAATTTTTAGCAAAGCATACATACTATTTATTCCTCCACTAACACAGTCACGAAAGCCTCAAGCCTGAAAAATCAATCAAATTTAAAAGAATTATAAATGCATATCTTAAAATACACTGTATTTGATAACATTTCTCTATATTCTTCTATTGCTGAGCATAGTGGGGGGAAAATAATAGGACAAATGTTAAACTAAAGTTATCTAGAGAATAGAAATAGTGAAATTAACGAAAAATTAACAGTAGACACTTCGAGACAGTTAAAATGGATGTATTGGGATGGTCATTTAGTACTACGCAATAGAGAAGGTGGATGACCAATAGGAATAGGGAGATCTACAACGTACGTTATAGAGATATGTATAATGATTTATATGATATAGATTAGAAAGAGGAAAGGAAGAAATATAATTTTAAATCGACGGGATCTAAAAAGAAATTAAATAATAGAATAGACGATAAACTCAAATGCCAATAGCGATTGGAACGACAAAACGATGTAGACAACGGTGCAAGATCTTTTAAACCCACAAAATGTCTCATCTAGAAAAGAAGAAGCATGTATGAGTGAACGTTTTTTAAAAATGGAAAATTTCAAACTGGCAATAGATGATTTTTTTTATTACAATAATGAAATAACTTAAGAGAATTATGCAAACTATCTATGATTTCATTATAAATATAATCTTTTTTTTTTCATTTTTTTTAATATATATATAACCATAACCAAATAATGAAGTTTTGAACTATTTAAAAATAAAATACTTTTGTTGTTTATGGCAGTTGGATTTAGTAAAACAGTTTTATTTTTATTTGTGTTAGAAAGCATTCTTTCGAGTTTTTGTATGAGTTTAATTAAAGGCAAGGTGGGTTAAGGATGATGTTACAAAAATTAGTATCTAGTAGGTAGTTATTAATGAGGAATTGAGAAATTATTAAGGCTAAAGAAGTTAGGAGTGATTGAGCGTAACTTTGAGAGAAAAATTAATCAATCCTTAGTGAAAGAAACCATGCAGTTGTGAGAAAACCGACTGAGCCAGACACTGAACAGTATACGGAACATAATAACACTCATGTTAATCAGGTTAATTACATATCACGCATCGCGGATTGCGGCGTGGGGGAGAGGGGAGGATAGCAGCGGGTAGGCACCTGTCCCGTGGACGGGGTCTGCAGATATGAGGATACATCAGGTTCCACCATGCAGCTGCGCAGCGTGTCAGGGATGAACATTCCTCACAATTACGTCACCGTCACCGAATTGCGGGCGATTGCGAGAGTTTTTCCATCATTAGAGGCTGAAATTGTACAGTCCACTCTAACGCACAATCACTATTAAAAACAGTCAACTAAATCCGGTTTTCTCTTTCTCTTGGTACAACGACGATTAGCAAATCATTATTCACAAACCTCAAAATTTGAAAATTTCGAACAACTGTAATCGTCATTGACCGAAGGAAAGAGATACACAAAACTCGCCGAGATTCACGTTCAAAATGCTATTAATACATAGATGTTCGTCGAGTCGCCACGACGCTTATATTTAGATTTCGGATCTCGACGTCGACGCCGCTAAGAATTACTAAAACGATGGTATTCCGAATGATGTTTAGGCCGTGGTGAATACATGTTAGCTTTCGTTGCAGTCAAAAGGCATGTGCTTTTCTCTTTCCTCCTTCTATGAGAACGTTGAGCATTCTGCGACGACGCGAATAGCGAATTTTCAACGCCGACTACGATTTTACTAACGATCGCAGCAATTCGTTGCCCTGCTCTTTACGCCCATCATCCGACGGCGTCGTCGGCATCGTCGTCTCCCCTGCAGTTGCACCAAAACTATTTAAACAGATTTACGTCTATTAACTCTCTTCTCTAATCCTAACCCTCTCCTCTGCTTCTGTCTGCTCCGTTGTACTAACCGACTCAATACACGGAAAACAAATTATATTACCCCAAAGACGCTAAAATTTAACTGTACTATTTAACGAGGAAAGGCGCCTAATATCGCTTACTTTTATTTCAAACGTTTTTTTTTTCTTTATTAACCGCATCAACTACTTGGATTATTAGGACGACATAATATACAATTAATTAAATTACAGTCAGGATTTGTACAGTTGTACATTACAATTTAAGTTAAAATTAATTTTACAATTTCACAAAAAAATTAAAGTCATTTACAATTTGTTTAAAATATTAATATCCTTTAGATAATTAAAGAGGTTTTTCGGATTACAATTCGACTGGTCCAACGAAGACTGTAGTAACTCATTTTTTATGTAATTGAGATAATTATAAAAATGTATTTACACTGTTACCAAAATTCATTAATCTATTAAATGGATGTTTTTATAGCATTAAGTGATACTTTTAATAATGATCTTACAAGGGTAAAACAGATTTAAGACAGAAATGGTCATAAGTGACTTTTGAATGAGTTACTATAGTTTTCGATGGAGATATTTTTAAAGTAATAAATACCAGAATTATTTGTTTCTTAACTTTATTTATATAAAATGCTACATTTTGAAGAAGCTACTGATATAATTTGCAGTTTTATATTTTAATTCAATTTTCCTCATCCGACTCTTCTTCGCTCTCAACTGAATCAACTTCGAGCTCGACTTTAGGAGGTACATAACTCTTTGAATTAAGATTTTTATAAAATCCATGGTACATTGTGGGTATTTTGCCGGTATTACACAGCCACAGTAATCCTTTTAGCTTTTTTTCTTCAATTGGTAATGGTGCATCATACAGTTTCGGTGGAAATTTGATAGTAGTGGAAGGCCGTCCTCTGCATTTTCGATTTAATTTTATGTCACAACCTCTAAAACCATCATCGAATTCGTATTTAAACATTATAGAATTTTGGTGTTCATGCGAAAATTTTATTTCTCGTATTTTGCTAACTTTTATTGATTTCTTTTCGTTGTCAAGTTTCCAATTCTCGGTATCAGTCAGTTTTTTAAAATTAAAAAAATTATCTTGGGACATTTCCGTAACATCATAAACTCTTCCTGTAGTTTTAGCCATTCTAATTAATGTAACCCACTGTTCTGGCACATATACAACCGATTGCCTTTTCTTTGCATTTTCGATAACAGCATGCATACTGTCACCCTCGTTCTGAGTGTGGCCTTTTTCCAGAAATCTGTGAACAATATCAATATGAAAATGAGCAGCAGCAAAAGCAAACATCGAAAACACAAAACGATTCCTATTTTGTCCCCCACAGTTGTCTGAGTAGAATATTATCGTTTTAACACTTTGTTGTGCCTTGAGATCTAAAAATTTCCAGAGGCAACTGGCAATTTCATTAGGACCTCTTTTAGCCACCTGCTCGTGCCATACATAGCAGTAACCCTGATTATTTCCAACATCATAAACTGTAAAGTTATATGTAGAGTATTTGCTTTTGTAGTAAAAATCACTTACGTTAGACAAAGGGGTAGCTAAAACCTTTTGAAGGTCAAAGCAAGCCACACACAAGCTCTTATCATCTAGTGCAAGCTGTTTGTCTATGTCTTTTAAGTTTCTGATAACTTCTTTGTTTTTCATATGGGACTCATATTGTTCGAGCAATTTTGCTTTTTCAGCATCACTAGCCATATTAAAAACAGAACAAACAGTACACTGGTCCTTTTTTGGTTTAAAGAACCCAATATTGAACTGTTCATTGAAAATATCTCTATACTGGCGTGACGTGGCAGCTGTAGTGATGTTATTTTTTTCGCAATGCTCGTTGTACAATCGGTACATTTTCTGGATAGTTAGCCCTTCTTCAAGGTACATCTTCATCGTATTCTTACGGGTATAATGGGAAGGTACTACAGGAAACTGATTTATGTGATTTTTTACGTTGTCTATAAGTTCTGGTGATAGTTTATGTGGTCTGTTAGTGTGCTTTCCACGTTTATCTTCCTCTAATGATCCACCATCTTTCAGTTTCCTTAATGCTGTAGTGATCCAAGTTTCTGAAACGTTAAGGGTTTCCAAAAACATAGTTTTGCAAACACGTTGTTTTTCATTGCGAATGTAGAAGTAATATTCTCGAGAGTAATTTCTTCGAGACCGTTGTTCTGCAGTAATAGTTACTTGTTTTTTGGCAACCTGTCTCACATGACGAGCAATAAAATCCCACTTTCTCGTATGATCTTTTAACTTCCAAAATTCATTGAAAAAAAGGTCTCTATCTTCTTTAGCTATTTTGGTAGCACATTTTAGTCTACATGTGTTTGCGCATGGTGCACCCATCTGTCTTCCTTTAATTTGAATACCTTTTCGATTTTCATGTTCAAGTCCCAGGTTTAGACTTGTTTTAGATTTTTCATCCGCCCACTTACTAACGTCTCTAATTCTTTTCCTACTTACTCTCTCTATATTGCCTCTGCTTCTTCTCTTTCTATTTGTGGTTGCTTCAGTTATATTCTTATTAGGTTCAATTATTACTTCAGGGATGTTTTTGTCTTCTGTCGGAATGTAATCTGGGTCAGTATCAGAGTCTGCATGAAATGGTTCCTCATCGCTTTCCTTCTCAATTATTTCATTTTCATTCCTATTGGCTTCATTCTCTTCTAAGCTTACTAAAATTAAACAAAAATGAGGTAAATGCCTACGTAATATTTTTTCATGCGGAATTTAAACCAACCTGTAGAACATTCAGGATTAATATCAGTCTCGTGGTCACCAGGATCCTCATTCGCCTTTTTGTATTTGCTTTCTTCTACAATACTTTCAGCAATATGTTTACCTTAAAAAATAAGTACGTTTTTACTTTGCTGTTATTATTTTAAATAAAGTTTATTATAAATTTACCTTCAAAAGAACGATAAGAAATATCCGTTTCAGTGTTTTTATACGCTTTCTCAGCTAATTCCAATATTAACTCACTTCTGGAACACATTATGGCAATTATAACAAAACTAAACTTTTGAACATAACCTTAAACTAACGCAGAATACCGTAGTAACTCATGTTACGATACCTATGCTATCGCCTCAGATAACAACGAAGACTATTGTAACTCAAGATACGATGATTTTCTACGGTTGTTTTTCATAAATCGGAGATACTATAAAACTCTTACACGTAATATAGGTTGCATAACTACGTTTACTGAGATACGATTCTTTCCTGGGGAAGATATCATTATGTTTTATTGTTTTGCGCTCGTAACTCAAAAAGTGGAAAATTTGAGTTACTACAGTCTTCGTTGGACCAGTCGAATTTTTTCCTAAAACATATTTGATATTTCCAGGTATTGAATGTTTGTTTCTTTCATTAATAAATTTGGGACAATCTACCAAAATATGTGGTATGGATATATTATGGTTACAAAGATCACATATAGGGCGATTTGATTTGGCGATATAATATAACCATGAGTTAGTTTGCTGTGTCCTATACGCAATCGAGTCATTTTAACGAATACCCGTCGGTCAATGTTTATTTCACACCATGAATGTGTTGTAGGCTTAATAGTGTTTAGAAATTATTTTGATTGTTGCCATTTATTTCCCCATTCACTTGGCACTTTCTTTTTTACGAGTGATTTAAAATCCGGCACAGACACTGTATTCACTGTTATTGATGATGCACTTTGTATTGCTTCACGAGAGTAATGATCCTCTTTTTCATTGCCTTCTAAACCAGTATGAGTATTCCAAACAATAGAGCTGTTTTATTGAATGTAATGCACTAAGAGAGTCAGTAATTATCAGAATTTTTGAGATGTTGTGGTTGTTTATATGAATTAATGCTTGTAGAATCGAGTACAGTTCTCCAGAGAGAATACTGCTAGTAGGTGATAGTTTGAATTGCAATGTAGTATTTGGAATGACGATTGCTGATCCTACACCATCAGCGATTTGGATGCATCTGTATAGATGTGATATTGATTAGAAAAACAGGACAGTTTGTTAAATGATTCTTTAATTTTATTTATTAGGTTTATTAATTTGTGAGGAGTTTTAAATTTGTTGTATTTGGTAAGAGTTAGATCGCACTGTAAAGGGGGTATTGTCCATGGTGGAAATGCAGCCGTACCCGACTTATCAAAGAAGTTTGGAAATTGAATGCTTCCTTGAATAAGAGGATAACAACCTTCGAATTCTCTCGTAGAATGGAGGATCTGTTTTTTTAATATAAATATCTTTAAAACGGTCTTCAAATTTGGGTTAGCGGATCAGACTAAGATACATTTTTGTAATAAGCTGGACCGAGTGCTTGTACCAAAACATAAAAAAAATTTTTTTTTTTCATCAAAATTTGGAAAAAATCATCCAAGGGGATACCCTTGGATTTTTTCAAATTTCGTTTTTTCGGCTATATTGGCGTCAATTTTGGTCCGAGAGTCAAGCGAGTGGACATTTCTTACATAAACTTGATCGCCCGTTCTTCTGTCATGCTCAGAATTTTCCTACATCTAACGGTTCGTGAGAAAAATTTTCATTTGGAGGTCTATATTTGCTGAAAACGTGGAAAATTTTTAATTCGATTTTTTCTCTTTCCCGGCAAATTTGGGTTAGCGGATCAGACTAAGACACATTTTTGTAATAAGCTGGACCGACTGCTTGTACCAAAACATAAAAAAAATTTCTTTTTTATAAAAATTTGGAAAAAATCATCCAAGGGGTACCCTTGGATTTTTTTCAAATTTCGTTTTTCGGCTATATTGGCGTCAGTTTTGGTCCGAGAGTCAAGCGAGTGGACATTTCTTACATAAAATTGATCGCCCGTTCTTCTGTCATGCTCAGAATTTTCCTACATCTAACGGTTCGTGAGAAAAATGTTCATTTGGAGGTCTATATTTGCTGAAAAAGTGGAGAATTTTTAATTCGATTTTTTCTCTTTCCCGGCAAATTTGGGTTAGCGGATCAGACTAAGACACATTTTTGTAATAAGCTGGACCCAGTGCTTGTACCAAAACATAAAAAAAATTTTTTTTACATAAAAATTTGGAAAAAATCATCCAAGTGGGTACCCTTGATTTTTTTCAAATTTCGTTTTTCGGCTATATTGGCGTCAGTTTTGTTCGAGAGTCAATGCGAGTGGACATTTCTTACATAAAATTGACCGCTCGTTCTTCTGCCATGCTCAGAATTTTCCTACATCTAACGGTTGGTGAGAAAAATTTTCATTTGGATGTCTATATTTGCTGAAAAAGTAGAGAATTTTTATTCGATTTTTTCTCTTTCCCGGCAAATTTGGGTTAGCGGATCAGACTAAGACACATTTTTGTAAGAAGCTGGACCGAGCGAATGCCGTGATCTCGAAAAGTCTGGGGATGCACCGATGACGTTACATCCAGTAGTGACTCATCCAGCAGGTCTCGAAAAGTCAATCGCATTCTGGTAAATTCAGAGAGTCGTTGCCGACGGCATTCTCAGTAACTGAACAGTCGGTTAACCGACCCTTTTGTAGAATTCGGTAGTATCTGACCTAGAACAGTCGTGAATGAGTAAATATATTTACAGTTTTTATACGTCATATTGTTTATTATTGTAACACAAAGTAACAGAACCATGTGCATGGGTTAATAATATAGTTATAGTTGACAAGTCAGATGGTTCACTGCGTCTGTGTCTAGACCCTCAAGAGTTTTATAAATGTATTGTTCTGGAATATTTTGAGATCCCTAGTTTAGAGGAAATAAATTTTAAACTATCATAAAAACAATATGATTTAGCATTGAACTTTAAAGACGGCTTTTTAGTGAAGATGGTATGAAAATAGATATTGAAAGATTAAGGGCTATAAACGATCTAACAAATCCGTTACAAAAGAAAGAGCTACAAAAACTGCTGGGTATGGTTAATTATGTAAGAAAGTTTGTTCTGAAATTGGGTGAGATTGCAAGCCTACTGTATCAGTTACTAAAAACGAATGCTATTTTTCAGTGGCTTGGAGTTCACGGTAAAGCACTGGAAGAGTTAAAGCGGGAACTTGCTAAAAATATATCTCTAAAGCATTTTGATTCTAGTAAAGATATTGTAAATCAAATATATGCGTCCCAGTTTGGTTTGGGATGTTGTTTAATGCAAGATGGAAGACATGTTGCTTATGCTTCTAGAGGCTTAACAGGTACTGAGGAAAATTATGCTATCATAGAGAAAGAGTTGTTAGCTGTAGTGTTTACATGTCAAAAAATCACAATTGTATATATGGTCGCTCTGTAAACAATTATTATTATTACAAACCTAATGTAAGTATGATGGATAAACACGTAAGTCAAATTAGTTCTCATAGGTTGTAATGGCTAAAACTGAAGCTACTGAAATATGATATATAGTAACCCTAGTAATACCTAGGCTATACCTAGTAAATATTTACATATTGCTGATTATCTGTCTAGAAATGTAAGTGGTGAAAGTGAGGAGAATGATGCTGATATGAGTGAAATTGTGCATTTATTAGAAAAGTATTTAAGAATGAGTGATATTAGAAAGATTCAATTTGAAATAGAAACTGTAAAAGATAATGTATTCAGTAAATTTATTGAGTGTTGTCTGAGTGAGTCTAAGGTTTTGCGAAAAGATATGCTTTAAACTGTTCATAAGGTCATTTTGGTATAAATCGTACAAAAGATCGTACAAGAGATTGAGCAAAATATATGCAAATAGTGAAGAGCCATTAATATCTCATGTCCTAGAATTGCCCTTTCAAAAATTGGATAGTGATATTATATAGCATGGTGGCAAAGCTTATTTGGTTGTTGCTGATTATTTAACAAATTGGCTAGAAATATTCCCTATAAAAGGTAAACAATCGTCCAACATTATAAATCCACTCAAGCAAATATTTGCAAGACATGGTATACCAAATGTAATTATAGCTGATACATTTGAATTTAAATTTCAAATTAGTAGTTCCCATTATTTGGTCAGGCAGTGGAGTTGGCCTACACTGTAAAAAATGACATGCACCCTTCCCTCCATGCTATGGTATGCTGGACGAGCCATACAGTCTGTAGTCAATACCCCGAGGTATGAGCGGGAACACAAAGTGTATTAATACTTATACGCTTATGAAACGCACCTGGCGCATCATAAGGGCCTTCACATTTCACTCTTTTTCAACTTGTCTTGGGTGAAATGTCTTTATTCTTTCCTATCGGCCTCTCTTGGCTAACTCTTGTTTCTTCCGGCCCCAAATGGCTATTAGGTTTCCGGGGGCAGACGGGTCACTATATTTCCTTCTATTACACACTCTAGGAAAGCAACGGGAAACCACCTAGAGCCTAATTTTCCCAAGAAACAATCATGGAAATGGCTGATAAATACAACAGCCCCGAGTACGGGCGCTCCTTAAATGGAGCAAGGGTGCTAAGAATCTCCCGATCAGCTGGAAACATGAACACATTTTTTAAAGAAAGAAAAATAGGTACATGGAAGGTAAGAAGCATGTACGAACCAGGAAAAATTCATTAAAGAAATGAAGCGTCTAAATATAAGTATCCTTATAATAAGTGAAATGAGATGACCAGGGTATGGAAAAGTAACTGTAGATGATCACATTGTATACTATTCAGGAGAAGACAGCTCAAAACACCAAAATGGTGTAGCAATAATTGTGTCGAAGAAAAGAGATAAAGCTGTAAAAAACGTCGTCGTATTCTCAGACAGGATACTGATGATACAAATACAATCAACAACAATCAATGTGAACATATTACAAGTATGCACTCACACAAGACAATGAACAAGAAGACATTGAAAAATTCTATCATGATTTAGAAAAAGTATTAGCACCTACAAAAAACACGATCTCAATATTATCATGGGAGACTTTAATGCAAAGATTGGTGAAGGTGAACAGGAAGATATCATAGGAAAATATGGTCTACAAATACGAAATGAAAAAGGAGATATTTTGGCATCTTTTTGCATAGAAAAGCAATTAGTAATAACAAACACAATTTTCAAACTTCCAAAACGTCGTCTTTACACCTGGAAATTACCAGCAGATACACCTGAACGAGTTGTTCGTAACCAAATAGACTTCATATACAGGGTGAGTCATGAGGAACTTTACATACTTCTACCATATGTAGAGTCCCTCAGGGAGCATATCATGTGGCCACTAAAAAATATCAACTCCTCTTCTTTATTAATTAACAGGGTGATTTGTGTAATTGACCATTTATTTCATTTTACTGTAGTGTTTATACGGCTCATTTGATTTTTTTAATTTTTGCATGATACAGTACACTACTATTAAGTATTCGACTGGTATTAGCTAAACTAAAAAATTCCAGGACTGGCTTTGGAAAAATTAATTTAGGGATTTGTATTAAATATTAGACCCTGTATATATATTTTTTAAAATGCAATAAGTGATTTTCAAACTACATAAATAGCCAATGAAAACGACATATGCGACAATGTTGTCACACTTTTATTAAATTTTTAGTGAACGATCAAATCTTACCAAAAATAGAACAACCATAATGAAGTATCAAATTATAAGGTAATTAATTTAAACAAATGTTATTAATTTCAAACATTTTAATTGAAATGAGTTCCTACAACATAATCTAATACATAGAAAATTAACATCTTTACTGTCACTTTGTATTATCTCTACGATAGAATCAATTGTTTTTCAATTTTAAATTTTTACTCATAGATCGTATGGGGGCATTATTTTCGATAAATAATAAATTAAATTGATTAAAAAGTCAAACCTCCTGTATGTGTTAGTTTTTGTTGATTGTAAATTATTAAAATTTTATGTCAAATAATAATACATTGCATCAACTGTACTGAATAAAAATAAATCTAAAAGAGTTTAAAATGAAGGTTGGCGTTGACCGTTTGACGCTTATTGATATTTTATACCCATTGTCATTATTGTCATTATCAATTGTTATTTATGTGTACAAGAATACATATTTGTCAATATATACATATGAGTCACTGCACAACAAAAAACAGTAACTACTAACAATAACGAAGAACAATTTAAAAAAAAAACTAAAAATATGTACATAGTTATGATAAACCCATAAATTATAACTGGAAAAGATACAATAATGGTAACAAAATTAAAATAATTCAAAATAGATTTTCGAAATGGAACCCTGCAGCCTGTACATATTTTTGTTGCCGAATTGTTAATTGACGTATTGAATTACGGATACTCTGGGGATCGTTTCTAATAGTATTACAACAATGTATAATTCTATCAATTAATTGTTGTCGGTTATTAATATTCACTGCGTAAACTAGTTGCTTCAATCGTCCCCATACATATGGTAATCAACTGGATTGAAATCAGGGGATCTTGAAGGCCACGAAATAGGACCTGCACGTCCTATCCACCTGTTGCCATAAACATTATTGAGATGTTGTCTCACTGTCAGTAAAAAGTGTGGGGGTGCCCCATCATGCTGAAAATACATCCCTCGGATAGCAACGTTCGCGTTGGCAAGCAAATTCGACAAAATATTTTGTAGAAAGTTCAAATAGACCTGCCCTGTTAAAGGACCATCAAAAAAGTGAGGACCTACTAATTGGTTATTTATGACACCAATCCACACGTTAACCGAAAACCTTAACTAAAAACGACGTTCTCGAATAGCATGGGGATTTTCTTCTGCCCACACATGTGAATTTCGTGAATTATTTATCCCGTCTCTGGTAAATTGGGCTTCATCTGTAAATAGTGTCCTGTATAGCGTTGGTCGATTATTGTTAATCCATCTACAAAATTCCAACCTATCGATCTCATCTCCAGCATGTAGTCGCTGAACCATTTGAATGTGATATGGGTGTAGATTACTTTTTTGTAAGACTCTACTTACTTTTTATTGAGTAACATTGAGTTCTCGACTTACTTGTCTAGTGCTTATTGTAGGGTTCATAGTAACGGCGTCCATAATGTCATCTTCCTGCGCTTCATCTACATGTCGCTCTGTTGTTCCACTAGGAAAAGTGCCATTTTCTCGCAGATAATTAAAAACTGACCCAAATTTTGGATGACTGGGAGTTCGACGATTAGGAAATCTCCTGCGATATTCTCTACTAGCAGCCCTACCATTCCCATTACAGAATCCATAAACAAATATTATGTCTGCATATTCTGTGGTCGAAAACTGATGTGGCATTTTGAACGAAAGTAACAAAAGCTCTACCAAAACTAACACCATGTACTTAACGTAGATATGACAGAAGAAATATGTATTCTTGTACACATAAATAACAATTGATAATGACAATAATGACAATGGGTATAAAATATCAAGAAACGTCAACTTTTTTAGATTTATTTTTATTTAGTACAGTTGATGCAATGTATTATTATTTGACATTTTGTTGGACATAAAATTTTAATCATTTACAATCAACAAAAACTAACACATACAAGAGGTTTGACTTTTTAATCAATTTAATTTATTATTTATCGAAAATAATGCCCCAATACGATCTATGAGTAAAAATTTAAAATTAAAAAACAATTGATTCTATCTTAGAGATAATACAAAGCGACAGTAAAGATGTTAATTTTCTACGTATTAGATTATGTTGTAGGAACTCATTTTAATTAAAATATTTGAAATTAATAACATTTGTTTAAATTAATACCTTATAATTTGATACTTCATTATGGTTGTTCTATTTTTGGTAAGATTTGATCGTTCACTAAAAATTTAATAAAAGTGCGACAACATTGTCGCATAAGTCGTTTTCATTGGCTATTTATGTAGTTTGAAAATCACTTATTGCATTTTAAAAAAATATATACAGGGTGTAATATTTAATACGAATCCCTAAATTAATTTTTCCAAAGCCAGTCCTGGAATTTTTTAGTTTAGCTAATACCAGTCGAATGCTTAATAGTAGTGTACTGTATCATGCAAAAATTTAAAAAATCAAATGAGCCGTATAAACACTACAGTAAAATGAAATAAATGGTCAATTACACAAATCACCCTGTTAATTAATAAAGAAGAGGAGTTGACATTTTTTAGTGGCCACATGATATGCTCCCTGAGGGACTCTACATATAAATAGTATATACAAATAATATATATACATAAAAAAAGAACGTTTTGCACCGAATAAAAATCATTGCACAATCATTAGTAAGTGAAGCAGAATTTATTGATTTAAATTTCATCTCCATAAACATTGTTCCGGCTTGTTACACTGGTACCAATAAAATATTTACATTTATATTATTTATATATAAGACAAATCTCAAACAGTGAACACCTAACACATGCTACCACTGAACTTTCTAACACACACCAAATAAAATTTCATTGAACAACACTGGTTCCTTTTAAAACATGGCTGATTCCGTCTGCGCGAACGATATGCGCGTACTTATCTTGCCAAGCAGAGTAAGCATTCTGATTATTTTATTATTCTGTGACAAGGTTTTGTATATATTTCCTTACTTAACTTAACTTTTTGCAATCTATTTCATTTGTTTTTTTTTGTCAAGAAATTTGATACAAATTTGACAACAGTGTACTCAATATTGCGGCATAGATAAAATGATGTTTTGACAGCTAGTGCATGTCTATGCAACTCACAGAATATAATGTAAATAGTCTGTAAGTCAATTTTAGGGTGACACAAAAGTCCCTAACATTCACAGATAAAATCGATTGTCTACACTAACCTAAAAAGCATTTTGTTTCGACCAAGAAAACTAGGATGTAACTTGTAAATCAAACTTATTGTCCAAAATTTTTATCGACTACAACGGACATGTGAAATGATCGTTTTGGTTCTTAAAAAACCAAGAAAACTTTAGGGATAAACTAAATACTCCAATATGGCTACTAATAACATAGGAATTGACTGGCTAGGGACTATGGGTAGCCTTGGTGTTGGGGTTGATTTTGATAACTCTTCTGAACACCCAGGAACTTCCAACATGAATCAATATGAACAAATGGACCGAACGAATGCAACTTTAAAGGTAAGACTATGTTCAAAAATAAAAGCTTAACATTTATTAAATATTCAACACATTTGTTATGCATGTGTGCTTTGTTTGTGTAATTACTTGGTTGAGTTTACTTAACTCTTCATGATATATTTTAGCACTTTTTTGCATTTTGTTACATTAGAAACAATTACGAACTATGGTAAAATCATTCATAATTTTAAAATTTATATGAGTTATTTATATTTTCTAATATTTTTGTGTATTTTGTTTGTAAATATTGTACAATGTCACATTTTTATGATAACTTTCAATGAACTATTAATGATATTTATACTTTTAATTTTAAATAAAATATATTTTTGAATAATTAAACACTTTTAACACACACTGCTGAGTAAATGTTAATATTTGTTTTACTTTCAAGAAGAAAAATCTTTTAATTTATTTTCTAGAGAAATCCAAAAATGGAATTATCCAAGAATGATCTCATCAAATTGGTTACTTTTTTTGAAGGAGAGATTCAAGCCAGGGATATAGTCATTGCAGCTTTAAAGGTAGGTAAAAGTCCAAAAACATATTGTTATACTTAATCAAAAATAAAAATGTTTCTTCATACTTCTATTTCAATCTGATAAGTAATTACAAGTTGCTGGACTGAATTGTAATTTAAAAAAATAGTGAATTCTATAATAAGTATATATTATAATTAGTTGGGCGAAAGAAAATCTTGATCTAATCCAAATAATTTTGTTAAATTTAAGATTCTAGAAATGATTTACCATCTTAATATTTTTATTAAATTTTATTTCTCTTAAAATATTAGATTGTATGTAAGATGTGATGTGATATCTAGGTAAAAGTTGATAAGGCCTGAAAACTAAGTTGTATAAGGATCATATGGATATAATTTTTTTTATAAAAAAAGTTTATAATCTCCATTCTTCAGGATTAGGATGATAACTACAGTAACAGTGCATTGCTCAGCTATTGGATCCATCAAAAGATCTGGTCCTATATTTTGAAGTATGACAGATATTGTAGACATAAAGTTAAGTTAGGTTCAATATAAGTGGAAGCTTAACTGCCCTTCCATTAGACCAAAGAGGTCTGGTGGCTCATCAGTAATTTAAAGTTGTCCCTTCAGCCCAGCCTTCTTAACAAAGTATTATGACCTTAGGTAACACTTCTATGAAGTTGTAGGCTTGAGTTGATAATGCTCAAATGTATTGAGACTTACCCTATCCAATCCTGGTCAGTTGCATAGAATCTGCTAGTTATGTGCAAGAACAAAATCTAGAAAATCATAGATAAAACTGTAAATGATATGTGGTTAGGATATTCTTTGCTTGTGGATAATTTTTATAAGATAGTTAATTTGATGGAAATAATACTTCAAAAAATACATACTGTATTGGTACTTTAAGAAAACACAGAAAAAATCTACAAGATGTAGTTTTAGTAAATCTCAAGAAAGGGGAAACTCTAGCTAAATACTTAAATAGCATAATTGCAGAAGCATTGGAACATAAAGGACCATATTGTATATCTGCTGAATTTAAAAGGATTTAATAAAAGAGGGGTAATATTAGTGAAACATATTTCATTGTAGAATATAGAACAGTTATATAAGTAGAATCAATCACTTTGACCAACTTCACTTTTAGCTATAAAACCATGAGATGGTACAAAACATTTATATCCATATTTTGTAAATGTTATTGTATTCTAGTTGTATAAAAAATATTCAGGAATCAAAAACCAAATTTTTATGATTACTGCATGGAAATAATTGACATACTTTTACCACTACCAGATTGGTTGCCTCCAAGAACTTCTCAATGAACTCACTGTTCTACACTCTTTGTGAATTTAAAAAAAAAGGAGGAATGAAGATGAACACTATTTAAATGCTGCAGATACTGCTTCCTAAATAAAAAAAAAACTTGTATCATTGCCTTGTGTCTGGAAAAACCAGAGTTGTGTGTTGGAACTTGTAAATTTTCAAAAGATTAAAACTATTTCACCAATAACATTAACAATAATATCATTAACATTTAACATAAAAAAAATGTTTAGCAGTCTACTTTTCTCTAGGAATTTGATCACCTTGCTGATCAAATCGCAAAAACGCTTTAGGACCTCATTGAAGATAGTACTGATACCTAGCTTTTGGCATATTTTGGCAGAAAAAGGACATTCAATAAGTATATGTCTGATTCAAAGGGTCATATTACAGTGCTGACATTTTGATTGTGGAGATAATGTCATCAGATAGTCATGTGTTAGATGGGTATGTCCTATATGCAATCCTTGTATGATTGCCATATTTTTCGTAGATAAACCAGGACAGTTAAATAGGTTTACGGAGGGTTTAATTTTATGCAGTGCTGAAGTAACTTTATTCTAGTGAATCTGCCAAGTGGATAGATTAAGCTTGTTCAGTCTAGCTTTTAGATCATTGCAGATTTGTATATTGATAATGGTGTCCATGGATGATTGTGGTTTTTTTGGCAGGTAATAAGCTTTTTAGTTATGACTAATCCTGACATAGGATGGTACCTATATCACAGTGACTGTTGTATTTTGATTTATAAGAATCTAATATGTGTCACATATATCTTGGATGAGAGGATGGTTGGTGGATATAGCATTAATGGAGTGTATAGAGGAAAGTGAATCAGTGCGTAAGACTATGTGTGTATTTCAATTTTGTTGAGGGCATATTTGAAAGCATGTGAGATAGCTATATTAATTTAACTATTGATTTTAATATAATAAGTAATTTAGATGAAAGCCTAGTTTCCATGAGTTGACTAGATGTTCAAGTAACTTTAATCAAGTATTTAAGTTTGAAGGACATTAAAGTAAAGCATTTACGCTTTGCAATTTTAGCATGTTTCCGTCTATTTTCATTTCTTGTTTGATTTTATTAATAGCAGAATCTCTCATTTGTTTATTTCTATACTGACTGCTAGATAAATCGCAAAAACATGTTTCTTCTTAGTGCAACTCTACAAACTTCAATGTTGTTTCTTCATTCCACCTATATTCTTTTAATAAAATTCAAATACTTAAAAATTGGCTTCCAACGACCAATTCTTAACAGCAAGTATGTATTTACTTGAACGACTGTGTACATGAAGCAAGTGTGAGATAGGCTGTTTACATGAAGCAAGTGTGAAATAAGCTGTTCAAGTATGGTCCTACCACCACTGTGTTCCGTGGTGGGAGTCTTTGGTAAAGTAAGTTGGATGGCTTTCAAGTAACTTAACTTGCTTGGCTGCTTTTTTAAGTTCTTCTTCGAGCGCTTGAATATTTGTCTACACAATTCGAGTTACTGGTTTCCAGTTACTTGCTCCAAGTAACTTGAACAGCTCATGTATACTCAACTCATGTAAACCTTACTAAATTCTCAGTTATATTGCACAATTCAGTTAGTTTCTTAAGGATATCATTTTTATATATTTGTTGTTAATTGTTTTGGTTTAAATTTTTATAATTATTGATTGTTATTAAGTCAGGGCACTGTTGTTGTATTCTTTTAAATGGGAATATACCATGAATTAATAAATATATTGTGGAACATTAAGAAGGACTTATAAATATGTTATGCAACATTTAGTATATTTTTTAATGAAGAAAATGAAAGTCTTCATAATATATCTATCAACTAATGTACATTAAATTATATAATTTTTAGTCTGAGAGGCTAAAACAAGTAGTCAATGTGGGAAGGTACAGACCAGTGGTATTATCAGACCCTTATACAGCTTTACTTAGGGACAGTATTGCAGATGGGCCAAAAACTAAATCACCAGTCAGCGAAAAAGAAATGGCACAGGCAGCTGAGCAACAATTACATGCATTTGGGCAGCTAATTTTACAACAACGTTGGGCACATCAACATATGATGAATATACTAAAAGAAGCAGAAAATAAGCACAAGAAGGTAATTTTTTTTTTATTGCTTTATTTTTATTTCGTTACTCTACTATAGTTAAAGTCACACTGAGAGTGCAGTACGGTTAAGATAGGAATGCGCATTTGCCAGATTTCACATGTGCTTGGCAGCAAACAGGTCTAAGTAGTGGTCACATACAGGACTATCCAAAGATCTTTACGGCAAGGCTCTATTACAAGTAAAACTACCTTTTTTTGATTTTAATTTATAACACAAATTAGATTAAAACAGAAAATTACATTTTTTTATAGCTATACAGGGTGAGACTTCTGGGAACTGCATTGATCGATTCTGGAAAAACTATAGTTAGTCAAATTTCAATAGGTAATAGATTGCGTTTATCATATCCTATACCTAAATTCAATTTTTTTTAGTTATTGACGTTTGAAAAGTGGCAATTTTTTACATTGAAGACTGTTGTGACATTCAAATGGTTTGACTTAAAGCAAAACAGTTTGCATATTCTTATTACAACTTTTCGTAAGTTATTGAAAAGCTTTCCAGTGGAAAAATACCCAAAAATAATCAATTTCTGTGCACCTAGCCCAATACCTGATAATCTTGTACTCTGATTGGATTATTAAATGCTATAATGTTAATTGATTATAGAATAATCGAGGTTACTCAACAGATATTCAATTATACTAATGTCGCCCTCTACATCCAAGATTCATTTTCGATATTCTCCCCTGTATTCTTGTGTATAAATTGGTCAATGCCATCTTGCAGGTTGCCCGCAATTGTCCAAAAATATATAATATATGTTTAGGATTTTTATGTGAAATCAATAATTTTTCCAACGGGAGACTGGTGTAATAGTCATTAATGGAGATGTGTAATGGTTAAAGAAATGAAAAACACTTTGAATATATTTAGTCTATGTTGAAATTAATTAATATATTTTTAGGTTATTCAGGAATTAGAGGAAGAAAAGTGTAAACATGAACATGACACAGCTCAAGGCGATGACATCACATATGGACTGGAGATGGAACGAACTCGCTTAAAACAAGAATTAGAAATGGAAAGAAACACAAGGAAAAAGTTAGAAAAAGAAATTAAGAGGCAGTTGGAAGTTGCCGACGATGAAAAAGCTCGTCAAAAGCAAATAGTTTTATTGTTATTAGCAGAAAGAAAAAAAATCATTGTAAAATACATTGAAGAAAGAAAGAGAAGCGAAGATCTAGCACAGGTTTGAGTTTTCTTTTTCAAATTCAAAAAATAAGACCTTTAACAACTTGTTTTGCAATACATTTTAGTCATAAAATTGTAATTGAAATATGTGAACAATGTTTTAGATATTATCTGAAGAAAAATCTCGAATTGATACTATGGCAGAGGGTTTGGAAGAAGAGAGCAAAAAGTCTCTTCAAATGGAAGCAGAGCTCGAAAAACAGCTTTATGTATATGAAAATGAAAAGAAGTCACTTAGGACTCAACTATTAGAAAAAGAACATAGGTTAGTTTACCTTAATATTTATTGAAATATGAATGTAAACTCATGATTCACTATTTATTTACAACTTATTCACTTGTCTATTGAGGGGCTTAGAATAAAAGGGATTCAAGTGCAATTTTACTAGTTTTGAGATATTGTAAGGTTAAAATTCTTTGGATAATTAAAATTCCTTGTACATTAACTAGGGGTCGTACATAGTATTATTTTATTATTAAAGAATTATATAACCATTATACCCGCGCAAATTTTTAAAAGAATAACCCATTTTGCTGTATTTTGAAAAAAAAGCATTTGGACCTGAACTTGGATTCTGAAAGACCAGCTAATTAATACCCGGACTAAAATATACACTAAGGATCTTTGCAGGAAAAAAGGGACTTTTAAAAACTAGCTTTAATCGGTAAATTATTAGAAAAAACATCTTTAAATCTACACTAAGCAGATTTCACTCATAATCAGAGTCCAGAACTGTAATATCTTCCATATCTTCGCCAAACTTAGTTTGCTGTGAACGTTTCAGGTTCTTCTTGAGATCATTCTTCAGAAACTTCGTTGACAGTATTTATTTTTGTTTTTTTTTTATTTTTCAAGAAGTTTTTGAATGTTGTCCTACTTCAGTTTATTGATTTTTATCGGCTGAATGCTAAGGATTTTTTAAACATATTCTCCATGCTAATAGTAGGACGTCCAGCTCCTTTTTGTACACATATAGATGTAAAAAATACAAACTCTTCATATAAGGTTCCCTTAAAAGAAAACGAAAATGTTCTTGAAGATTTTTCATACAAAAAGTACAGCACTGGTCTCCATTTAAAAAGAACACCTGTAGTGTCTTTTTTATGATCAGTATAACTCCATTTAATTGTCTAAAACTGTAAAAGTTTTCTTTACTCATTCGGTATATTTTATTTCTTGATTTTGAAAATCAGGCATCTGTGCCAAACCTTAACAAAGGCTTGATTAACATCTAGAAAAGCAGCTGTGCAGTAGTATTTGCTTTTCATTGCAGAAAATGCAGAATGTTTTTTTTTTCGAAAGCTAAATTGGTGGTTGGGTATCCATTCCTCCGTATTGGGGTCTGAGTTAATTTTTTGTAACAGTAACCTTTCAAGTATTTTGGATACGACAGGTACTTATTGGCCTATCTGATGAAACCTCGTTTGGATTTTTTCAGCTTTTGGGATTAATATTATTTCAGCGGTTTTAAAGAGCTTTGGCCAGTAGTTTAATTGTAGAATAGCATTGAAGATGAGAGTAATCAGTATGATTCCTTTATCTGGTAGTTCTTTCATCATCTTCGGTGTTATACAAGCTTTTCTAATGTTTTAATATTGGATTTCTTGTTGAACTTCATTTTTGATTAGTGGTCTGATTACTGGTTTGTTCTCTTCAATGTTATTTATGTCCCTTTCAATTTCAATATCTGGAGCGTCGTCGTTGGGGGTAAATACTTGAGCTAGGTGCTAGGCAAATAGCATTGTTTTTTCTTCATCACTTCTGGCCCACTGTAGTGTTGGTCCCTGTTCGTTTCTAATTGGAGGTACCAGAGTCTTGGATTTTTTTTAGTTTTCGATCAGTTGTCAGTTGATTACTTAGCCTGTTTAATGTAGTCTTGTTTGCTGGGGCATGGGTTTGGTGCCATTTGGTCCTAGCTTTCCTTTTTGAGCTACCAACTTTTTAATGTCAGCTGTGGGATGTATTGGTTTTTGCTACCTGTATTGTTTGCAAGTGTAGCATTTTGTACGGCCTCTGTAAGAGTTGTTTAAAGCCGTTAATGTTTCGTCTATCTCTCTTGTTGTTTTGAGGCTTACTTGTAGCCTAATATCTTCGAATTTGCTGCGGTATCTTTTCCAGTTAGTTCTCCCAGTGTGTAGCCTTGGTGTGGCCGTTTTGAGGACTATAAAGCTGCTGATGGTTGCTATAATTAGGGAGTGGTCAGATCAGAGATCATAGTTCGGCATGACCTCCATGCAACCAGGAGAGATGCCCTGAGGGATAAATAGAACCAGTAGATCAGGTGTTTTGTTTGAATCTGTTGACAAAGGGTGGTAGTTGTTTTCAGTTATTAGGCTTACTAGTTCTCTGCCTTTAGTTGTGAGACGAGATCCAAATAATATGTTTGCTGTTGAAGTCTCCCCCTGCAATAAATTTATGTCCTAGAGTTTCAAAGAAGTTTTTGAAGTCTTCTTTCTTTTTGTATCGGGGTGGACAGTAGATTGCTGCGACTGTTAGTTCATAAGACCTCATACTGACTTTGATAACTGTAGCTTGCATGCAATTTTCAGCCTACTTTGGTAGTGCTGCATGTGTTTAATAGTATTTTTTATCAGAATAGCTGATCCAGCGTGGGCTGTATTGCCTGGGTGGTTTGAGGAATAGGTTGTGTAGTGAGATATCTTGAAGTAAGTTTGACTTGTGAAATGGCTTTCACTTATTAACAAAATGTCAATTTCATCGTGTAGGAAAAATAACTCTACCTCATTTTTGTCCTTTGGAAGTCCATTCGCATTCAAGTCTACTGTTTTAATGAAGCTATTGAATTTTAGATATAAGCGTTGTCAGCATGTTTAGGACCATGCTGTTTTGTTGTAGTAATTGTTGGAACATGTTTTTGAATTCTTCTCAGAATTTGTTCATCATGTCATTAATGTTTGATTGTTGTTCAGTACCATTTCTTACTGCATTAGTATAGCTGCTTTGCGATTGTTTTGGGTAATGGGTTATAGGCACTGATGTTGCCGTAGGTCTAGTTGTTGTATTGTTAGCGTTTTATTGAATATTCATACGATTCATATGAGCCTGTTCTTGTCTGTTTTAAGTTATGGGTAAAATAACGAGATGTCATTTTGATTAAAAAAAAAAGAGGTTAATCTTTGTAAATGGGTATATTTATTTAAAAAACCCTTAAAAGGGCCACATCAATAAAACAAACGTTTTCGGACCACACAGTCCATCATCAGGTTTTTAAAATCGAAAAATGCTAGGTCACAATGCCTGAGCCACCAAAATACTAGGGTAAAAACCCTTTAAATTACATTTTGTTATGAAAGATTGTACATTGTGTTGTAAAATAACTGTGATGTTCAGTATTAAATTAAATTTGACTAGAGGTAACACATGGCTCAATCGGGTTCCAGAGCCGGTGAGAGAGAACCTCTACACTCGGAGAACAGCTGGGAACTCCAGCTGGGAGTCCGAAAACGTTTGTTTTATTGATGTGGCCCTTTTAAGGGTTTTTTAAATAAATATACCCATTTACAAAGATTAACCTCTTTTTGTTATACGTGGTATACAGCCAGCTACAGGAATTTTTCCTTGTGAATTTCATTTTGATTGTTTATTTAAACATAGATCCAGTAAGAAATGTATGTATCTCTAGAGGAGACTTTTTTGTACAGTGTCTGTCGATACAGTTGTGTCAAATAAAAATCTAACTTAATTCACGATCCTCGGTAATGGTTGGCAAGAAAATAATACTCTATTTCTGAGATCACTGTATGAGAGCTTAAGAAGAGATAGTCAACAGTTTTACCAGCTAATTGTAGTAAATTTTTGGTTCTCTTTGTGGATAATTATCTTATCAGGGTAATACATAAATAGTTACAGTAAAAGCATTTTTAATTATACAGTTATTATAAAACTGAAGTATACATTAATTTTTCTCAGCATCTTGTGGTGAGAACCTAATAAAGGAAATTGTTTTAGGTGTCACGAATTAGAAGCAGAGCTACAGAGACTTAAGGCAGAATTTGAAGTTCTTAAAAGTCGTTCTGTACCAAATGACAGTAGTGGAGCAATGATCAGTAGTGTTGCTAAAGTAGTTCAGCCTACTGCAACAGTGTCAAGTGTACCTGTTTCTGGGCCTAGTAAGTAAATAAAATTAATATAATAAACTATGCGCTCCTACTTTATTTGTCCTCATTTTTTCCATCCTCATTAATTTATTATTCCTGGACAATAATTTGTGAAAATGTTCCCCATTTGTGCCCTTCGTAATAATCTTTAGTTGTCCCCTTCACACTGTTTTAGTTGAAGTTCGTTTCCCCTCGTTAAGATAGAAGTGTCGTCACTCCCAGAATTCAATTTTTTTCATTTTTTTTACGTTCTATCTGATTAAAAAATAAGACTCAACGCAATTTTAAATGGCCACGCTCACCAAAAATTATTTTTTTTTAAATGCATTTTTTTGGTAGATTTTTTGTTTGAAGATGGCTGCATTTCTAGTTTGGGTATTTAATTAAAAATTTTATTTCTGATTTTTTCGTCAAGTGCACCACGTTTAAAAACGCAAAAAACTGGGATTTTGGGGGTTGTTTAGGCATTTTCCCCATTTTATAGACTTCAAAATAGATCAAATCAAGGTTAAATGAAATCGTAGGCTTCCACGGCCAGAGTCAGAATTATAGTTTATCGTCTTCCGGGTTTGGACCGTATCATTTGTGAGTGACACAAAAGTGGGTTCCATCTCGACGTTTCGCTTACACATTGTATGTAGCTTCTTCAGGAGAACAAAGAAAAAGAAAAAGAAAACAAAAGACAGGAAGATGGGTAGTTAGCAACGGTAACTCAGTTACTAACGCAACCAGAGGCGAATACTAACTACCAAGATGGGCATTTGGTCACAGTAACTCAACTACTCAACGCAGCCAGAGGTGAAAACCAAATGCCAGGACAGGGATTCACGTCCAACAGCTCAGAACACTAACGCGTCGAGAGGCGGGGAGTGAATCCGACGATTACTCCGCTACCGCTCTATTTATAGTCGCGGTGACCTGTCGTGTCGGGACGTATCGGCACTACTCTCGTGGCGCGAACGTCAAGAAGCGCGCGCTGGCCAATCATGTGGCTGCATCGTGGTGAGCGGCACCGGACGGCGGCTCTAGACTGAGATTCCAGATGGGAGACAAGTAGTATCCTTCCTCTCGATTGATATTATGTGGATTTTTTCGGATCTCTAGAGATTCGGGGATTTTCCTGGAATAAAAGAAGGGGCTCTTAGAAATAATATGGGTTTTTTCGAACAATATGGAATGACCGGTTTCTTGGCAGTGTTCTGCAACTGCAGAATGGGAGAAAAGACCTGATCGAATGCATCTTTGATGCTCTTGAATCTGAGTTTTGACGGAACGACCAGTTTCGCCAATATACACATGTCCACATGAACAAGGAATAGAATAGACACCACAGGAAGATAGGGGCGGTAATGGGTCCTTAGGAGAGGGTAGATATTGTGAGATTTTCTTGGGTGGTCGAAAAGTAGTCCTGATACCTTCTTTGCGAAGAATTTTGCCAATCCTATGGTGTGTTCCAGGATATTTGTTTGTAGAAATTGCCTCTAAAGAAAAATATGTTGAAAGGAGGCATTTTTCCGCAAGATTCTGCCAAAACCAAAGACTTGTTATCATTGTTCAAGTGATGTCGCAGGAACAACTAGAGAGTCATGTATGGGGATATTGGTAAATAGGGATGATACATCGAAACTGACGAGAATGTCTGGGGATCGACCGTGAGGGAGGAGATTAAGGTGATGAAATGTGTGGCAATTTCGGACATAAGAAGGAGGTACGACCAGTATAGGTCTTAAACTGATTCGACAAGTACTTTGCGAGTTTGTAGGTAGGAGAGTTAATCGTAGTCACAATGGGACGAAGAGGTACGTTGTCTTTATGGATTTTGGGAAGACCGTAAATTCTGGGGCAGAATGGAGTTTTTTCGGAAACTATGGACTTCTTAACTTCATCGGAAAGATACGGATTGTTTGATGGCATGGGAAATTTCGCGTTCGACTCTAGGAGTGGGGTCTCGAGGAAATTGTATTATAACAGGATGTATCCCTAAGTAATGTCGTTTACTTTCTCTATGTAGGAAGGAGTATCCAGGATGACTGGCATTACCTTTGTCTGCAGGAAGGATTATTATCTCAGAAAGAGAAACGGAGATTTTTGAGAGCATGTTCCTGTCTTTTGTTTTTTTTTTCTTTTTCTTTGTTCTCGCTGAAGAAGCTACATACAATTGTAGCGAAACGTCGAGATGAACCCACTTTTGGGTCACTCACAAATGACACGCTCCAAAACCGGAAGACGAATAATACACTACAAATCAAGGTTGTTTATATGTGATATATAATTTGAAATAATTGAGTCCTTTTAGGACATTCAAAAATCGGACAAAACGCCTTTGAGCTCCCAAAACAGCTTTGTGTATGGTTTTTGCGGGGTTGAACATATTTTTTGAGATCGATACAACCTGAATCAAAATTTTCGGGTGTCAAAGAAGCAAGCACCATTGTTATTTGGTAGTTTTTATTGAATTTACCCAACTTTTTTTACCTTTCTACATATAACATGACTCATGATTTTACAATCAGTAAAATCCCCAAAAAAACTTGAAAACTAAGCTTTTCGCATGTGTTAACACATTACCTGCCACGTTAATTTTTTTCTTTTTTTTTTTATTCCAGGCTCCATGTCCTTTTTTTTATTAAATTATTCAAAAAATGCACTATAATAATGATAATTTAAAATTACCTCGTAAAAAAATGTTTTTTTCTTCATTTACGGTTGTGAATTGTATTTAACTCACGGAGCGCGACTCCATGTGCGTTGCAGATGATTTACTCTTCACGATAACCGTACAGGTCATTTGTTACAGTAACAGCTTGTCATTTAAATCATGAATGTGTTGCTTGTGTGAGTCCATTTCAAATAGGTAAAAGAAATAATAAATAAGACATGCTCACATTCAATTTTAATTTAACTATCTAGACAACCGGTTTCGCTTTCTACAATTTGCAAAGCATTTTCAGGTCTCGATACAAAGTTAATTAATTGCATGAAATAATAAAACCCATATTAGGGTTTGTCATATAAAGATAAACAAAGATAAATGATATAAATTGCAGCAATTATGCCAATATTACATGTCTGTGGATTTTCAAAATGACATAAACTGTTTAAGCAGACAAGGTAAGACCCACAAATTATTATAAAAATAATCTATTGAATTGTAATAAATTAGTAAATAAATAAAACATTACTTACATGCCGGTACTCTATTAATTAATGGTTGAAAGAACATGGTTCAAACTATCCTGTATTGCTGAATGGAGAACTTCAATTTTTAACTATTGTAATTGTTCGACAATAAACAGGGAAGTTCTTGAGTTCCTCCCTGTTTATTGTCTAACAATTACAATAGTAAAAACTGAACTTGTCATTTATTTTGTATAAAGATACCGTTAAGGTCAAAGTGTTCCTCGAATCTAACGTATTGACCTTTTTATGTGTTAGTATGGCGAAAAAAGAACAACAGTATTTACAGTATTATTTACAACAGTAATACTTTCGAAGAACAACTTCGAGTTTAAAGATGTTTCTCTAAATTTTTTAATGTCCTTATAGACTCTTCTTCTTCTTCCAATGGCGCTACAGCCCAAATTGAGCCTTGGCCTCCTGTAACTTCTGCCTCCAACAAAGGCGATTCCCGCGCCAACTCGTCTCCAAGCCCTGACGTTCAATAAGTTGTGCGCATCTGCTGTGACTTCGTTCTCCCATCTATTACGTGGTCTTCCCTTTGGTCTTCTGCCCTGCATTTTACCATCCAAGGCCTTTCTCGGCAATCTGTCGGCATCCATCCGTACCACATGACCAGCCCATCGAAGCCTTTGTACTCTAGCGAACTCTGCAATAGGTGCTTCTTTGAACAGTTGGTAGAGTTCATGGTTATATCTAGATCTCCACATCCCATTTTGAGTGATGGGTCCAAAGATCTTCCTTAGGATTTTTCTCTCGAAAACCTCTAATCTTCGTTTAGTGCTTTCTGTCAAAACCCATGTCTCGCATCCATAGCATACTATCGGTCTGATGATAGTTTTATAGACCTTAAGTTTCGATTTTCGATGTACCGTCTTGGAGCGGAATATGTTAATCAGGGAAAAATAGGCTTTATTTCCCTTCATTATTCTCTTCTGAATTTCGGCCTCTTCTGTTCCCTCCGTATTCATTTCGACTCCCAGATAAGTAAAACTCTTCACTGTTTCAATGTCATCCTCTACTTTGATTTGATTTCTTGTTCGCTTTGTCCGCGTCTGTGTTAGTATTTTTGTCTTCTGTGTATTTATTTCAAGTCCAATCTCCTTGGCCGTTTTTTTCAGCTGCGAATATGTTTCTGCTGCATCATCCACTCTGCGGGACATGAGGTTAATGTCATCCGCATATGCGGCGAGCTGGACAGATTTGTTTGTTAGGAGATTGGCTCTTCCGACATTCAGCTTTCTGATGACATATTCAAGGGCCAGATTGAACAGTGTTGGAGCTAGTCCATCACCTTGTTTCAGCCCTTGAACTATTTCGAAGCTGTCAGTTAATTCGTACTGTATGCGTACAGTTGCTATTGTGGAGTCCATCGTTGCTTTTACTAGTCGGATATATTTCGAGGGAATATTGAAGCTTTCCATGATGTTATATAACCGGCTTCTATTTATGGAGTCATAAGCCTGTTTGAAGTCGACAAATATATTGTGAACATCAATATCGTGTTCCCAAGCTTTATTAAGGATTTGCTTTACTGTAAAAAGCTGATCTATTGTCGACCTGCCTTGTCGAAAACCGGTCTGGTATTCGCCGATAATATTTTCACATAATGGTTGAAGTCGCCTATTCAGGATGGATGTAAAAATTTTGTAGGCCGAACATAGGAGGGTTATGCCGCGGTAATTTTCGCATTTAAGTTTGTCCCCTTTTTTGTAGATTGGGCAGATAATCCCATTTTTCCAATCGCTAGGAATTTTTTCTTCCCTCCATACCTTAGATATGAGCGCGTGCACCTGCGTTGTTAGATGTTCGCCACCTAATTTATACAGTTCGGAAGGGACATCGTCAAATCCCGGCGCTTTGTTGTTTCTTTGCGCCTGTATTGCTTGTTTGACTTCTTTAAGAGTCGGGCTGCTTATTTCTTCGTCTCCTTCCTCGATGTGCCGCAAATCCGAAGATCGTGAGCTTCCTTGTGCTCCTAGCAGAGCTTGGAAATGGCTTTTCCAAACTGATTTTATTTGCGTTGGTTCACTAATTATCTTATCTGTTTGGTTTCTGCACAGACTTGTTCGGGGTTTGTATCCTTCTCTTAGTTGTCGAAGATATTTATATGCCTCCCTTAGATCGTTGCTTTGGAGGTTTTGTTCCATTTTCTGTATCTTATTATTTTCCCATTTTCTTTTTTCTCCTCGACATATTTTATCCGCCCTGCGTCGTAGCTCCTCGAAAAATGTTCTTCTTTCTCTGGTTCGCCTTTCCATATATTTCTTGTGAGCTTCATTTCGTTCGTGTATGGCCCGTCTACACTCTTCGTTGAAACATTCTGCCCTTTGCTTCTTTACCTTTTTACCGATGGTCTTTGTTGCTGCATTTAATACTTTTGTCTTCATTTGTTTCCAATGTTCTTCAATGTCTAGGTTATCTGTGTTTGTAAGTGTCTGGGTTATTTCTGTCTCGTAGCTCAGTTTAACGTTTTGTTGGCTTAGTTTATCAATGTCCAACTGCTCTTTTATCTGTTCTTTCTTATCTCTGTTTCTTGAGATCCTTGCATCTATATTTTGCTGTGTACCAGCAAGTGATCAGATCCATAGCATGCTCCTCTTCGTCTTTTTACATCTAGGATGTTGGTGGCAGCTCTTTTGTCTATTAAGGACATGGTCAATTTGGTTAGTAACCCGCTCCACCTGGCATGATCCACGTTTGCTTTGTGTACATCCCGATGAGCAAAGAAACGTAGAGCTCACGATCATGTTTTTCCTGCTGGCAAAATTAATTAGGAATTCCCCGTTCTCGTTGGTGTTTTGATGGAGTGAGTGTTTGCCGATTATTCCTGCGAACTGTTCTTCTTTGTAGACCTGTCCTTGTAGACCTGTCCTTATAGACTCAGTCAATACAAATTATATATTATAACCTATAAAAATCCTTGATTTGATATATTTAAAGTATATAAAATGGGAAAATCCCCAAATAACCAGTTTTTTAAGCTGACGGAAAAATCTGGAAAAATCATAAATATAGTTTTTTATTGCATACACAAAATAGAAAAAAAAATTAGACTTGCAGCCATCTTCAAAAAAAAGTTATACGCTTTTTGCGAAGAAATATGCATTTTTAGGTTATGTACACTCAACGTATGAGTCTCTAAAAAATAGACAAGTTTTGTAAAAGCATCAGCTATGCGTGTGAATTTTAAATTAATTACATACAATACATTGCTTGGATGGGGGTGGCGGCTTAAAATTGCATTAAGTTTATTTTTTAATCACATAAAACAAAAAAAAAATGAAAAAAGTTGAATTCTGGGAGTGAGGGCATTTTGTTTATCCTAACCCTTTATGTATATACTTTGATGTATTTGTCCAAATTGGACGGAATTGTAAACATTGAGTCAAACTGTTGATTATGGACTAATTAAGTTTTTAAATTTCAGCTACTGGAATTGCACAGTCAGTTTTACCAGGGCAAGCTCTCCGTCAAACAGCAATAGCTCCATCTCCTAGTGTACCCATTAAACCAAGCACCACATCAGCATCCCCAACTCCCATATCAGTACAGGCGCCTTTGATGCGAACACCACCCAAAGTAGGTGGCTATCATGCACAATTTCAGACTGCAGGTACAGCTCCTCAAACTCCACCCAAGAAAAACGCAGCAGCTGCTAGAGGCGTTCCTCCTCCTATACCCCCTAATAAACCAGTGATTCCCTCCAAGGCTTCCTCTACAGTGCGAAGGCCTGATAGTGGAGAAATTGAAAAAAAGAAACCAAATGTACCTCTTAAGGATGGAGAGGCTCTGCGGCAGGGACAAGGAATAGAGATGCTCGGCCAAGAGTTAGCTGATTTTCAACAAATGTTCGTGACAATGGCAGCTAGCAATAATACTTAAGAACAATATAAACATTTTCTAGACTTAAAGATATTGTTGAGATTGTGAATGCAGGAAAATTGTGATTAGCTGAAATTTTTATTTATTTTATTTAGATTAAAATCTTTAATTGGAAAATATATTGGAAAATTGTGTTTATATTTTTTTCGCCTCTGAAGACAATTTAAGAGAAAAAATGGTGTGAGAGTTTTGGCTATAAGATCAAATGCTGTGTTGAAAATGCCTACTAAATATGATTTTTATATATATAAAAACTGCTTCATAGTTGTTTAATTAGCTGATTGATTTCTTCTTCTTCACCTACCATGTCCTTTCAGAACGTTGGTTACATCATAGCTATCTTAATTTTATTCACTGTCACCCCAAATAGCATTCTTGTAGCAATTTATATTAAGACCTCCCAGTTGACTCTTTGACTCGACACCATAAGGTAAGACTCAGAACACTTAGCAGCGAAATGGATGAATCGGCAATGCAAATTTTAGGTCTCTGTTATAGTCGACACGTAATTTCGTGAGAAAATTTATAGGACCCAGAACGAGCAAAATCCTAGAAAATGGCAACAATGTTAGACTGGCCGCTGCTTCGTTGAGCAGTAGCGTAGATATCTAATTTTAAATTAGATAAAAAAGTTTTTATTTTTATTTAATTTTATTTAAGAAAAAGTTTCATTTTCTATAAAGTTTAAAGAAAAAATATTGGTGTTGTTAACTTCTGTGATATATCTAGGGAGTGATAACACTAATAGGCTCACTAAAGAGAACATATTGTAAAATAATAATACCTGTAAAAAATTGTTAATAAAAGTAATTATCACATACAATTAAACAATTTTTAGGTAAAAGTATTTTAGTATACAAACGTTTTAATAACACAACTACAAATCTTAATTATGCTGGATTTTCACAGATCCGATATCCGATGACACGAAATACGAAATTTTTTTGTACGAATATATTTGATTGTCGTATCCGAAATTTTTTAACATATATGTGTTATGTGTCAGATTATTGGATGGATTGATATTTATTTCAATGAACTGTCAATAAATGTTAGCTGTTTTGTTTGATATATAATATATATTATATTGAGCTACGTTCTCGTAATTTTTGCCTCACATAGTGTAGAAGACCCAAAAGCAACACTTTATTCATTGCATTTATATAATAATTAGGTCTTTGTTCCATTTTAAATATATTTCAAATAGTAAACATAAACACCCCACAAAAAAAAGGTTAAGGTTCAAGTTAGAAATGTCAACAATGTCAAAATTCATCCGATTTTCGTGCAAAAGTTAAAATATTTTTAACTTCTTCCGATGACTTTTAATTTCGTACGAAAATTATACCTGTCATTTTTCAACCAATGAAATTCTCTGAAATTTATATCGTATCATCGTACCATCGGATATCGGACCTGTGAAAATCCACCTTTATTGGTTGAGTGACAAGGTTTCATGTGTCACCTCGATTTGTCGATTTGTAGAATGTCATTCTAGTTTGGTTTTATTTATGTTCACGGATGGAACCTTGGCATTGTAATGAGTCAGAATTGCGTTGTTAGCCAGCGCTGTTGTCAGATCAAAATATAGGGAAGATCAGTTGGAACCTTTTCACACTAATAACTCCAAATATGCGATTTTGTTAGTTGGAACGCTGTCATTTTAACCTAACGATATGTTGTACGTTTTTGTTCTATCATGAAGTGTATTTGTACTCTATTTTCAAAGATATATAAGCAAAACGAGAATATCTACAATTACAATAAAAATAAAGGTTTCAACTAACACCTAGTTGGAAATAAGAACTTAAAAATCTACTCAGATTCACTGTTATCACTAGTATCAGTTGTATCTTCTAAATTTATAGTTAATTTGGTTATTGCTGGTAAATATTTAACATAGTCATTTTCCACTTTGATTACATGTTTGATTACATTTTTGCAGTTGGTTGCTGTGATCTTTGTGACTTCTCTTCTAATTAACTGGAGAGCAGTAGACAAAAATTTAGGAGCCACGTTTTTTCTTCTTCTATTTGCTTCAAGTTGGGTCCATATTAACTCTATTGGGTTCAATTTACAATAGTAAGGAGGAAGTCCAAGCACGGTATGCCCATTACTGCGAGTACAGTTATCAACAACATATACCTTCTGGTACTGTCTACTATAAACAATCTCCAACAATTGCTTTTTACTATGATGCCTCAAAGTACAAATCTCTCCCAAATAAAAATTCTTGAATTTGTTTCAAGTACTATTTGGAATTTTCTCATTAATCTTGAATGATATGATACGTTGTCCATATAATAATCACACTATATTTAGGTAATCTCGGAAGAAGAGATTCTTCAAACCATGATTCAAAAATTAAACTTTTCATGTCCTCATGATAATCTAAAGACGCATCTTTATTTTTTTTTGCAGATATTAATAATACATAATCGATCCATCTATTTTCTCCACCGCAGTGTAAAATTATAATTCTCTGTCCTGTCATGAGTATCACACCAAGTCTCATCTAAATAAACAAGATTTCGTTTCATTTTTTGATACTCAGTTATCTATCGGATAGAAATGTCCCTTTAAGAAATAATTATTCTAGTACTTTCCATTAGTGTTTGACGCTTGTCTATAGTTTTTTACTTAAAATTATGGGTTTTAAGAAATCATCAAAGTGTTGTTGCTGAATATAAGAGAATATCCTTTCGAACCAGTTCACTTCGAAAGCTTTCAATAGTTGGAAAAATATTAGCCACTTCCATTTTATATATTGTTCTGATTATATGTTCCTTTAGGTGCGGTTCTATTTGTGTGAATTTGCACAATCCTTTCTCACCTGTCTAGAAGAAGATGTTGCTCCTATAGTCTTGTATCAGATTGCTTTCGACACTCTGATAAACATGTTTCTACAATTGTTTCTTATTTAGACAATTTAGAACACAATCCTTCATAAACATGTTTCAGCATATATTTGGGATCATCAGAGAGATATTGAAAATGTCGCTTACATTTTACTACACAGCTTTGTAAATATTCCAATTGATTAGAGGGTTCCACTGGATTTTCAGCTGCAGAATTATTATCACACCACGGGTGCCACATTTTAAAAGTATCTTCGTAAAATTATAAAGTTTACTGTTCTTTTACATATTTTTACGTACTTTCTTTCTTTGTGAGTTTTATAGAAACTAACTTCTGTTTTTTTTTTCAAAAAAACATTGAACGTTTACATCTATGGTTCCTGAGTTGAACTTTTTTTATACTTGAACCCTCCATATCCTCATGATAATCTAGATTCACGTCTTTCATTTTTTTTGCAGATATTAATAATACATCGTCGATGTATCCATTTTCTACACCGCAGTGTAAAATTATAATTCTGTCCTTTATTGGGCGGTACTGAATTAGAACACTTTTTGTTATTATTCGTCCAACTTATTTTCACCGTGTCATGAGTACCATACCAGGTTTCATCCAAATAAACAATATTTCGTTTAAAAATAAAGTTTAAAATAAAGTAAAATATTATTCCTACCTACCCAAGTGTAAACCACTGGACGGTCAAAACGAAATTTATTTGGATAAACTACCTTATAGTTTCGGTCGCTCAGGCAAATATTGTTATCTTAGGCAAAGAATGCATCGATGATAACTTTATCTGGGCGACTGTACATATCTTCAAACATAAAGAGAAGCGACACGAGGCCCGGAATTCGTGTATCTTTTCTGTATACGCATGACCCAAATAAGGTGCTTTACTGTCAAAAACACGTGCGTTTTCTTCAACTTTAGTCGCTTACGATAGTCCATAGGCATCTGTGGTAAACTCTCGACTATACAAGTGCATTTGACCATTTATCTAATTTACTTAGTAGTTAAAAGTTTATAGTTTAGTTTATAGTTAAATATATAAGTTAATATAGTTTATAGTTAAAGTTTAATTTATAAGTATTTAAAATGTCTTCTGGTTATTGTTGTGCGTTTCGCGGATGTTCATCTGTGACAGGAAAAGGAATAAGTTTATTTAGATTTCCTAAGAATAATAACAGGTAATTACTATTGCTTTGTAATTATTATTAGTTATTACATAATAGTATTAATTTGACTTTGAGTAAGCCGACACCGACGTGTCCGCCCGAGCTCTCGTTAAGTGAAGCAATAAAAAAATAAATTTTGGTTTGCCAAGGGATAGTTCAGAATAAAAACCAGAGAACTACGAACACACATTAAATTTATTGTCTCCGAAGGCTCAGGTCAAAAAATCAACACAGATGTTGGCCTACTGGTGTGAAAGCGCTCGCAGACAACAATACGAATATAGTATTTTTAGGAAATAAAAATATATAGAGGGTTTTATACACGAGAATATTTGATTTAAACGAAACAAAGAAATTCCTAAAATGCTCAAACTAAAAATTGTTGGAAACATAATTAGATCGAAAATTGGGAAAATCTTAAAATTACAACAGAACAAGACTTCAAAATAAAAACATGATTGCAAATAAACAAACTTACATTAACATAACTTCAAATATTTGCTGTCTTTTTCACCAAACAAACTTACATTAAATTATGAAAAAACTAAATGCTCATCTACTTTTTGCTATATACAAAAGTTGTCTGTCAATGTTTAATTCGTTAAATATAAATAACAAAGATCAAATATATGGATCGGAGTACACAACATATTTAGGGAATAAATATTTAAATGGGAATTACAAATAAAAAATATTAAAACTTTATTTATTGTATATCTCAATATTTAGTGACAATTTTGAGACTTAATTAGGAGAAAACTGTAAATTTATTAAGATGAGATATTGACAAAAGTTAAATACTTCATTACTTACAATACACTTAGAATATACTAATACTCTTATAGTTGTAAGTAATGAAGTATTATTTATAAATACAAAAAATTCTTTGTTTAAAATTTGTTCTGTTAAAAATTTGTAGTGCCAAAATGTGGATAGAAGCTTGCAGACGAGAAGATTTATTGTTAAAAATGGATATACTTTATAATAGTTATAGGATTTGTGAACTACATTTTGAAGATAATCTTATTGTCAAAAAAAAAATAAAATAAAAGAAAAACATTGGTGCATGACGCAGTACCTTCCAAATTTCAATATAATACGATAAACACAATTGGGAAATATTAAAATTACAACAGAACAAGATTTCAAAATAAAAACATGATTGCAAATAAACAAACTTACATTAACATAACTTCAAATATTTGCTGTCTTTTTCACCAAACAAACTTACATTAAATTATGAAAAAACTAAATACTCTACTTTTTGCTATATACAAAAGTTGTCTGTCAATGTTTAATTCGTTAAATATAAATAACAAAGATCAAATATATGGATCGGAGTACACAACATATTTCACCATTACTTTGCGTTGTGCGATGTATTTGCAACCTTTTGTAAATCAAAAATAATTACACCATTTAGAATGTCAACAAAAGCCGGCCCTGCATGTAATTATTTTTTCAGTCCAATATTTCAAATTTATTGAAAGTCAACATAAATGCTCAATTTTATTTAAGAATTTATATTGTGTAATATGCCCACTGACTATTAAAAAATAAGGTGCTTTCCTGTCATTTTCACTCGTTGGCGGCTTGCCCACGCAAGATCAAAGGAGTGTCGCTTCTCTGCGTTCGTAGTTCTCTGATAATACCAGGCACATCTGAATGTAAATATCGATGGGGATATTAAAACTTTACATCTCAGTCATTGATAATTTTATAGATATTCCTTGGTAGAGTACTTTTATTTTAATTTTTATTGCCTGCTTTTATTACAGATAAATATATCACAGTCTCACCGAAATACGAGGCGACTATACATAATACCTTAGACATCCTTCTAAAAGAGGAGCTAGCTTGCTCAGTTCTGGATCTAATCTATAGACAAATTTTTTTCTCTCAATATATATATATATATATATTATATATATATATATATTCAGAGTGGCCCAAAAGTCTGGAAACGGCTAATTATCTCGTAAATTACTAGACATAATTATACAAAATTTGGGATACGGAGATTCCATATTTGTTATTTGCAATGTTGTCATATTTTCAGTTTCTCTTATATTATTAGTAACATTGGTTTTTCAAATGCATCACCCTGTATATTCAGTCATTATTGGAATCTCCTATTAAATAGGAGTTCAACCATATGTAACACTTATGATTTTATGTAGTCTGGAAGGTCTTAAATACATAAAACAGAAGTCTGGCCACGCCTAAATTGTTTCAATACATTTTTTAATACTAACTATCTTCAAATATATTAAAACGTAACAATTGATAGTTTAAAATATTTTTTAACATAATAGTTACGTTATTAAGTGTTCAAAATGTGCTCCATTTGTGAGTTGACAGCACTCTAATCGATGGTAGAATGCATCTACCACATTTCTCCATGATTGTCTAGAAATTATTCGAGATTCATCGATAATTCATTGCCTTAGCTATGCAAAGACTTGCTGGTTAAGTTTTGTAAACTGAATTTTTCAAGTATCTCTAATAAAAATAATCTTTAGGATTGAGATCGAGGTGAACGTGGAGGCCATTCAATTCTACCTTGTCTACCAATTTATCGTCCGGGAAATATCTCATCTAAATAACGCCGAACATTTACACCAACTATCTGACGTTAAATTTCTTTCGATAAAAAATGGCCCAATTAAATAAGTACCTACTATAACTGACCATACATTTAATTTTTGTGGTCTTTAGCTATAAAGCCCCCTATAAAACGGTAAAATCGGTTTTAAATAAATTGAAAATAGTCATTTTTTGTGTAAAATTTTCCGTAGAATCCGAATTCGTTGTCAGAAAACCTCTAAAGGTTATTTGAAAGCTGAAAAACGAAGGAAAATTGCTAAAAAAGGCGGAAAATCGCGTTTTTTGGACTCTTATAGGGTGCAGCGGCTTCAAACATATAAAAAGGATTTCTGAAACAACTTTTATTCAAAAATACTTGTATTAAGGCGTCTTTTGTGAAAATTTGGAAAAAATTAAAGAGAGTGTTTTTGAGATATGAATTTTTCAAAAAAAGCCCTTTGTTTCGCATTTTGTGGCTTTACATGACGTCATATGGCAATTTTGACACGGGGATCGTGTTCAGCGGGAAATTTTACATTGGGAAACATATAGTGGATATTTGTTTAAGCATATTTAACTCGCTGTACTAAAAAAATCGGCGAAACACAAAAAAACAATTGATAAAAAGCGTGAAACTTCAATAGCGCGCCACGGCTGCCATTTTGAATATTAAGGTCTGTAAATTTGACAATCATGTTTTTTTGTCTAGTGCAACATGTGTGTAAAATTTTAGCCAAATCGGAGAGGGTGACCCCACCGACTTGTGTCGATTATTGCTGGAATTATGTTATATATTGTATTACACGATTTTTAAATTTAATATTAAAGTGTTATTGCAACAAATTATAATTTATTGCAACATTTATTTATTGGAAAGGTTATTTTTAGCAATATATATATATATTATAATATATATATATATATATATATATATATATTATATATTTATACAGTAAAACCTCCCTTATCCGAAACCTTTTTAACCGAAACGGCTGACAGTTTCAATAATTTCGTCAATAAAAAGTAACTTTTTATCGCAAAATGTAAATTCCATCAATTTCACTCACCGATTGATGCGTATGTGTGTTGGGAAATCAAAAAACCAAGAGCTCTAAAAGATATTTGAGAAAAAGCACTTCCAGTTTTTTATAGAAGCCAAAAAAGCTCATGGATCTCGACCACTTTATTGTCAGAATGATTCGAAAATGAATTCGTCCCAAGCGTAAAATCCTTTTTAAAATAAAAAAACCTTCCATCAAAGCATTGTTGCTTGTTGACTCAAAATCTATATAATAGTGATCATTGTCAGATTTTTGCCTCCGAATGTCACGAGCTTAATTCAACTGTTAGACCAGGGACTAATAGAGACATTCGAGAGACATTATAGAGGAGTATTCTTAAGATATCTATTATTACAGGAGACATATCAATCCAAAAGTGTTCCTGAAATCCTCAAATGTTTAAAAATGAAACATGTTGTTTATCGGTGTGCTGAGTTCTGGGCCAAGATCAAATCTTGAACTTTGGAAAAATGCTGGAACTAACTTTTTGATAGGATTTTGATTGACGATCCTGAAGAAGAAAATGGCAAAGAAACGACAGAAGAAATTAAATCTTTAATAAAAAATTTGCCGGGATGTGACGAAATTAAATAAGAAGAGATACGTGAGTGGTTAGCAGCCGATGATTTAGAAAGTGAATTCATCGACCAGGACATCATTGATATGGTTCCTCATGCAGACAACCTGGGTGTATCAGACGACGAATATGACGACCCAACAGACAAGAGGCAGCATGAGACCGCTCAAGAGTTTTTCAATGCTTTAAGGAGAAGAATTTTATACAGTAGGCTTAATATGTTACTAGGGAGACGACTAGGTTCCTAATTTTTGTTATCATTGTATAAAGTTTTGTCCTTTTCAGATTGCTTTACGTTACGTCGAATGATGAAATGAGGCAAACTTACGACATTCTGCAAATGAACGATGGAGATTAATAGCTGCAAAACATCGTTGTCAAACGATAACGTAAAAGAAAATAGAAGATTTCTTTAAAAAACTTGTTCATTTTCCTTAATTGTATTACTTTATTCTGTATTTACTTATTAGAAAACATTACAAAATCACCTGAAAATCACCCTATAAAAAACAATGTTATTTTTAACCGAAATTCTTGTTATCCGAAACGGCCTCCCCCCCCCCATTATTTTAGTTAACGGAGGTTTTACTGTATATATATATATATATATTTATATATATATATATATATATATATATATATCAGCTATACGTCGCTATACACCCCAGTGTGGAGTTAAACCGCAAATGCTTTCTAGATTTCCTATTTCTTAAGTGGATCCGTGGATCAGCTTTGTTTATCTTATCTTCTTGACAATATCTCTCCATTTTTTCCTGTCTCTAGTTCTTCCTCTCCATTCTCTGACTCCTGCCCTTTGGAGGTCTTCTTCAACTTCTTGCAGCCACTTTGATCTCGGTCTTCCCCTTCTCTTTCTTCCTCCTGGATTCCATTCTATCATTGCGTATGTCACTGCCTCATCGCCTGCTCGCCAAATGCGACCTAACCATCTAACTCTGCATTGCTTTATTTTAGTTACGATGTCTTCCTTAATTTCTGCGTTTGTTCCGCTTCTATATTCATTTTGCTCTGTTCTGATTGGTCCTAGTATGGCTCTCATAATCTTTCTCTCTGCTATTCTTAAATCTTCTTCATCTTTTTTAACCATCGTCATTGTTTTCTCCTTCGTATTGGTCTAATTATGGTGTTATAAAAGCTCATCTTATTTTTTTAGTCAGTGTTTTGCTTTTAAGTAATCTTTTGTTTGCAAAATAAGCTTTATTCGCTGCTAATATTCTTTCTTTTATTTCGGATTTCCTTTCTCCAGATTTACTTATTGTAACTCCTAGGTATTTGAAATGACTTCTTATCAATATAAGAAGTTATATTCAAACTCAGAACTTTCTATTTTGATTTTTTCTTTCATTGGTTTTTTCCCTAATCTTAATATTAATGTCTTTTCTTGATTTAATCTTAGCCCCATTACCTCCTCTTTCTCTCTTATTTCTTCACATCTCTTTCATTATTTTTCTGTTCTTTGCAATAATTGCAATATCGTCTGCATATGCAATTATTTGACCACCTCTTGTTCTGAGATTTCCTTTATATATATTTCGCAGTACATATTCTAATGCTAGATTAAATAGCGTTGATAAGGCATCTCCTTCTTTCATCCCTTTATTTATACTGAATTCCTCTGTCTCTCCTCTTTGTGTCTTTATGCTTATTTTTGTAGTTCTCATTGTCATTTCTATTAATTTTCTGTGTTTATGTGGAATATTATGTGGTTTAATTTTTTAAGTGCTATCATTAATCCGTTTCTTTTAATTGAATCAATTGCCTGTTTGAAGTCTATGAATAACATTTCCAATTCTAATTTATACTCGTTTGCTTTTTCCATTACTTGTTTTATTGTGTGTATTGCATCTATTGTAGATCTTCCTTCTGTGAATCCACATTGGTACTGTCTTACTCTCTTCTTTGTGATCTTTGATAACCTCTTTTTTTATTATTAATTATTATTATTAATTACAATTATTATTATTAATTACAATAAAGCAAATAATGAGAAAAAGATCAAGGAAATCTTACGTCAATTATTTAAATTGGGAACGAAATAAAAATAAATTGAAAATAATGAAGGGGAAATCATACCAATCCTGTAAACTAGATAAAGATGACAAGTATAAAAAAATTGAACGAGACGAGCGAAAGATGGGACCTCTCAAGTCAAAGGATTCGCAAAGACCTCTAAAATTTTTTTGCAATATTTTTGAAGACGACGACAGAAAAAATATTTATATGTTTTGGAAAAATTTGGACTGGAATCAGAAGAAAATTTATGTTACCAGCCTTGTAGATAAAGAACCGGTAAAGTACACATTTTACAAACTTTCCTTGCATTTAAGTTACTCCAGATAAGCAACGATGTATTTCGTATATTTTTTTCCTTAAGAAAACTAATTCTCGAAAACGGGTATGCAAGAAAATGTTTCTGCAAACATTAGGTATAGGCGAATGGAGTGTGCAAAATTGGATTGGTCAAGGAGAACAAAACATTGCAGTTCAAACTAAAAACAGTTCAAGAAAAGGCAAGATATCCGAAGATAAAGCCTTCCTAATCCAGTTTTTAGAGACAATTCCAAAAATGGAGAGCCACTACTGTAGGAAAGACACTAATAAATTGTATTTAGATACTCAGTGGACCTGCGTTAATGAACTATACAAATTTTATACCAATGAATGTGTTGGTGCAAAGATAGCCAAACTGTATAATACAACTTTTCGTCAGGAGCTCGATAAGCAACGTATAGCCTTATTTAAGGCAAAGTAAGTTAAGCATACAGAACAATAGAAAACGTTTTTTTTTTGTTACAAGAATTTTTATTTTTTAGGAAAGATCAGTGCGACACTTGCACTGGGCATTCTACCGGCAAAAAAAATGATGAACAGTTTCAGCAGCATTTGGAGAAAAAAAAATTTAGCTCGTGATGAAAAGGAAAAACTAAAAGAAGAAGCTAGTAAGGACAACAGTAAATTTGTTTTGACTATGGATGCACAGGCAATATTAACATAGCAATAAAATTTTATTATTAAAAATAAAATGAAGCTAAATTTTCACAACTATAGCTTCTATAATTTGTCCACTGGCAAAGGCCATTGAGGGTTCAGGTGGGGTTGAAGCAAACGAGTTCACTTCCATTATCATAGATTATATTAAAAGAAATTTATCTCCGGCTACTAAATCCGTTGTTTGCTTCAGCGACTGATGCTGCTATTAAACTCGAAACGTTACGCTTTCGAATGCTCTTTCTTACTTATAAAGAACATCAGGTGTTGACATATTTCAATATTATCTAGAAAAGGGTCATACTCAAATGGAGTGTGACTCGATTCACGCATGTATCATATATCATATATACTGACTTTACGAAGGCATTCGACAGAATTCACCACGGCGTATTACTTTCTAAATTGTGTCTCTTTGGTCTTTCTGAGGATGCCGTGACTTTTATGAGGTCTTACTTGTCAAATAGAACGCAGTTTGTTACTTATAATGGTTACAAATCGAAAAGTAACTAGCTTCTTCAGGGTTCCACAAGGTTCTAATCTAGGTCCATTATTGTTCTTGTTTTAAACGATCTGTGTGAATCAATTTCTGCACCATGTTTATGTTATGCCGATGATTTAAAGATTTATTCATTGATAAGCTACCTTAATGATTGTCATTTTCTGCAGAGTGAACTGAATCGTGTACATTGAATCATTTGAATCTTAATGCCAATAAGTGCAAAGTAGTTAGTTATTCTAGGAAACAGTCTAATATATACCATCCTTATATTATCGATGGCAATGAACTTGAACGTTTGAATAAAATTAAAGACCTTGGAGTTACATTTGATTATAAACTCACCTTTGTTGAACATGTTAATTTAAAGGTTAAAGAAGCACTTAAATCTTATGGATTCATAATTAGAAATAGTCGAAATCTCACTAATACTAGGGCAATTAAATTACTTTATTACACTTTTGTACGCTGTAAACTGGAATATGCTTCTGTCATTTGGTCACCTTTTTATGATGTACACATCCAAATTATAGAGCACGTGCAGCGTAAATTTTTAAAATTTTTGTCTTTCAAAATTAACGGCATATATCCCAGGAGGGGCATCAGCAATAGCGAGTTGTGTAGCGGTTTGGACGTAGTATCATTAGAATCTAGACGAATTAATGCCTCCCTAATATTCCTGTACAAGCTACTACTATACATTGACTGCTTATATAGTTCATGAAGTAATATTCTAAACTTCGTTTAGATATCTCTTTCAAGCCCAGGCCAAAAATGCGTTTACCTTTTACTCGAGCCGATTATACACCGAGACAACCCCTGCAGTGACAGGTTTTGGCTTACAATAAGACCATAAATCTCTTTAGTGGTATTTTGAGTAAATATAATAACAGATCAAAGTAATATAATCTATTCATAAATTTACAATGTAACAAATGTACATACATAATTTATTTGTTATTTTTTTTACGGAAAAATTGGCTGTCTGAAGTTTAACGTAGATTAGAGTTTACGGAAAATAAAAATTATAAAAAAAAAGATTATTATTATATATCATAAAAATTTGATTAGTATCACGATCATTAAAATTGATAAAATGAAACGATATAAATATAGAATTATGTCTAATGTTTCTTCAGAAGGTGTTTCAAATAAAAATTATAATAAAAATCTTGAAATTTTTGTAGCATATTTTCCCACAGTTCCATATATTTATCAATCTTTTCGAATAAAATATTTTTTGGGGTCCATACCGCAAACTAACAGTATTCTCTATTCGATATAAATAACAAAATAACTGTCCTTGCACTGGATAGTAATATAAATCAGTTCTTTTTAACATTTCTTGAAGGAAGGAATAATTTAGTCACGCTATCATTTCCAATTTTGATTTTTGATATTGAATTTGATAGGTTGTGATTTATTACACCAAAATCTAATAAAATATACCATGGCCACAAGAAATAGTTTCAGAATAAGTTTGATGTGTTGTTTATTATCATTCAGTAAGACACTAATTTACTTCTTACAATGCTAATCTAACAGACAATTATTATTGTCAAATGAAAGAAATAAGATAATTTACTTGTGTGCTTGTGGTTAGTAAACGTCGGCATATCATAGCAATATGCAAAACCAGCGAGGAAGCGACAAAGAAATTACACAGATGTTAATCAAATATATACTCCAGGGAAATAAGCAAAAAATAGACCATGTTCGTGACACTCAATAATCCAGGTCGCTGACAACTTTTTTAGTTATTGTAGACCTCTAGGAAGAAAACCTACTTCTTTTTTTGCCTTGAATTTGGAGCTGTTTTTTAATTATTGACAATTTAATGCAAAAAACGCGACTGTTTCTATTATTATGATACTAGTATTAAAAAAATAGATTTTTGGAAGAAAATTGTTTTACACGAATTGTTTAAACAAACTAGACTATTTATTAATTAATTAATATATAAACAAATTACTAATTCCTAATGTACGTAGAAATTACATACAAATTAAAAAAAGAATGATCAAAATCCATTGAGTAGATCCGGAGATATAGAAAATTTTATTAGTTTGAAATTGCTTGTTCGGTTTGGATTTGTAGGTTCTTCCTAGTCACCATTTGAACTACATTTTTGAAAATTTGTAGAGGGTCCTGTAAAGGTACAATGTTTGTGCAAATTTTTTTAACAAAAAATACAAATCCCATTCCTAAACATGGCAAAAAATGAGGTTCCTTAATTATTATAATCAAATTAGCTGTGAATTATCATCTTTTCTTTGACTTGATCTACTACTTGTTGTAATTGGTCGTAAAACACTTCCCTTGTTGTTTGAGGCTTATTATTTTCTGGGCCGTATACTCCGATAATGTTCAGGTTTTCCTTCTCCATTCTTATCTTTGATGTTACTATTCTTTCTGATATGTATTGACACTCTTTGATGTAATTTTGATACCTTTGGTGTATTAGTAAGGCTACACCTTCTTTGGCCCTGTTTTCTTTTGCTATTCCACTGTAGATTAGTATGTATTCACCTAATTTTGATTGACCTTTTCCTTTATTTTTTGTTTGTTGTAGAGCACAAATGTCTATTTCTTTCTCTTTCAACACTTGGGTTATTTCTTGGTCCCTTGAGTTGAGTGATCTGATATTCCAAGTAATTCTCATCTGGGTTTTGGATGTTTTTCGCTTGTCCTTATTTCTTGCCGTAGTCGTCTTCATAGTATCAATCCGGTTCCGAGACTGTACATTGTTTGTTTCTTTGAGCAGTATTTGATTTTACGATTGGTAGGTTGCTATAGTTTATTTTTATGAACGAGAGAGTAATTAGCATAATTTTAACTGGTACCTTCGACCACTCCATGGGCGTGCTCAAGATTAATTGAAAAATTACTTTGAATAATTGTAAAAAATAAATGAATTATTTCAGTGTTATAAAGTGTTATGTGTATGTAAACAAAAGTGACCTCTTTTATCACACACTATATTAGAACTGACTGGCCTACATTAAAAAGGGTTTTAAAAAATTCACATTTTTTTTTAATTTTTAAAAATTACAAAAGAGAAAAAGAGTTTTTAAAACCGTCTAAGGTATGTTAAATAGATGAATAAAAATATTAATATAAAACTTACAGCTACTTGTTACAAATCCAAATCAGATTCAGAAGATGAACTTTCAGAACCAAGATTTATAATAACTGGCTCGATCATTTTATCAGTAATATTGTCCAGCTTCCACATTTTTTCCTCTTCTTTAATAGTGTGATTTACTGCCTTTTCCCAGTTTTCAGGTTTTACATTATTTACGGCCTCCAAAAACAACTGTTTAACATCATGAATTTTAAAAGTGGTATTTTTTCTTGAAACTTCACTCTTTATCTGTGCCCATACCAGTTCAATCGGGTTTAATTCACAATGATATGGTGAGGATCTAAGTACTGTCATTCCACGATTTTTGGCAATTTCATCAATTTCGTATTTTTAAAATTTTTCTTTATGAAGGGCACACAACGAATAAAGTTCCTTTCTTATAGATCCGGATGGTACGTAATATTTTTTGAACTCAGCCAATTCTGCAAGTCTTTTTTTAACCACTTGGTTGTGGGCAGTCCTTCTATAAGTCTGGAGTGATAACTTGCATTATCCATTACTATTACACAGTTCTTAGGAAGAAGATCTATCATTTGTTCGAACCATTCTTGAAAGACATCAGCGTTCATGTCTTCATGGTAGTCACCGGTACGAGTTGATTCAAAAGTTAATAAACCACCTTCAACAAAACCGTCTGAACTGCCAATGTGTACTATTATCAGCCTGCGTCCCTTTCTTGATGGTGGGTTTAAACCAGTAGATAAGTTATTTACAAAAGCGTGCCTTTGACTTGTAACAGTTTCATCCTGCCAAAATTTATTTGGTGTATGACCCTCGTTGATCCATGTTTCATCAAGATAAAATATTTTTCTTTTTTGGTTTCTCATTTCCTTTATGGTTCTTAGAAAATGTCTTCTCCATATGACAATATCGCTTCTTTCTAATAAAATAGACTTTCTGGGATTCTTTTTCCAGCGGAAGCCTATTTCTTTTAAAAGTTTCCATAACGTACTTCGACTCATTTCTGGGTAATCCTTATCATCTCGAACTGAGACAAGAGCTTTATCCAATGTTGGAAATTCTTGTCTAAAGAAGAATTCATGCACTTTCCGTCGAAGTCCTTCTTTAAAATGATATTCTATTTGAAATTTTGGTTTCCCTGGAGCATTACGTGGCATTTGAAAACTACCACATTTCTCTTCTTTAATAACTCTGTAAATCGTAGATTTCCCAACACCAAGTGTACTGCTAACTAACTCAACGGTCTCATCAACACTTTCACATAAACGTTTGTCTGTAAATGATTTAAAACAATTAAATATTAATGTTTTTTCATTAACTGTTAAAGGACCAATTTTTCGGCGTTTACACGGCACTTCCAAATTTTCCATAACACTAGTATACACAATAAACTGCACCTTGCAACTGAAGTACCTACTTTTAGTGAACTGTTAAGAATTTTGAATACGCCACTTGGACCTTCCTACAAAATGGAAAAACCCACTATCACATTTTCTGTGGAATAAGTTTAGAAGGTAATTATCTAGTCAATTACTGTCGTAGATTCCTGGAATTAAAGAATTAAATGTTTGATTGTTGAAACCCTTACTTCGTGGAATGCACTCATTTCAGATAAAATAAAACGTTTTATTTTATCTAAAGAATTAAACTTTATTTTGCAAATAGGTAGGTACTTATTAAACTTTTATTGGTTATATATAACCAATAAAATAAACATCTTACATTTCTTGCAAATTCATTAGTACCTGTTAACCTCCATCACTCCGACACTGGCAACCTTATTTAGGGATTAGTAACCCTCACAACTATTGTATTCTATTCTGCTCCAACCTTTATACCTGGTGGTCATACTCAATTTAAAATTGTTTTCCTATATACTTCTGTAAACTTGTTGACAAATATCTGTTTTTCATTGAGTCACCCGTATCAATAGTTTAGGGATTTGCATACATAATTTATTGTTTTATTACTCTCTCATACATAAAAATAAACTATAACCAATAAATATAAATAATTAAATTTCATATTCAAATACTACAAATTTGGTTATTACTCTGAGCTCATGTAAAGAAGAAAATAATAATTCTGATTGAAATACAAAAAAAATGTACTGGATGATTGACCAAAACTCTACGCTGTTTCTATATAATAAATTATTATTATATAAGCAAATACTGAAACAATTGTATTATTATAAAAACAGTATAAATATTTAGAAAGAAAATGGAAAATCAACAGAAAATATTTCTATTCATATAAAAATTTAATAAAATTATAGGTACTTACTGCTTATTTATATAACGTTTCCTATTTTTAATCCAATAAACACACTGGTTTGTCAAAAGTCGGAATAAGCCCTAATAATGTTATTCAACTTTATTTATCCTCCTCCGAGGGTTTTACCTACCTGGCGAGAATCCAGAAGCTACCGACAAGGACACCCTGTGCTGACGGAGAGAAAATTGCGTTTAGCAAAAATTTGAAATTTTTTAAAAGTTTATATCAAATAGCTGCTTTGTGTTACACTTTATGTTAAAAATAAAAACAGATTCGGAAAGTGGGTCAAATTCTGTAGTGCCCTATTTAAAAAAAATTTTTTTCGTTTATTTTAACCAAAAATATTTGAAAAAAAAATATTGTTTAAACAATTTATTAATTTACAACCAAATAGTGCACTACAACCTTTTTAGGCCTTCCATATGAAAAAAGAATCATCTCAATATCTGCCTAGTTTTTGCGTTATTTGATATAAACTTTTACATTGGAATTTACCTATGCCCAGAATCGCAAGGATCGGCCTTAAGTACTAATATATCAGACACGTAGATAGTATGTAATACTTTATTTATTTATTAATACAAATATCAAAACGAAACAAACAACACAACATTTTGCAATACCGTTTTTCACGCTGAATGTCATTTTAAAAGTGATCTTCAACTATAGTTCAAGAATATATGACAAAACAGGGTGGTGTTTTTTAAATTCTTTAGCACCTCAATATTATCTTCTATTTTTGATTAAGATTGAAAAAAAAAACATTAATTATAAAAAAACTAATAGATCAGTCCTTCACGGGGACCTTCATAACATTACAGACTACATTAACCTTCATAACAGACTAGAATATTAGACTAAAGGAATACTAAAAAATTTAACGAAAGATAATCTGGATAATCTGAAATATTATCGTTATATCTTATCGGCGATATTATATATCAACATTAAGATTTAACATAGCTATTAAATATATAGACATATCAAAACGGCATTCTTTGGTAAAGAGATATTAAAACTTGGTTATATATCTTTGGTTACGTATTAAAAAAAAATACCATTTAAAACGTTTAAGGTGCGCTTTCATAGATAATAAAAATTGCTCAATTGTGAACAATGATATTGCGACGTGACAAAATATCAAGCAATTTACGGCAACGTCAACAAGTATCTATTTGGCAAAATTTTTAGCAACTACAATATTAAACAGAAAGAGTCAAGGAAAGCTAGTTAAAAATTAAGTCTAGCATCTAAGCCTCAGCTGAAATTCCTAATGAAAGATATATAAATTAAAATAAATGGTTCCCAACGCTCCATGGTTTTGTACAAAAGTGGGGGCACAAAATGTACAGAAAAGTAAAGAGCTTACCTAAACAACAGGTCAACCAAGACACAAGTAAGTAATAAATAAGACACCATAGGGTAATTCCTAGACAATACAACACATTCATTTGTAAGAAGAATAAAAATTGGAATTGGAACGTTTTTCGAAAGAGATAGAATTTTTATGGTCTGCAAAAGGAAAGAGCAACTACAATATTAAACAGAAAGAGTCAAGGAAAGCTAGTCAAAAATTAAGTCTAGCATCTAAGCCTCAGCTGAAATTCCTAATGAAAGATATATAAATTAAAATAAATGGTTCCCAAGGCTCCATGGTTTTGTACAGAAGTGGGGGCACAAAATGTACAGAAAAGTAAAGAGCTTACCTAAACAACAGGTCAACCAAGACACAAGTAATTCACAAGTAAGTAATAAATAAGACACCATACGGTAATTCCTAGACAATAAGACACATTCATTTGTAAGAAGAATAAAAATTGGAATTGGAACGTTTTTCGAAAGAGATAGAATTTTTATGGTCTGCAAAAGGAAAGAGCAACTACAATATTAAACAGAAAGAGTCAAGGAAAGCTAGTCAAAAATTAAGTCTAACATCTAAGCCTCAGCTGAAATTCCTAATGAAAGATATATAAATTAAAATAAATGGTTCCCAAGGCTCCATGGTTTTGTACAGAAGTGGGGGCACAAAATGTACAGAAAAGTAAAAAGCTTACCTAAACAACAGGTCAACCAAGACACAAGTAATTCACAAGTAAGTAATAAATAAGACACCATACGGTAATTCCTAGACAATAAGACACATTCATTTGTAAGAAGAATAAAAATTGGAATTGGAACGTTTTTCGAAAGAGGTAGAATTTTTATGGTCTGCAAAAGGAAAGAGCAACTACAATATTAAACAGAAAGAGTCAAGGAAAGCTAGTCAAAAATTAAGTCTAACATCTAAGCCTCAGCTGAAATTCCTAATGAAAGATATATAAATTAAAATAAATGGTTCCCAAGGCTCCATGGTTTTGTACAGAAGTGGGGGCACAAAATGTACAGAAAAGTAAAAAGCTTACCTAAACAACAGGTCAACCAAGACACAAGTAATTCACAAGTAAGTAATAAATAAGACACCATACGGTAATTCCTAGACAATAAGACACATTCATTTGTAAGAAGAATAAAAATTGGAATTGGAACGTTTTTCGAAAGAGATAGAATTTTTATGGTCTGCAAAAGGAAAGAGCAACTACAATATTAAACAGAAAGAGTCAAGGAAAGCTAGTCAAAAATTAAGTCTAGCATCTAAGCCTCAGCTGAAATTCCTAATGAAAGATATATAAATTAAAATAAATGGTTCCCAAGGCTCCATGGTTTTGTACAGAAGTGGGGGCACAAAATGTACAGAAAAGTAAAAAGCTTACCTAAACAACAGGTCAACCAAGACACAAGTAATTCACAAGTAAGTAATAAATAAGACACCATACGGTAATTCCTAGACAATAAGACACATTCATTTGTAAGAAGAATAAAAATTGGAATTGGAACGTTTTTCGAAAGAGATAGAATTTTTATGGTCTGCAAAAGGAAAGAGCAACTACAATATTAAACAGAAAGAGTCAAGGAAAGCTAGTCAAAAATTAAGTCTAACATCTAAGCCTCAGCTGAAATTCCTAATGAAAGATATATAAATTAAAATAAATGGTTCCCAAGGCTCCATGGTTTTGTACAGAAGTGGGGGCACAAAATGTACAGAAAAGTAAAAAGCTTACCTAAACAACAGGTCAACCAAGACACAAGTAATTCACAAGTAAGTAATAAATAAGACACCATACGGTAATTCCTAGACAATAAGACACATTCATTTGTAAGAAGAATAAAAATTGGAATTGGAACGTTTTTCGAAAGAGATAGAATTTTTATGGTCTGCAAAAGGAAAGAGCAACTACAATATTAAACAGAAAGAGTCAAGGAAAGCTAGTCAAAAATTAAGTCTAGCATCTAAGCCTCAGCTGAAATTCCTAATGAAAGATATATAAATTAAAATAAATGGTTCCCAAGGCTCCATGATTTTGTACAGAAGTGGGGGCACAAAATGTACAGAAAAGTAAAAAGCTTACCTAAACAACAGGTCAACCAAGACACAAGTAATTCACAAGTAAGTAATAAATAAGACACCATACGGTAATTCCTAGACAATAAGACACATTCATATGTAAGAAGAATAAAAATTGGAATTGGAACGTTTTTCGAAAGAGATAGAATTTTTATGGTCTGCAAAAGGAAAGAGCAACTACAATATTAAACAGAAAGAGTCAAGGAAAGCTAGTTAAAAATTAAGTCTAGCATCTAAGCCTCAGCTGAAATTCCTAATGAAAGATATATAAATTAAAATAAATGGTTCCCAAGGCTCCATGATTTTGTACAGAAGTGGGGGCACAAAATGTACAGAAAACTAAAAAGCTTACCTAAACAACAGGTCAACCAAGACACAAGTAATTCACAAGTAAGTAATAAATAAGACACCATACGGTCATTCCTAGACAATAAGACACATTCATTTGTAAGAAGAATAAAAATTGGAATTGGAACGTTTTTCGAAAGGGATAGAATTTTTATGGTCTGCAAAAGGAAAGAGAGGTAAAGAAACTAATAATAATAAAAACCCATAGGTGGAGAACTCCCGAACTAATTCTATTATTCGAAAAAGAAAATAATAACAGCCAGAAAACTTGTTAAATATTACCCTAAAAATTTCCACTAAAATTTTACAAAAACTAATGAAATAATGGACCGCATTTTGGTGTCCGATTGACTTGAGGAAAACATTTGACACTCTAATTTAAGCATGGATGAAATCATGATGAAGAAACTACAAGAAGACTGACCTAGATATTAACTTAGCGAAAACAGAGTACCTATCTACAAATGAAGAAGACGTAGAAGACCTATAGATTGATGACAACGTAACAATCAAAGGAAAGGATAAATTTAAATACTTGGGGTTTATAATCACGAAAAAGGCAACAGAGGAAGAAATTACGTAAAGACTAGGACAAACAAGAAGAGCAATCCGACAACTTCATTCAGTATGGTGGGATAGACACCTAAATATGAAGACAAAAACACAGATTTATAAAAAGTGCGAAGTATTAGGGCTGAAAATTGGATTATAAATAAGAAAAAAAGTAGCAACAGAGATGGGATGCCTGCGAAGATGCTGTAGAGTAACAAGAAAGAATAGGAGAAGTAATGACGAAATAAAGCAAAGAACATCAATAGAAACAGACATACTAACATATATAGAACAAAAAAGACTAAAGTGGTAAGGACAAATAAAAAAACTTGCCTTAACCCTTGCCAAATACATAAGAGCATACGAAATATAAAAGAAATTGACTTGAATACCCACAAGATATTCGGCAATTCGTATCAGCGACATTGAGCCATATGGAACAATTGGAGAACATAACAATTAGAAGCAATACTGCCGAAACAATTGCCGCATTTTATTAAAATTGCTGTATATTGCTTTAATAATTAGTCCAGATTAACTCATTTCTTATTGTCGAGCTCAAAAAATTGTCCGTATAAGCGCACCGTTATAACTGTTTGTCTAAGAAAATTTTTGAAGATGACATTTTAAAATTGTTTCTACAAACTTTCCTATAAAAGACTATACAAAAATATCTGTGGTAGAAAAATAAAAATAAGTACAAAAATATGTAAGTATAAAAATAGATTAAACTCTAATTTTTCTAAATAATACAGTTTTTCATTATCAATGTCAAACACCGAGAGACCTTTTGAAATATGGAAATACAACATCAACAGTTTTATATTTCTATGACGTTAAAATAATATCACAAATAATTTAAATTTTGTAACTTTTTTTTTCTATTTTTATTTCATTTTCCATTCCATTTTTATTTCAAAAGGTCTATCGGCGCACACATTATGAAAAAAGTCAGTCAATAGTTACATCGTTTAATCAGGTAAACCTGATAAGATACTGTTTAAGTCTTATAGTAGAGTTATAAAATGAGTGTATCTCATTTTATACTTGTAATGTCTGATAAACTATTGGTCCAACTTCACAAAATATGCAGACTTATTAATACTTTTCCTCAGACCTGTAAGTTGTAAGAGTATATATCTGTTTAATTCTACAAATTACAAAACGAAACAAAGAAAAAAACATATTGAAATACCTCTTTTTGCGCAGAATGTCTTTTTAAAAAGGACTAGATATTTTGAGCTGTGTTCAAGATTAATGATAATATATAACATAAGGTGTTGTTTTATAAATTCAGTAGAACCTCAATGTTACCTTCTATTCTTAGTTAAAATTAAAAAAAAACATTAATAACTAACATATAAAACTAACTAATCATTGTGACATACAAGGGAAGCTTTACATGACTGATTAGACTAGAAAGATTAAGTAAGAAATTTAGAATCTGACACTCTAGTTAATCTGAAACTTTATAAACGGAGTCAATGGAGTCAAAGTTAAAAAATTTGGCAAAATTACATATTTAGGAAATGTCATAACAGACTAAATAGACAAAGAGATAAAAATAAAACGCAGAATAGCAATGAATAAAATTGTAAATAAAAATCATAGATAGTCGTTAAAACAGTAGTAAGGCCTACAGTAGCGGAACCTAAACAATAATAAGGGAGACAAAAATCAAGAATCAACGCAATTAAAATTAAATTCCTGAAAAAAATAGAAAATTGGTAAAGAATAGACAAAATCAGAAACGAAACAATTAGACAAAACCCGACAAACAATTTTTTCGACAGAAAATTAGAACCCATAAACGATAAAATCGCAGAAGAGTAACTCAGATGGTACAGGCATGTGTGTCGAATGTCGGACGAAAGACTTAGAAAACAAGTATTCGAAACACGAGTGCAAGGAAAAATAGAAGAAGAAAACTAAGACCAAGATGGATAGTGTCAGAAAGAAAGTTGTAAAGAAGGGAGTAGGAGAAGGAGAAGGTAGAAGAAGGAAGAGAAGTATGGAGAAAAAGTATGAAATCAAACACATGACACGAAATCGTTGAGACAAATATGCAGAGCTTAACCCAAGTCGCCTTACACCTAAAGTAACACCTACGTAAAGTAAAGGGCGATGACGAAGATCCAATGATCCAATCATCAAAATCGGGTGACTAGAGACTAAACACATCGCCAAACAAGGTAAAATCCTTATTATCGTTATTATTTATTTACAATCAAACAAGTTATACTAGCTACTTATACTGTACTATACTATAATATACTAATAAACTAAACTAATAAACTAAAAAAAAATAGCTACAAATTGGTAGCATGTCAACAGATATGAAGGTGATGTTTTTGACATTCAAAAAAAGGCATTTCAAATTGTTCGAATTAAAATTATTGGGATAATAATTATAAGTACGTATTATTCAATATGAATATTGTATAATCAGCTATTGTATAATATTAAATATATCATATCAAAACACGTTATTTGTTGGACCTTTTTGGGAACAAATTGTTCAATGCCGCCGTCAGGAAGTGGTTAACTGGTGGACCGTAGTCGTCTCCCATGTAGATGTTGCACTTCGGGCACAGATTATTCCCAGCCATTATTAATACGGTCAGACACTCCTACAAAAAAAATCAAACAATTATGACTGACGTAGAATAATAAATCATCATTAATTTTTGCTACAAATACTATTTTTCTTAGTACGTCTCTCCTAGTGTTGTGTCAATCGTTCATTTTACAGGAACCGGATCAATCACTGACCGACTCTGAAAACGATCATTTCAATCGTTTCAATTCATTGTCCTTTATATGTTTATGTATGTGAGAGTAGTAGCTTAGATTCTATAAGAAATATTCGAGAAGCTAGACTTTATTATGTTTTTGTTTTATGGAAATATGTGCTACATTCAAATATAAATATTTATTGTGATTGTGCAAATAATTTTGTTATTATTTGTGGTTTGACTTATTATTGCCATTTAGTAATTCATCAATTTTTTTTTCATTTCTACCTTGATGTTTTTTATTTTTTTATTTCTGTAATTCTCTTCTATTTCTTTTAGCTTATTTTCTATGTGTTTTCTCTTCTTTTCTCTCAGCACCCTCTTTACTTTTTGTTTTTGCTACCTATATATATTCTTTGTCTCTATTGTTTCTTTCGTGATCATTTCCATCCTTAATCATTTTCTTAGTTCTATTTCCTTTTGGCACTCTATGTCGAACCAGTCTTTCATCTTTTTATTATCTTGTTTATTACGTTCTTTTGCTGCTTTGTTCATTATTTGCTTTATGTTTTCCCATTTGTTCTCAGTTTGCTCTTCTATTTGTATCTTTTTTAGTTCTCTTTCCATTGTTTCCTCGTATATTTCTTGCTCTTTCTTTGTTGCTAATCGAATTGGGTTATGTATACATTTCTTTTTTTTTATTTTGTTTTTGTTTTCTGGTATCAGTTGCTTAATTTTAATGCCCACCATGTAATGATCTGAGTCAGCGTCTGGTCCTCTGTATGTTAGTATCTTCTTTATATATCGCTGTTCCTCTTTTTCGATAAGCACGTGGTCTATTTGGTTTTTATCCAATCTTTACTTTATTTCTTTCTTCTTGAGCAATGTTTTGAGCATTGTTTTCTGTATTTCTCGTTTTTTTCTGGTTGTATCTTCGTTGACTTCGTTGCTATTTTGTACTCTTTAATTTCTTTTAACTTATGCTTTTTTCCATTATGTTTCCATTATGGTTCTGTATTATTATCTCCTACACATGTAGTGTATTATCTCCTATGGCTAGCCTATTTCTTTAAATTTTACCCCGTAAGTAGCAAATTTTTACATTAAATAATCTTCTGCCACTAAGTTCTTTCTTGTGCATTTCAGATTTTCTTCTCCTAAATTTATAGCTGAACATGAGAGAGATGTCGAAACACGTCCAATATTTTAAATATTAAAGAATTTTTAAAATGTTAGTAATCTTACAAACCACATTAGAGATACTCTTCATTATGAACAATTTAAAACTATTGCAATTGCATCGTTTGACAGAAGAAGTATTTTTAATAAATTTTAAAGTGGAATAAAATTTGTCTAATATATGTAAAAGTAAATAAAATGCAGTAAATAGTGGGAATACTTACTTTGCAGATAGTATGTCCGCATGCTGTAGAAATAGCTTTATCAGGGATAGACTCACACAACATACATTTAAAAGTATCCTTAACTTTTCTTAAATATGTTGTTTTTTCCATCTTTGAGTGATTTTTGACATTCTTTCCACAAATCGACATTATGAAAATCACCATCTATTAACACCTGTACATCCGCCGAAAGTACATACGGTTTGTTTATGTCCTCAGACTCCTCAGTTTTTGGATCAGAACCATTTGAATTTGGTTCTGATTCCTCACTTATAGGTTCGAAGAGTTCGTCCGGGTTTGGGAGAATTTTTGAATATCCTGTAAATGGCATTCTTTCACATACTTGGGCCTTTTGTCCTGCTTCTTCTGATGATTTGGAAGTTACTGGAATTGATCTCTTGCGTTTATAGCTCCTCCTAGGTTGACCCCTATTTTCCCTTTCGGAGCTTTTATATCCTACATAATCGTCAGGATACTAAAATAAAAAAGTAACTTTAAATATGTCTCGAATTATTAACCCTGGAACCTCATACTTGGGTGTGAGATACCCATCGAGACACTTAACTGAATGTAGCATGCGCGAATCGCATTTCAATACCGCTTCATGTAAATTCAGTCTGTAGTCTTCCAAGGAAGAAGTTTGTAGTTGCTGTCTCGTTTGAGCGACATTTCCGATCACGAGAATTTATTGAATAAGCGCTAGCACCCATGTGTGAGGTTTCCGATAATTTGTTAATTTTTCTTATAATTATTTTTTAGTGAAATGGCTTCATGTGGCTGGAAAGAAAACAGGGAAAAACGTCGTCCGTTGACCCAAGCTGAACTGGAAAGGGAAGCTGAACATTTATTTGATAATGAAAACAACGAGGATGATGGTGAAAATACCTTTGGTACCGATTCTGAATCTGAGGAGGATTATGTCGAAGAACAAAACTCCAATACCGACACTGATGAAAGTTAACAAAGTGATAGTGAAACAGATCATGAACCAGTGAGAAATGTTGCAAGTTTACTTGGAAAAAACGGGCATCGTTGGTCTACAGAACAGCCCTCAAGGCGTGGTCGTACAACAGCCGCAAATATGGTTATACGTTTACCGGGCGGCAAAGGAAATGCCAGGATACTTCAGTCTCCTGAAGAAGCCTGGAACTTAGTATTTAATGAAGAAATGTTAGATATTAACGTTCTTTTTACAAATGAAGAAATCATTCGCAAACGTGAAAGTATCACAGCGCAAAGTTACACCAAATTGACAAATAAAATAGAAGTTAAAGCCTTCATTGGGTTATTGTTCATATCTGGTGCATTACGTGTTTCTAACTCTAGTGTTGATGAACTTTGGTCCCTACAATTTGGAAATGGAATTTATCGTGCTACGATGTCGCAGCAGAGGTTTGCATTTCTAGCTGTATGCCTAAGGTTTGATGATAAAAATACAAGAGCAACAAGAAAAGCAGCGGATAAATTTGCGCCCATACGCGAATTATGGGAAATCTTTATAAGCAACTGTACATCATACTACACCCCTTTTCAGCATTGTACTATCGATGAACAGCTCGTAGGATGCAAGGGGAAATGCCCATTTAAAATCTATATGAGTAGTAAGCCCGACAAATATGGAATAAAGATAATGATGATGAATGACTCTAAAACATTTTATGTGGTTAACGCTATTCCATATATCGGAAAAGTCCAAACACAGGATAAGGAGTCAGTACCAGCTTTTTACGTTCGGAAATTGTCGGAACCAATACATGGAACCAACAGAAATATAACAGTAGATAATTGGTTTACTTCAATACCTCTTGCTGATCAAATGATGAGACAATTCAAACTAACTATCTTGGGTACACTAAGAAAAAATAAACAAGTAATTCCACCGTCTTTTCTCAGTAAAAAAGATGTAGGTACATCATTATTTGCATTCGACGAAAATAAAACTATCATCTCATACACTCCAAATCCCAAAAAATTGGTTCTCTTGCTGTCAACATTACATCATGATAATTCATTAAATGCTGATACAGGAAAACCAAACCTTATACACACCTATAATGAATCAAAAGGAGGTACAGATACGTTCGATCAATTATGCCATTCTTATACTACATCACGAAAATGCAGACGATGGCCACTAAGAATTTTTTTAACATGCTTGATGCAAGTGGCATAAATGCAATGGTGCTATTTTCTCTCGCAAATACCCATTGGAAAGAAACTGCATCTAATAAAATAGAAAATCTTTTCTGAAGTCTTTGGGAAGGGCTTTAATTGAACCACTAATGCCAGAGACTTTAAATACCTTCTTTACCGAAATCACTCAGGCAATCAATTTGTGGCATTCTCCAAGTTGAAGACCTTCCAGCACAACATCCCACAAGTTTAGTGAAGCAAACTAGGTGTTATCTCTGCAAAGGAAAAGATAGAAAAACGAAGCATGCATGCTCGGCTTGACATAAAGCATACTGCAATGGAGCATAGAGCTAAACTGTGTTGTGAATGCAGTCACCAAAATGAGTGAAATTGAAATACCTGGCTAAGAATGACTATAAGTTCTATAATCAAAAGGTGTTAGATTTTAGTTAGAAAGACCATTTTGTTGTTATATTAAGGTAAAATATTTTGAATTAGGTTTCTGGTTTTTTTTAGAAAATGTTTGTTAAATATTTTTAAACATTTTTAATATTTTTTTCTTTTGTATTACTACAATTAAGAGAGAGAAAATAAAATGATTGATTTAATGATTCTTGTGTATTCAATAGTGACTAGACAGTCACTGGAAATCATAAAATATTTACTTTTTTATTTATTTCTTCACAAAAAATCAATGGGTATCTGATACCCATATGTGAGGTGTATGTCAAAAAAAATAGGTGTGATATTCCAGGGTTAAGTAAAATGACATTAAAGAAAGAATAATACAACAATAATAATACAATAAAAAAAAATACAACAAATTCATATAATCCAGTCTAGAAATAAAGAAATTATTTGACAAAAAAGGCCCCGAGAAGAACATTTTTTATTGGTTAATTATTGGGAATTTAAAATACTTACAATAACGTTATATTCAATTCCGTTTTCGTGCCACGGTGCGGGTTCGGGATCATCTCTCCGTAAAAAGAAAGAGTAAACTGGGAATCCTTCACTTACATCTACTGTGTAGCTAACAACTTTATAAATCCCATCATAACGATAACCATCGTTTGGAGAAACGGTTGATTCTTGTTTCTTATGCGGGCATCTAACCACTCGAACTGGTAGTCCAGCCTGCCAGTCTTGCGCAGATTGGGCACCTCTTGGGTTTAATTCTGCATAGCAGCTTCTGGCTAGGGCTCTAAAATATTTTTTTGTTATCGAAAAAAAAAAAACACTTCAAAAACTCAAGTCCTGCTACCACCAAACATCTAAAAGATTCTTTAATAGTGTATAGGAAACTGGGACACTACCTGACTGACATACATTCCACTAACCACAAAGCCGCACAGACCCTTCATGCAGCCTTCCGATCATATTTAGGTCCGATTATGTCATGACGCATGTCACGCTTGCTACATTCTCGTTTCCGATTTTTTATTAGTCTATGCCTGATCCATGAAAGGAATTACAAAAATATCGTTTGGATGAGAGTGCTCGTGAACGTATGTACAGTGGAACCCACGATTATCCGTCAGGGCACCGGACCAAGGGTTTTGAGGTTGTGACGGGTAATCGAAATTGACGGTTAACAAGAACATTAAAAAAAATTTCATACTTCTAACTCTTTAAATTTTCTTTGTTATGTTTTATTTGACAATATGAAGAGGGATTTATGTTAGTACAATCTCGAATCAGTTTGAATTTTAAATTATTCCGAAATCTGGTCTTCACAATTTTGCAAACGGCTGATTGTGCTTAATCGACTCTGTACAATCATGTAATCTATCATTATTTGCTTCTTCTTTGCCGAGAATACCCCTTGATGATTTGTTGTATGTGCGATACAGCTCCGCTAGCTTATTTACGCAAAATCTACAAAAACCTTTGTGGAGTGGTAATAGCATCATCAACATCGACCACCAGTCAAAGTTTCTGTCAGACTTCTCTCCTGTCAGACTTCGTCCGCCAGGCACCTGTTGCCATTTCAAATTATTTCATCTTCTGTCACACATTCGATAGTCCGTTTTCGCGTCTTCATTACAAAATTAACCATTCTGTTTATGTCATTTTTAAGTCAAACGACAAACAAAACAGTTGGTTCAGCCATATACTTTCATTTAAGGGGAGTATTTTCTCATCTTAAGTTTGATTAAGGCCATAACTTATCTCCACGCTTCTTTTCAGCGTTACTTTCCGAAACATCAGCCCTTCCAGTATCCACAGCATTGTCGACGTGTTTTTAAATATTCTGGCAAATAGAATATTACTCTTTTCATAACTAGTTTTTTGAATAATTTTTTTTCTGTATCTTCCTTTTGATTGTTTAAATGACTGACTGATCCATTTAGCTGTATCAATGATTGTTGTAATTCGTTGAGACTGAGTAGAGTACGTGTTATTGTTTTATCGTCACCCTCGCCGCATTACCGGACTTTAGGAGTAGCCAGGGTGCATTGTCCAAACATTGAGAATCGTTCTTATGGTGGTGGTCGAAAGATTGTTTGCAAACAAAATTGAATTGATAACTAAATTTTTTACTTATGATGTCAATCATAACCAAACTTATGTATGGACCCTGACGCGTTTAACAGAGGTGGACGGTTTGAATAAGAGAGACGGATAATCGAGGTGCCCAACTGTATTGGGTGCATGTTGCTCGGAAGAGAAACTTTTACGTTCAATCTGTTGGATGACGAGACCACAATGTTTTTCGACGACTTATAAGCATGGCCGATCTACACACTTACAATATGTTTGGATACTTAAACTGAAAGAAAAATTGTCCAGGAAAAAGATTTCACTCTCAGAAAAGAGATAAAAAAAAACATTCTGAATTGATTGGCCTATTCTTCAGCAGATGATCTATCTATCATTAAATTAAATTCTATCAATTCATGCTTGTCAAATTCGAAGGAGGGTGTATAGATAGGGCTGCATTGTGTTCCCACTTTAATATATATGAGTTACATCTATTCTGAGATTCGTTTCAAGAATGCTTTGGCTGGCTGTTCAATGTGATATCAAAATTAATGGCACGTCAATATTGATAACTTCAGGTCGCGGATGACACAGTGATTAATTGCAAAATAGTTACGAAGAACTCTCATACCATCTGAGTATTTGGATTACCACAACGTGTGATGAATATATACTGAAGCTAAGCAGCACAAAGACAAAGGTGATGATTGTCAGTAAAACGCCAATACAATTAGAAATGGTAGCAGCTTATGGAGAACAACTGAAGAGAACCAACCATTTCATCTATACCTTGGAGTAATCTGAATGAGAACTGGGGACATGAGCAAAGAATTTAGTATAGGTATTATTAGTCAGAGCTGTATTTTTTACGATGAAGAAAATCTTATGTGGAAACAATATCACTTTGAAACTGAAAATTAGATTGTGTGGTCACTTGATCTTATTATATGATGCCAAAAGGTTGGACTTGAACTTCTCAGAAAATTGGAAGCCTTTGCAATCTGGGTATATCGGAGAGTTCTATAAATAAGTTGTGTCGATAGAGTTTACAAGCGGGATTTAGGGCCGGAAGCTATTAGAAAATTTGCTATGGTAAAACGAGTGCAGAGAAATAGAGAAACCCAGCATAGCTTTAAATTAGATTTGAGAAAAAAGCATAATGCAGTGTGTACCGTAACTCCTAACATATGCATTAGAAAATTGGGTAATACTTGAAAATTAAACCCCAATTCTTATTAACGCCCACTCAAAAAATACTACGAACAAAACTTTGCAAGAATTAAAATGGGACAATAAATCACCTCTCCTTTTTCAAACACCAAAGGGACTAAGAGACAAGGCTGCTGTCTTGTCTACCCACCTTATTTTTAAAATCCTATTTGGGGCAGCTCCTTAGTGAATATGGGTAAAAAATGTTGAAGAAACATGGGATATAACGGTGGACGAAAACCACGCTATACTACACTTTTCTTTGCGGCATGACCAGGTAGTTAATTTACCGAAGCTATGTTAACGATCTTCGGTGGGAAATCAGCAAGAAAAATTATGAGGGTGGCAGGTCTAAACATGAGTAATGACAAAATGTGAATATGTCTAGTGGGAAAACTAGATAAAATATGATGTCCTTACTCTTGGAAGACCACAAAAATCAAAGGCGTACAATCCTGCAAATCAAGCAAATCCTGCAATCATATAAATCGAAAAACAAGTGGTAGCTTTAGCTTTAAGTTTTAGATTGATATGAAATATTGTTTTTATAGACGATTTATTTATTTTAAAGATTATCCATTTTATAGAACGAATTATCTGTTACAATTCATGCAAAACAAAATCTTTAAAAGATTTAAAATCTTATTTTGTACAACTTATGAAATTTATTTAAAAAACTTACAAATTATTGCCGGTCAGGGCAACTGTAATCATCCCTTTGTTGCCCTCCGCTTCATATCTAGCTCTGGCCTTCTTATACATGTCATCACACACATAAAAAAATTCATCACCGCAGTCCATTTTGTTATTGCCTTGTAGAATGATAGAAAATGCCGATTCATCACGACCGGCATGTACAAAGTTAAGTAGAGGTCTATGTACACCAGCAGCTGATAGCTGAAATACAAGAAACATTTATTATTATTTATTAACATTTAATATTAAGAAATATATCTCTCGCGGGGAGCCCTGAAAAATTATTCACATTTTGAAAAAATTGACAACATCTGGGGCAATCCCTTTCAATATATACAGGGCTTAGAACCTGTTACGATTTTCATTGAAATTTGGTTTTAATTTATAATATATAATAACTTTTTAAATACCATGTATAACACAACACAACTTGTAATAAAGTTTGAGTGTTCTGGAAGACCCTTTACATTTGTACCTATTTTTATAAATGACTTTCGTATAACAGATATAATAACAGTTTCAAAAGTTGAATACCCTGTATATTGAAAACATTTACTAGTATGCATATTATCTTTGCAGGAAATTAAATTTTTTGTGAGCAGCTTTTTTATTTAATATTTTGTTCAAATATGGGGAATCTTATCAAGGAAACTAACTACCAGAACTAACTTTTTCGCAGGAGCAGTACAAAAAGACTATTGGAGACGAAGGGGATTAGAAGTGAAAACCGCCCCCTAAAGTAAAATTTTCCTCCAAATACGACTTTAGTGATGTTTCACGTTCTGAATATCTTATATATGTTTCGGTCGTTAGTTAAAATCGACTACGCTCCCAACCCCTACTTTATCGCCATCTTTTTGATGATTAGAAAAAACAACCAAAATGGAAATTCACTCAATCGTATAAGAGCAGAAATACGCCTTAGCGAGCACATAGGCTGATTTTACCTCCACACAAGCACGCGGCTGGATATAAATTATATTCTTTATTAACTATGTTGTTTGGGTTCCACTCCAACGGTTTGGATATGCTTATATGGCGCGTGTAGGTTATACTGCTTTAGTAGATTAACAGCAGTGTTTTTTTTTTTCAATGTGATTACTATTGTTTGCAGAAAATGTTATATTTTGTCATTATTAAATAGTTGGATCATGTTTTTTGAGTTTGTGATATTATTTTTAGAATCAGTTAGTGTTCCATACGCTTACAGATGGAGAAATCTGATTTTATTCCGACGTGAATTTGAAAGAAGATAACGTACAGCGATAATTCTATATTATCTGCCGAGGAAGCAACATATAAGCACACATGTGGAGTAGAATATTTGAGTAGTAAAAGTGTGTGTTTTTAGCTTGTTAGTTTTAATTTACGAAAAAAATCCCTAAACAAAAATTTATTTATTATGTCAATATTAAAACTTGTAAATACCGGTAAATTTAGTACCTAACCTTACAGTTATGTACTTTTAGAAATTTCGATAGTTAAGTTCCAACTTTAAGGGTTTAACATATTTTTCCTTATTCAGCTAATTGCCTAAAATTTACCGAAAAATGGAAGCGTAAACACTACATGCGATGGGAAGAGGAAATAAAATCACAAATAAGGGGCTTGCGAGCCAAGAATATCGAAAGCAGAGAAAAATTGAATGAAAATAGAAATGTGTCCCAGGAGTATAATGACATACCGTGTAGGGTGGGGTACCAACTGTGGAATATTTAACGACATTGTACAGTAAACGAACTCTTCTCTAAGTTGCGACAGTTTTACCAACCTGCAATCAGCTTTTTTTTGCTTCCATATATCAGAAAAAACTGACCCTAAAAAAAACTGGGCTAATAGCAAAAAAATTACATTACTGAAAATTTAAACTTCTTGGACCCGCCGTGTATGCAGACTTTTTCCTAAAAACTTTTGATATCAGAAGACAGTCCGCTTTAAGGTTAGGTGTATAAAAAGTTAACATAAACAATTTTGTGGATGCCTGATAAAAGAAGAAAATATGTTCCCCAACCAACACAAGTATCAGAGATACGCATGAAAAATAGTGCTTGAATATTATCAGATCATCACTAACGTTATAGGAGTCATTACTCTTATCATCAAAATCCAATATGAAATTACCTTTCGTCCGATTTAAACATTCGCAAAATAGTTTGGTTTTTACAAAGATAATAATTGCACTAATAACGTATAAACCCCCGGGGTAAGGGATGGGGGGATTATATTTTCAATACTGAATTCAATTTAAAATTTCATCATCCTCATTCAACTCCTGTTATAAATTGCGAGATCGGTTTGGTTAAACTTAATACTCCATCATTACTGAAGACGAAAAAAGAATGTACCGAGCACAATTTAAGTATGAAAAAATGGCAAAATTATTTAACAGCTGCTAGAGTTCATACCCCCCATTTTTACCATCAATTTATAATGATTTGCCGTAGGAGTCAAAGCAGCAAAAAAAAAAAACACAATGAAAAAAGGAAGCACTGCCTGTTAAGTCTCCAAGGAAGATTGCCCAACGTCGAATAAACAAGACTGACTACATAACATAGGTTTTTTCTCAGATTATAAAGTAACTCTGGTGTTATTAAAAAAGTACACAATTTGTATTTTTTTTTAAAAGAAATAATAAATATTAATTGATGAATAAAAATTAAGCTTTTGTTTTAGTTCTTTTTTGTGTATTTTAAATCCATTTTTGCTTTTTAAAGGTTTTAAAACAACCTAAGTGCATTTTTTTGTCCGAAAGCGATAAACAAACTAAAAAACATCCAGATATTTTTAATGAAGACAAAAACATTTGATGCTTTATTTTCTACAAATGTGTATTTTTGCTACTTAGGCGGGTTTTGCTTTCTGACACCCTTCTCATATAAATATCTGATTAATCTTGTAACATAACCTGATAACGAGACTTGAATCTCATGCCTACGGATACATCAGGCAAAGGCCCTAAGTGATTGAACGGGAGAAACTCTGCGCTGTCTACTCCAGTTTCATCTGAACTATAAACAAACGGAGCGGGTCGTGGTGGACATTCCGACTCCGAGTCATCGGAAGGAGTGAAAAACTTCGGTTTTGGTCTAACTTTCGATGGTGTGCGCAAAAATTCAAAACCTGCTTTCGCAGGTTTGGGTGGTAGCAGAACCACCATCATTTTTGTGAACGGATTTTTTTAAATTTAGCTGTGCAGGATATCCTTCACATTCTTCTGCTATAATAGAAATATCCTCATCGGTCAACATTTCATGTATATCTTCTGGACTTTGGATCTCTTCATCAGTTGACACTTCATGTATATCTTCTGAAGGAAGATCTTTGCTAGGACTTGTTTGTAATGTCTCTTGCAGAGAAATCTTCTCGGTATCAACTCCCAGTTGTAAGACGCTGATTTCCTCGGAAGGTTTTTGATCCTTTGAAATTTTTGGACCTTCATCTTCACTTAAAACTTCTATTAAATCTAATGAGGATAATAAATCGGTAGCCTTTTTTTTTGGTACATCAGCTGTGTTAGGCATTGTAGGTATTATTGCTTTATTTTCATCATTACTTAATTCCGCACTAACCTCTGCACTAGGGCTACTAGCCCTGTGTACTTCAGCTTGTACAGTTAGTACATGGGACTGTTCAAAGACTTCAGACGATGAAGTTTGCTCTACTAAGATTGGTGGTTGTAAATTCAGGTAAATCGACTGATTCGGGAGTTAGACTCCCTGCACATGTCCTTTCTGAGGTTACCTCGGAGGAATAACTATCTTCAGAAATTTTTTTTAAAACTGGTAGTGTTGGTGGTGCTGGTTCAATATTAGCAATTACGTATTCTGATTGGTCCGAGCTAGAATCGGAACCATATAAAGTCATTGTCGATGGAATACGCCGTGTTGGTATAGAAGGCACATCCTCTTTATACATATTGTAATTAATATATTTGCATTCTCCACAACGCCTGAAAAGTATAACATTTAGAGAATGTTTAAAAAACAGAAAGAGGCATATCAGACGTAATAATATATATATATATATATATATAATATATATATATATGTGTGTGTGTATATATAGTGTACATATATATATTAGTGTATATATATATATATATATATATATATTATATTAATATATATATATATATTAGTGTGAGGAAGCTCAGTAGATCTGTTATAGTAAAAATTACAAAAAAAATTATTAACAAAAATTGTAGGCAGCTTTAAACTCCATATTTTAAAATTAGTTACAATCCTACAGGGTGTTCCATAAGATGGTGGCAGACCAAACTTATGTTTTTTTAAATGAAACATCCTGTATTTTATTTTAAATTTGAAATCTGCTTCACTTCCACATTACAACAATGTAAAGTTTTATTATGTTATACCGGGTATTTAAAAAGTTATAACCAATATTACCTGAAAATCGTATTAAGTTTAACTCCCTGTATAATTAAAACGGATTGTAGGAACATTGATCTATTGCAACCATAGTTTTTTAATAATTGTTAAAAACTATAAAACATATTCATTTTCATAATATTCGTTAAATCAAATACATGTAAGTCAAAATGCAAGTACATTATTTTCTTGGTAATTTTAAATAGAACACCCTGTATTTTTATATAACTATCGAAAAGAACTAATATCGTACTTCATATTTTATGAAGTACTCCCTATACCTAAAGTTATTAGTCTTAAAGATATTTTTATTTTTCCATCAAAGTATTAATTTTGGTAGATATTTTAAACGTTTACCAATAATTATTGTGAGTTGGCCATGATTGATTTGTCAGAAAACTGACAGTTTGACATTAATATTTATTAATTCAGTATTGGGGTACACCGTAAATTAGCAACAATTATTATTTAGTAATTCAGTAATTGATTCAATTTAAATTAGCAATAATGAATTTTACTACTGATGAAATGGTAGATATGATCTGGATATTGGGGGAATGCAATAAAAATTCATTACTATCAGCTAGAATTTATCAAGAACGGTTTCCAGATAGGCGACAACCTAGACAAGATACATTTGAAAAATTGAAAGATCGATTTAACCGCACTGGTTCAGTGAATTATGAAAAACATGAACGAACAAAAACTAGTGTGACAGAGGAAAACGAAATGAGTGTGTTGATGGCGGTTACAGAAAACCCACACACAAGCATAAGGACTATTTCCTATGAACAAGAACTTAGTTACTACTCTGTTCAAAACATTCTATCTAAAAACAAGATGCACCCTTATCACATTCAAAAGCACCAAGAATTACTTAATGATGATTTTCAGAAACGAATAGTATTTTGTGAATGGGCCTTAGAAAAAATTAATAAGCAGAGAGATTTTTCTGATTATGTCCTATTTGGTGATGAAACTACATTCCATCTAAACGGTTCTTTTAATAGGCATAACTTTCACTACTACTCAACAAGTAATCCATACCACATAGTAACACATAGTCAAACAAGATGGTCTCTAAATGTGTGGGGAGGTATCGTCGGTAACCATGTAGTAGGACCATATTTTTTTGAAGATAATTTAAATGGTGAGATTTATTTAGATTTTATCGTAAATCAGTTTACCGATATTATTAGAAGAGGTTCCACTTAATATACGTAAAAAAATGTGGTTTCTACATGACGGTGCTCCTGCGCACCACAACGAATTAGTACGTGGTGAACTTAATAATCAATTTGGGGAAAGATGGATCGGAAGGGATGGACCGGTAAGGTGGCCCCCAAGGTCACCAGAATTCAATAAAATGGACTCATTTTTTGGGGTTACGTTAAGAACGAAGTATATAAAATACCCCCAACAACAAGGGATGATATGAAAAACAGAATCCGAATTGCATTTCAAAATATTTCTTTACAAATGCTTAGTAATGTAACCTACTCTTTCAATGACCGTTTTCAAGCATGCATAGATGTTTTGGGAGGTCATTTTGAACACCTTACTTAAGTAAGATAAGTTAAACTTACTGTTGTTTTTAATTTTTCTATGTGTTGTTATATATTTTTTTTATTTTCCGTCGGTTATTTTTTATAAATTTTATTTTAAATAAATTGTTTTCTTTTCTGTGTCGTTATTTCGTTACTAAATTATTAAACAATAATGTCAAACTGTCAGTTTTTGACAAATCAATCATAACCAACTCACAATAATTATATTGTGAGTTGGTAAACGTTAAAATATCTACCAAATTAATACTTTGATGGAAAAACAATAATATCTAGAAAACTGATAACTTTAGGTATAGGGAGTACTTTATAAAATTTGAAGTACGATATTATTACTTTTTGATAGTGATATAAAATACAGGGTGTTCTATTTAAAATTACCAAGAAAATAATGTATTTGCATTTTGACTTACCCTGTATTTGATTTAACGAATATTATGGAAACGAATATGTTTTATAATTTTTAACAATTATTCAAAAACTATGGTTGCAATAGATCAATGTTCCTATACTCCTTTTTAATTGCACAGGGAGTTAAACTTGATACGATTTTCAGGTAATATTGGTTATTACTTTTTAGTTACCCGGTATAACATAATAAAACTTTACATTGTTGTGATGTGGAAGTGAAGCCGATTTTAAATTTAAAATAAAATACAGGGTGTTCCGTTTAAAAAAACATAAGTTTGGTCTGCCACCATCTTATGGAACACCCTGTAAGATTGTAACTAATTTTAAAATGTGGAGTTTAAAGTTGCCTACAATTTTTGTTAATAAGTTTTTTTAGTAATTTTTACTATAACAGATCTACTGAGCTTCCTCACACTAATCAATCACCCTGTATATATATACATATACAGTGTGTAAAAGCTAAATGGAATAAATTCATTACTTAGGTTACTGGTTATTTATAAAAAATCCCGAAACACGTCAAATTTAAATTATAACTTGACATTCTTTAACGTGAAAATGCAACCCCTACCTTCAACCCCCTTAGAATGACAGGTACAACCCTTAATTTAAAAAAAAATAGGAAGTATAGGCTTGTGATATATCGTTTGAAAGGTCTTTTCATTCTCCATTCAAAATTGTTGTCGCTTTCAAGTGTATTAAGATTAATTAAGATAAAATAAATTAAAATCATGTGGTTACCGAAATTCGCTACAATACAATCAAAAACTAAAATGTAATGCAAAACGTAATAAAATGTAGAACACGAAAAAGAACTATGAATGTTAATGAAGTAGATTTTCAAAATGTTATTTTATTGACTTCTCATAAGTAGTAGTTGAGGGGTGAATAATTACTAGTTACTAATTACTACATTCATAAAAATCTAGCAGAGCGCAGATATATCATAAATATTATTTTTGGAATTCTACTAATTTTAAGCGTAAGCCAGCAAAATCGCTCCCCTTAAGGGTGATTTGGTGGTGAAATATTATTAGAGTGGTAATAAATTAGTGAAAAATGGGAGAAAAAATATTACGTAGGTTAAATTGGATTCCGCTCATTTGTCCCCGCTGGCTTAAGGGTCCTTTGGTATCGTTGTACAGTCGGAAAAATGAAAGATTAACCATGAACATATAAATAACACACATTTGTTATAGAAAAAGACAGCAAATACAAAATAAGTGATTGATTTATTCGTTCATCTTTCATTTTTCCGACTGTAGTTGTAATGTATAGTAAAGTATTTGATTTCGAACTATCGAACTTTTGGTAATTATTTTTGTTCGGTGCAGAATTCTGTTGGTATTACAATTCTATATTGTATTTTTTATGTGTTAAATTAGAGTACCACCTGTTAGTGATACTAGTGTCAATGTCATTCTAGAATCTAGAAAGATTGTAATCAGAAATTTGTGTTAAAATAAAAACGTTGTCAACATATCGTTTACTAGTCTATCTATAGGCAGATTTTTCCCGCATCCCCAAAAATTCTACAATTTGTCCCCTCTGGTTTTTAAAGCCAAACCGTATTTTCCTACAACATTTCCTACTGCTGAGAAATGACAGTTTGATTCTAGATATGTTAAATGTTGAAATTTTTTTATTACAAAATATATTTTAAATTTTCTATTGGAACTTTCCAGAAATATTTATATTTTTAAATTTAAACTTGGCATAAGTAATATGTTTTGTGATTTTGTTTTTGATATAATAAAATATATAATATAATAAAAGGCAATAAAGGCTAAACAAGAGAAGAACAATGGGAAAATCCCAGTGGTTGGCTGGATACCATACTTTTAAAAGCTTAAAGTGCAGTAAAAAAACTTCTAGTATCAAATTCATTTTTTTTTTGTAAAAAAAATTGAAATGATCCAAACGATTAAAAGTTTTCGGTCTTACTAGATGGACACTAAAAAAATAACCTTTGAGTTACATATAAAATTTTTTAATTAGGTATTAAAATTGATGCAAACATGAGGTCGATGTTCAAAGATTACACTTTAAGGGAACATACTGATCCCTATTTGAAACATCTGCGTCCTGAGCAAAATACCAGCCAAGAATGAGATTCTCAGTTATATTTTTAAAAGTATGTTAGACTGTATTTAAGATGATAAATAAAATATTAATACATACCAGTTGTCTTCAAAAGCTGTGTTACATACGAGGCAATATGGTGCGTATTCTCCTAAAAAGAAACAAATTGTCACCATGTCATTCGGATGACCTGGTCATCTTAGCCTATGGTAAACATAGCACAGAAAGTTACTTTGACTGTAGTCTGCATAAAATTACCCAAAAGGAGGAATTTATAGGAATTAGATCCTCTAATCTCGATAAAAAATAGAGAAATAAAAAATAAAAAAAGGAAACGTAAAAATTACAGATTTGAATTTGAAAACATTTGAAAATAAATAAAAAAGCCACAAAGAAAGAAGCAATCAAAACCATAATAGCAGTACAGTAAAGATCATTGAGATGTAGTCACTCACTAAAGAAATGTTAAAAGAATAGAGAAAATACCGTTATCAATAAACTCCAGCCACTGCTGAATAAAATATTACGAAAAATGAAGATCCCCGAAGACTGAAACGAAGCAATTATACAAAAAAAGCAAACAGACAATCATACTAACAGATTGATAACAAGATTGGACAGACACCAGACACGAGAATAGGCAGAATTTAGAAAGAGATTTAATGCCAGTGACTGTAAAATACTAATCGAAAACGCAAATGAAGATAACATCTCGACATATAGTGCTCTTGTACACTTTGAGAAAGCTTTTGACAGTGTGTAACAATAAAATTTTGATGAAAGAGGAGATCTGGAGCACATATCCACTACTGGTGTTATTCCGAAGACAGTCCTTAATACAGAAGACTGTACTCGCGACGTCCAGATGTGCACGAAAATTTTTGGGAGATACTCCAACATACCAAGTCACCTAGGGCTCGATAATACGGAAAGAGTCCCACCCGAGCTCAATCCTTTTGATATCGTAGGTATCTGGGATGAGTGAATTTTCCCCTTAAGAGGGAGTGTGAGCCGTATGGTTAAATCTGGGAGATAGTTAAACTACTAACATAAACTAGACTGCGGTCTAATAAAAAGGGCAATATTTGCAATTCAAGTATATAGGGTAAATCAAATTGTATTTTGACCAATCAGGATCAAACAGACAGAATTAAAAACATAGTTTTTAAATGGATCTTGAAAGTGTTTCAGTAGCTACTGTGAACCAAATTCCAATTTTAAACACCAAATGCATAAAATAGATTGATCATGTTTAATACTTACTTGAAGGAGCATGTATGTACTCCATACGAGTTTCTATGTTCACGGTCCTTCGTGGAAACTCTATTCTGTACAATTCGTTTACGAATTTTGTGCGGCAATAGTCTCCTGTAATATTTAGGGTAACAGTGACAAATTTATCTGCTACGTTTAAAATTGTACAATCGTACCTGCAAAATAAAGAATATGGTTTTAAAATTTAGTGTAATTATTTACATATAATATGATTTAGTCTTGGAAACTGAAATTTGAAAATTTGGAAAAGTATCAAAATTTATAAACTAGGATTTGTTTGGCTTAAGTGCCTCGACAACTAAGGCCTTTGACACGGTAAAGTTAATTTATTCTAAGAAATTCCAAAATAGGTATTAAATTTTATTGAAAAGATCAGTTTTTTTAGAAACTTCGAATGGTTTCTGCAAGCGATCTCTTCAAGTTATTTTTTTCCAGCATAACTGGTGTACTATTGGCAATCCGTTAATATATGGTCAGTAAATATGGTAAGGGCACAATTGTACTGTTGGTAAGATTAGTAAGATGTAGATACGGTAAGGGCATGTTGGTAAGATTAGTAAGATTAAGATCTTAAGTTGAATTCTGCGTAGGGCTGTATCACAGTTATTCCAACGAGTTTGCCAAGATTCTAGGATTGACTTTTTAAACTTAGCTTTAAGGTATATGCTTATTTGGATCGTTGTTTGGCTAACTGATGAAGTAAGCGTGTCTTTACCGTGGCGATCAGGCCAATGTGCGTTTGAAGCCAGACGATGATCAGTAAATATTGATTTTAATGAGAATATGGAGAAAAGGAAATTGGTGCAAATTGCTACATTTTTGAATGAGGTAAAAATGAATTTAAAGGCTTGGAGGCTGCTAAACAGCTCTTCTGTATGAATGTTTTGGATCCGGTCGTGAGTTGGGGTGGTTTGGTGGTCAGGCCGTGGAGTTGGGGTACCTACATAGTAAAAAATGACATGCACTCTATGGCATGCTGGACGAGCCATACAGTCTGTAGTCAATATCCCGAGGTATGAGCAGGAACATAAAGTGTAGTAATACTCATAATAACAAAATAATAACAAGCAAATTTAATAACAAATAACTTCTCTCCAGGATGACTCATTCACACACATCAATGGTCAACATAATCGAAAATCTAAAAATTGATACGTTCTTCGACATGGATCACCTTTATGAAGAAGTGTGTAAAATTAAAGAATTGGTGAAGGCAGCAGTGCAAAATCGCCGCTACAAAAATGGCACTACATTTTAAACGACAACCAAGACTTTGTCAAACTTCAAGTTTTCTTTTATGGCTATCAGTATCAAACGTGGCAACGGAATTTTTCCTATTTTCCCAGGCTAGCTCTAACTTAATTTAGTCTAAGAGGCGAAACCGTTTAACACTCGAGCATGTCAAAGCAGAAATTCAAGATAAAACCAATTTTAGCATGACTTGCAGTGAATTTTGTAACTATGTTCAAATGAAAAAGATAATTTTAATAAAAAATAAATAATTTACTTAAATCTACTTGTTTTGTAATTTCGTCTGATTATTATTATGTAAAATTAAATACAGATTATAGAAACACCTTGTTGTTTGTTTGTCTTGATTTACTATCTAAATCCCGATTTGTTTTACCTGATATAAATTGGACTGCATCAACAAATTGGCAACACTACCGCTGAGTGCCTGTTGCAATGCGACTTGGTAGAAGGGCAAGTTTGTCTCCAGTGGATCTATTACGTCGAAACCCGGATTGAATATTTGGAATTTGATTGTACTCTCTGTATATACTATAATTATTTATCTATGATTGTACTCTTCCAAAAATCATAGAAGGAGAATTATTAATCACTTTCTCACGAAGTTTACAGGTAGTATTAGTAAGAGAAATAGGACGATAAGACTTTGGGGATTTGAGGAGGGTTATAGAAAAGTGTATAGAGTAATAGAAAAAGTATAGAGTAATAGAAAAAAGAATAGATGCCTTTGAGATGTATATATACAGTCGAATGTTGAGAATTCCATGGGTACAAAGAGGTTACTAATGTCGAGGTACTTCGTCGAATGTATGAACAAAGAGAGGGAAATGCAGTACTTTTGGGTCATGTGTTGAGAGGCGAAAAATATGATTTACTTCAAAGAAAAGTACAGGGCCAAAGATCAGTAGGAAGACGCCAGAACTCATGGCTGAAAGACCGCTCATCCGCAGAAATCTTTCGCGCAGAAGTTTTCAAAACCACAATTGCCATTTGGATCGCCAACCTTCGACAAGAGACGGCTGAGGATGAGAAGAATCTCACTGGGAATTCCATATAAGATTATAAAACTCCAGTAGTTTGTATATCGGAGAGATTTTTTAAAAAAAATTATGGGGTCTGTCCTACACGAGCTTTGTTTTTAGCAGGAGATTTTAGGTTATGTTTAAGCTTTTTTTGTTTTATGTTTAAGTAAGTGCAGTATTAGTAAGAATTAGAACATAGACATGATTACTTTAATATGTACAAGAAGGTGAAAGAATTTTCATTCATCCGCAAAAAACAACATTGCCCACTGGTAAATAACAACGGAGAGTTAATTCATAACACCAAAGATAAAATTGAAGAATGGGAAAAATTTATACAACAGCTGTTCCGAGATGAAAGAATAGACATTACAATAAATAATGTTACTGAAAGCCCACCAATTCTAAAAGTCGAAGTGGAATATGCCATTAAACAATTAAAGACCAATAAAAGCCCTTGACCTGATGAGGTTTATCCTGAAATACTTAAATTGATCGAAAGTAATAACATTGATTTGTTAGTAATTTTGTTTAATACAATCTACGATACTGGGGAAATACCAGAGGAATGGTTAGAATCTATTTTTATTCCCATTCCAAAACAAGCTAACTCCAGGCGATGCGCAGATTTTAGATTAATAAGTCTTATGAGCCAAATGCTTAAAATTCTATTAAAAATACTTCACAATAGGGTATACAAAAGGTGTGAAAAAGAAGTTGGATACGATCAATTTGGATTCAGAGCCGGAATGGGGACCAGAGAGGCCTTGTTTTCATTACAAGTACTGCTGCAGAAGTGTTACGACCAACAAAAGGATGTCTTTCTATGTTTTGTAGACTTTGAAAAGGCATTTGATCGCGTAAACCATAATAAAATGTTAAATTCCTTGCAGAGCATCAACTTGGATAGTAAAGATCTCCGATTAATTAAGAACTTATATTGGAGGCAGAGTGCCAAGATTAGGATCGACGATCATACATCTAGAAATATTAGTATAAATAAAGGAGTAAGGCAAGGATGCATACTATCCCCTATGCTGTTCAATCTTTACTCGGAACTACTATTCAAGCAAGCCTTGGAAAACCTTTCCACGGGAATAAAAATTAATGGAGAACCAATATCTAGCATAAGATATGCAGATGACACTGTCCTACTGGCTGATACAGACACAAACTTATAGAGGGTTATAGACACAAGGATGCTTGTCGAGAGTTTGGAATGAAGATCAACGAAAAAAAAAAAACAAAAGTAATGGTGATCCAAAGAAAACAGAATATCCCCTTACCTATAAAAATAAATGGGAATATTTTAGAACAGGTAAACCAATACAAATACCTTGGCTGTTGGAAAGAAATTAAAGCGAGAATTGCTCAAGCTAGGGATAGTTTCTTTAAGATGCGCGTTCTATTCTGCGATACACATATAAATATTAAATTGAGATTAAAACTTGTAAAATATTTTATCTATTCTGTTCTTCTCTACGGAGTCGAAACATGGACTTTAAAAATAAAGAGCCTGAATAGAATCGAGGCATTTGAAATGTGGGTGTACCGTTAGAATTTTAAAAATTCCTTGGACAGCACGAAAAACAAATGAAGAAGTACTAGCTAGACTCAATTTAGAAAAAGAACTATTGAGAACAGTCAAAAGAAGAAAAACCAGTTATTTAGGGCATTTGTTGCGCAACGAGAAATACTACATACATCCCTCAGTTGATAATAAAAGGCCAAAATAGAAGGAAAGCGAGGAATTGGAAGAAAAAAATTGTCCTGGTTACGTAATATCAGAAACTGGACAGGACTTGGATTTGAGGAACTCTTAAGAACAGCTGAAGATAGACAAACGTTTGCCACCATAACCGCTAACCTCCATTGATGGAGACGGCACTTGAAGAAGAAGAAGTGCAGTATAACAATGGCAGCAGTATTATTGCGGCCCAATTTGTTGAAAGCGGATTTGGATTTGCGGATAACTTCTTCACATTTATTGTTGGATAGAAATTATTTTTGTGTTTCAAAGATACTTTTTCAAAATTATAATAAAATTTCAGAGAAGTCTTTATTAGATTGTTAATAGAAATATGTTAGCAGCATTTTTATATACCAGTTAACAAAAAATTTTTTCTTTCTAGTTCAACTTTGTAAGATATTTTGTATTTTTTAGCAGCTCTTGATAGTAATTATAAAAACAATTGAAAGCTCACAAAGAGTCACAAGTACTTCTTTTTTCTTATTTATATATATATATATATATATATATATATATATATATATAATATAATTATATATATATATATATATATATATATATATATATATACCATATGTCGAAACGCTAGCAAATATATACAAAGAGGCCACAGCTAGAGTAAGCATATATAAAAATACCCCAGAATTTCCCACTCAGAAGGGAGTCCGACAAGGAGACACCATATCCCCTAAGCTCTTCACTGCAACCTTAGAAAATATCTTCCGGAAATTAGACTGGAACAACCAAGGTGTATAGATGGAGAATACCTAAACCATCTTAGATTCGCTGATGACATCATTCTAATTGCTAGAAGTCCTGAAAAATTACAACTACAAATTATTGACCTCAATACAGCCAGCAATGAGGTAGGCCTAAAAATGAACCTAGCAAAGACTAAAATATTGTGCAATGATCTGATCGCCAACGTGGAAATAAAAATTAATGAAACCTCGCTAGAAGTAGTAAACGAATACATATACCTGGGACAGCTCATACATAAATCGGGATCACTACTTCCGGAAATCAACAGACGAATAAAACAAGCGTGGTCAGCATTCGGACGAAACTCCATAGTCTTCAAGTCCAAAATGCCACTATACCTCAAGAAGAGAGTATTTGATCAATGCATATTACCCGTATTGACGTATGGATGTGAAACTTGGATATTAAAGAGAGAAATAACGTCGAAACTCCAAGTAACTCAAAGAGCAATGGAAAGATGTATGCTAGGGATAACAAAGAGGGATCGTAAAAGAATTGAATGGATACGGAGGCAAACCTAGGTGACTGATGTAATCCAAAGAATAAAATCCCTGAAATGGCAATGGGCAGGACATATAGCAAGACAAACAGACAACAGATGGACCACTAGAACAACTATGTGGTATCCCAGGAACGCTAAGAGACCAAAGAGGCGCCCGAATCTCAGATGGGATTATGATATAAGAAAATTAACAGGAACAACGTGGTCTCGAATAGTACAAGATGGAAAAATATGGACGCAAATGAGCGCAAATTACAAGAACAACGAATAACTTAGACATCGTCGAATACTAATAAGAACATAGAATAACATTGAAATAAGGGAGGCTGCACCGTAATTGGAAACGGTCGACAAAGCTGCACATGATGATGATGAAGATGATATATATTAGTTTATCTTGTAATAAATAAAATATACAGAAATGAGTCGTCTATTATAACAAAAATCCCACAGAGTAGAATATGCATACATAAAACTGAAGAAAATGATGGAAACATCAAGAAGAAACTGAAAGAGGACAATTAATCAAACATAAAGATCAAAAAAGAAAAAACGACAAGAGAATTAAAGAAAATTACATCAAACGGTCACTTCAATACAAAAGTAGGTAAAGAAAACCAAAAATAAGGCAGGGAAAGAAACTATTCATGATGAGACAAATGATAATGGAAGAAAATTATAGCAGCAATAGAGATAGTAATATTCGATGAAATAAGTAACTAAATAAGGCAATGTTAAAAGTATTAAGAATAATAAAAAATAAAATAAGTAAGTACTTTTTTAATAAGTAATTTCCAAACATAAAGTGTAATGCAAATCTGGCAATACTTACCAATTTCCCCTCTTTCTAACGTCAATTAAATTAATGTTAGCCATGACTACCATATTCTTTTTGACATCTGTAATTTTGTATATGAAATATGATCGCGGTCTTATATCTGTATAGGCAAAATTCCGATCAAAGGGGGGTTGGACATGTGGCTCACTGAAAAAAATACTTCAATAAACTAAATTATCATAAAATAATTATAAAAAAGGCAAAATAATTCAAGAGGAAAATTACAAGTAATGAATAAAAAGGCTGATGATTAACTGAATTTTATGTAAAAGTAATTGCTTACCTAATCACATTGAAAATTAGGGCTTCTTCCGTTGTTATCGAAGAACTTGAGCATGCTACGTTTGCCATAAACACTTTCACGACGCTGCCTTCAAACCAGGCATTCTCAATCCTAACGTCTACCGGATCTCCAACAGAATATGCCTGACTTAAAGTATCAATAAGTTCATGTTTTTGAAGTGTTTCAATTGCAGTCTGTCCTGTCGTTTTTTCTGTTTTAGTGACATCTTTTTTAGACCTAGACAGCCTGGGCCGTCTTTTCTTCCTCTCTTTTACTACGACGATTTCCCCATCGGTTTTGAAATAATCTCCGATTATTATATTTGTGTCACAAAGCTACAATATAAATGTTAATATATAATGTTGATATTAATGACTTACGTCATTAATAACACAGGCATGAAATAATCAAAAAATCACTTTTCACTTTAGTAGAGTCAATAATAATTATTATTTTGTTAATTATAACTGTACGAATTCCTGTTTCATCGACTTCGACAAGGCATTCGACAGGGTCCGACATGAAAAACTAATAGAAGTACTGAGAAACACAGATATAGACAGACGAGACTTACGAATCATTATCAATCTGTATTGGAATCAAAATCCCAATATAAAGATAGAAGAACAAAAGTCCGAATATATGGATATAAAGAGAGGAGTAAGACAGGGCTGTGTTCTGTCACCATTACTGTTTAACGTGTACGTGTTTAACGTATAGGAGATGGGACTTTAAGAAGAAGAAATCTACGAATTCTACTTCAAATACATTGTCAAATTCAATAACTTGTAGAACGACAATGATATTAATAATAGACAATCCTAGGACAGATTTTTTTCAGTGATTTATTTATTATTTTTAATAGGTACCACAAAAGAAATGCAACACTCCAAGGAAATAATAAAAATTGGGACATGGAATGTGAGATGAGAATAAATTATAGAAAAATACACAATAGATATCTTTGCCCTGCAAGAAAGGAAACAACTGGGAGGTGAAATAATAAAAATAGGAAATAGTACACTGTTCAAGATGGCGGAGGGGGGAGGGGGGTTGAGAGATGGACCTGTAAACAAAGAAAATTCAACCAATATCAGACTGAATATATTACTTGAGAGTAAGAGGAGGTGTACATTAATGTGCATGCGCCCTGTTTTGATTCCTTTGGTTTATATATATATATTATATATTATATATATTATATATATATTATATATATATATATATATATATATATATATACCGGATGACATCTGTCTGTCATCGGTCTTCTTCTCTTTTACCTTTAACATAATATATTACACGCCCACTGAAGATGAAACCAAGAAAGAATGATTTAGAAACCAAAACAGAGTTTTACGAAAAGCTAAGCACTCTAATATAGAGAATATACAGAAATATAATGTAAAGATAATCATTGTTGACATGAATGCTAAAGTCAGAAAAGAGGAAATATATAGAAGAATTTGCACTTTGCATGTTGGAAGGTGGGTCACAGAATGAACTTGACCAAAACTAAGTTTATGACAAATATGGTCCCCAATAACCACTTAACTATTCAACACTAAGTGGTAAAACTGATGGAGTAAGTAAAAATACGTATTTGAAAGAGGAATCAGCAGGGATAACCAAACATGCGAAAGCCAAAGACGTGGACAGCCTTAGGAAAACTGCGAGACACACTTAGGCCCAATATACCAATTAGGAGGACGAAGTTTACATATGAAATCAAATTGAAACCGGAAAAAGTTAATACAATTTGCTACAGGGAACAAAATGAAGATAGCCATCACAAGTTTTGATCACAAAGATATTCATTAGGTAATATGGAAAAGGCAAATTCTATCTCCCGATAGAAAAGTAAACAATCAGATATATTATGTTGAAAGCAAACATGATAAGGCAATAATCGATTCCAGGAATTACAGAGGGGTAGATACACCATACACTAATGATAGAGTGACCATACACTAATAATAGCAAAAATTAACCAATAATTTCAAAACCTGTTAGAGTAATTTCCAATTAGAGCGCCTTCAAGGGAAGCAGGTTAGTAAACGGACTAGAGGAAGAAATAAATAAAAAGCTAGAGAATCTAGTCAAACAGGATATAGAAGAATGGCAGACCATATAGACAGCCATGTCGAAAGCAGCGGAAAAGTATAGGAAAAGAGCATATGAAAAGACAGCAAGATTGGTTTGATGAAGAATGTAGTAATGCTTTGGCAAGAAGAAACAGGGCAAAACTACAAAGAGATAGAGAAAATTCCCAGAAACGGGATCGAAAACTATGTGGCGAGAAGAGGAGAAATCCAGAGAAACTAAAAGTATCGCAGAAACAAAGAAGGTTTACTTCTAGGAGAAACAATAGAAAAATTAAAACAGATGGCAGAATACTTCGAAGATCTATTAAATACAGACCAACAAGACGAATTCGAGCGAAATGAGAATTGGCAAGAAGATATATATATATTATATATATATATATTATATATATATATATATATATATATATATCTCAAACGATGCTATATGAGGTCATGAGAATATTAGAAATACCAGAAAAGCTTATAAGGCTAATGAGAATGACGCTTTGGAACATGATAAATAGGGTAACATTGAAAGGAAGCTTTTCAAGACAGTTCACATTGAATAGAGGTTTGAAACAAGGAGGTCTGCTATCAACGAATTTATTCAACCTAGTATTAGAACAAATCGTAAGAAGATCTAAGATGAACACAAAAGAACCATTTTCAAAGGCAGGGAACAGTGACGTATGTGGATTATGTTCTCACTAGCGAGAACAAAAAAACATCTAGAAAATGTTTTCGCGAAAACAATTTTCGTTTTCTAAATGTTTTTTAGAAAACGCAATATATAGAAATGAAAGGAGACCTAACAAATAATAATAAAATTAATCAAAATCAAGGGAGCACAACTGTCTATAGTATTAAAAAATTGTCAGAATTTTGATACTTAGGAACAACCATAAAAAACACGGGAAAATAAGAAAAGGAGATAGAAAAAAGATTAATGAAGGGAAGCAGAGCGATATCTCTTTGATGTCTTCTTCAGGGCTTCCGAGGTCTCAATCTCCTGAGCCCCTGAGGAGGTTGGAATTACTGCCATGGGTTGGCCTGCGAGAAGTCCTGATCTCAACCTAATAGAACAAATTTGCGACATCATAGGCAGACGACTACGACAACTTCCTAATTCGCCAAACGAATTAGATGAACTGTTTTTGCGGTTGGTTGAGATTTGGAATCAAATTAATTAAGGAGAAATCAGGACGATTATTTTCAGTATGAGAGATCGTCGTCGAGCAGTAATAAATGCCAGAGGATGTAATACTCGATACTGGTACATGTTTCAATTTCGTCATTAATTTATAATGTTATTTTGTTTAGATCAGTTGTTTGTTTAGATGTTTAGATTTATGATGTTATATTGTTAATTTCAATACATTTTTTGTAAAAAAGAAAAGTTTTTATTAAAGATGTTCTAAAACGGCCATAAAGCAGAAAATAACAAACAAAACCTTTTTTCATTACAACTCAAAATAAGAATTTTACAATTATGTGTTAATTTTGGAGCGCAGTATAATTCTTCTAGAGAATCTTATGAAAGGACACTTCTACAAATGATCATTTGGTTCAGCTTGCACCACTCCATAACATTTTCGAGATCAATTTGAATTTCTTCATAATCTGAGGCAGATTCAACGATTATTATAAATTTTTGGATTATCAGCAAATAATAGGATGTGTGAGATAGCTAATTGAGATGTCATTGATGAATATTAAAAAGATCAACAAAGATACAACTTTGTTGTATCTTTTCTGTTTGGGAGTGTTTGGGAGTTTTCTCTCCAAAACATTAGAAATGTATATACAAAAAATAAAAGTTATTACACATAGGGAAAAATAAAACAATAAACATATTTAGGTAATTAACATAGTTACAACATAACATAGTCAGATCATACAGTTCATGTTCTATATAATTGATAGGTTTCGAAAAATAACTGAATTTTATGTGTATTGAAAACACTAACCATGAAAAGGGATTTTTTTAAATATTATTTTATAAGACGAGATCTAATAAATTATATATTATCGCGAGAACTTGTTAAAAGCACTAATACTTACTTCAACCCCCCTATGGAACAGCTGTAGGTTAGAACTCTGTGTACCATAATGTGTGGCCACAAATGTTAAAACTTCTGGTAGCCTTGTTGTACGGAACAGATCCGCATCTAAATCTGGATCTCTCATATCATCCTTTTTAAAGAGAATCCTTATTTTATCCATATTGATTCTTGGGAAATCTGAAAATATGATACATTTTATGTTACATTTGAAATTCGCTACATTTGCAATTTACAAATGTTAATCGAATTATTTTATAAGTACCTATACATATTTAGCGGCATAATTTTTGTATACTGCTGTGAAGTTAGCAGATGTAGGGTTTCAGTAATGTTTTTTCTTCTAGCACTATTATTTCGCTGGCCAAAAAGTTATTTTCAGGCAAGTGAAAACTTCTATAGTAAAATGGTATTTATTTAAACATTATTTTTATAAAAAATTGAAATTTTACAAACGGGTTAAAATTTCATAATAATATCAGCAGTTTAACACATATCTTCAATACAACAGTTAAGAAATACAATATGATAATATCAGCAGACAAAACCAAATGTATGACAACATCTAAATACCCACTACGGTGTAAAATCGAAATTGATGGGAAAATAATATATCAGGAAGCAAGGTTTAGATATTTGGGAATAGATATAACTAGTTACGGAGATGTTGAAGAAGAAGTACGACAACAAAGCTTAAAAGCAAGTAAAGCGGCGGGTTCTCTTAATGACACAATCTGGAAGAACAAACACCTAAGACAAGACACAAAAAACAAGAATCTATAAAGCAGCAATTAAACCTATATTAACATACACGGCGGAGACAAGACCAGACACATCTAAAACGAGACGACTGCTAGAAAACAACAGAGATGAAAATACTCCGACGAATATCAGGAAAAAGTCTATTGAATAGGGAGAGAAGCAAAAACATAAGAAGAGCGAGCATGCAATATAGATGACATAAATGGATGGGTGACAAAAGGAAAACAGGAGTGGAACGAACATATCAGTAGAATGGCAGAGGATAGAATAGTACGAATAGCACGAGATAAGTCACCAAATGGACGAAGAAGTTGGACAGACCAAGAAAAAGATGGTGCGACCATTTATGAGGCTAATACCGAAGAAGAAACAGGCTTTAAAGCCTATATACTAGAAGGAAGAAGAAGAAGAAGAAGGTTAAAATTTCAAAACTTTCATCAATGAAAATATAGTTAGCAATTGAAAAAGTTTAATACACTTTAGATTACATATTAAATGTATTAAGAATTGTTAAACTTATATGTTAGATTGTGGAACTCCGTGTGCGTGTATATGTTAGATTTTGGAAACTGTTCATAAACTGTTTTTGTTTGGCGAATTCTGGTATTATGACCGTAGACGTAATATTTGGTAATATCAATTACGTATATGATGAAGACATGCATTCTATGTCACTACGTTGTCACAGAATAATAAACAATCAGAATGCCCACTCTGCTTGTCAAGATAAGTACGCACATCTCGTTCGCGCAGACGGAATCTGCTATGTTTTAAACGGACTGTACTGTTTAGTGAAATTTTATCTGGTGTGCATAGAAAAATTAACCCGGTTTAATTTCTTTACGGCAACCATAGACATAACATGCACTATTTATTCGTACTTTTAGTTGAAGAATAGATTAAATTATTATAAATTTACCAAATTATTAATCTCTAAAAATTTAAATTACAGTACTGTAGTAGCTTGTCACAAATTTCTCAATCCGAGATTCTGTGACGCTGTAGCACAGAAAAATAAACAATCAGAATACTCACTCTTCTTGAAAAAACCGCTGACGGAATCAGCCATGTTTTAAACGGAACCAGTGTTATGAAGTGTGTGCTGTGATTTTATCTGGTGTGTATAGACAAATTAACCCGGTTTAATTTATTTACGGCAACTACAGACATAATATGCAATATTTTATTCGTACTTTTAGTCGAAGAATAGATTAATTTCAAATGTAATGTAATTCAAATTATTAATCCCTAAATATTTAAATTACAGTTCTGTCGCAGCTTGTCACAAATTTCTTAATTCGAGTCTATGTTTCCGTCTAAAACATGGCGTTCGCGTGCTGACAAACTTCAAAGGCGGCATCGAAGAGTCTGATTCTGATTTATTGTAGTGGCTGTAGTGTCTAGCAGAGTCAAATGTACAAGAGTGTAAGCCAATAAAAGAGAAAGAAGAACACTACGCTGTCATTTGTCAAGTATTATTTTTGTTTATTTGTAAACCTCCAACAAATAAGCAACTTAGTTTATAATGTAACAATGTTATTTCACAAAATGTGTTTAAAGAAATTAAAATTGTCTCATATGTTCTTTATAAATAGTTTAGTTGTATTTGTTGCAGTATCTGTAACTATTTTTAATTACATTTATTTAACCTCAAATATGATTATTGATGAAGAATTTCATCTTCCTTTAGGAAAATTATATTGCAACTTTGATTTTTTTGTGGTAAGATTCGTCTAAATTATAATAAAAAGTTCATATAACTAAAAACAATTTTCAAAGTAGAAATCAACATTGGCTGTCAATAAAAATATATGTAAATTTTGTAAAATAATTAAGGAAACTGTTAATAGTTTTAAACAACATATCTAGATTTTGTAGATGTATACACAGAATATTTAAATTTTTAGTGGGATCCTAAAGTAACTACCTTGCCAGGTTTATACATAGTAAGTTCAATGATTATGGGTCCACTCAGTTTATGTACAACATATTGGTTGCGATTTGTATCTTTGGTGTTTTCCATTATCAACATACTGCTCTTTTACGTCCTTTTTGATATATATGATAAGGTAAGTAATTGTTAATTTAAGATATTGAATTCCTGGACAAACTAACTAAATCACATTCTTTAAAAACATTAAAGATCTACTGATACACAGCTTAAATTAGTTCTTTGAATTTATTCCGTATTTATAAAGGATTTTTTAAATAAAAAATTAAACAGTAAAAGGAAAGAATGAGAACAATTTATATTTTTTAACACTTGTGTAGAACTCTATTATTCCAGCTATATTTATGATTTTAGCATGAATGGGGTAATATTTTTTCATCTCTAACATTAGCTTTACTTCCTCCATTGTATTTCTTCAGCCATGTTTACTATACTGATGTGGTATCTTTGACAATGGTTTTGTTAATGATGGTAGCAAGTGAAAAAAAATGTCATTATATGGGAGCTATATTTGGTAAGTGCATTTGTTGTTTTTTATCTTCTAGGGTACAAAAACAATGGACAACAGGAGTGATGACGTAGATTTTACTGACATACGTCAGTTTCACTTTCCAAACAAACCTGGTTTAGTGTGGATAATTTGTATTTTTCTTTATTTTTTAATTTTTTTTCTAGAATCTTTCCGCTTATTGCAATATTTAAGCATTCTAACAGTTACTACAACAATTTTACAAGGTTGTGTAAATAATAAAGCACATTGTTTTATGCTAATAGCTATAAAATGTATGTATCAATAAAGTAAGGTTACAATTTCTTTATTTAAATTTTTAAACTATATTTCATAGAAATAGAACTCTGAATTATGATGGTATTATCGTAAAAAAACACTATGCTTACAAGAAAAAGCAGCAGAGGAAGCAAAATGTTAACTTTATAGAAATTAAAAAGTCTTGAGATTTGACATTTCAACTTTTGTTTGGAAAGTAATAATGTCAATGTGACAGTCGTGACGTCACACTCCTGCGGTCCATTACATCAATAGTCATGTCCAGAAGCATAATTTAAAAAATTAAGGTTAAGATAACTAACAATATATTCAGAGTTCAGAAGCTGAGAAGTTTTCATCCCGAATAGCTAATAGCAAACATCTTAAATATCACTACACTGTGATCTAACAGCTGTAATTTCACATAAAGTCGTGACAACACAAACAGGAATGTATATCACAGGGGAAAACATGTTGTCTAAGTGATTCCCCAGAGAGCTAGCCAACTCTGGGGGATTGTAGCCTTGGTTTCTGTTGACAGAGGTTCCTAGAAAATGGCTCCTTCATCACTATACAAGAGCTTCCACAAAACTTATGTCCCTATGAGTTATGGTCAATGAAATATGTACAATAAGTCAATTGACTGCGTTACAACCAGTTTAAACCAGACAGCATCTTTTATTTTCTACCAAACAAATGCGTAAACTTCTTTTAGTAGCAACTATATGACAATACACTGTGGTGATTTCCTGATCTATTATTTATATTAAATAAACAGTTGTTTTTATTGATTTTTAGGCATGGCTGCTATAATTTGCCGCCAAACCAATATTATTTGGCTTTTACTTATATCTGGAAAATATGCTTTAACAGAAATGTACAATTGTTGTTCAGATAAGGAAACTTTAAGGAGAGGAATTCCTGTAATAGTAAGTTTATTCTTAAATTTATCTTTAATTTAAAACCACCATAATTCTACAGTTTTACTATTCTTATTTATTTTATTAATACAATTAGTTTAAATAAGCACCCTCAAGAACATTACAACAAATTAATTAATTATAAGCAAAAGTGATTTAAAGCTTCATGTAAATTGGCTTTTGTTCACAATAATTTACATAATACTATATATATTCATAACAATCATATCCAATAGATCACTGATAGGAACTAAATCCTTGTTTAGTGTTGAGTGATGGCACTCTATACCAGCAACCATAAACAAAATTAGTTTATGATAAACAGCTCTTCCAAAATACAATATTACAATTGGATATTTCTGATGAGACATTTAATGGAAGTAATAAATGTAATTGCTGTAATCATGATGCAAAAACTAGTAGGAGAGAAAACTTGATAGGGAACATATTCCATATAGCAATAGTATAAATTTGGAAAACAGAATAAGAAAACACAAAATTACTTCTCATTAAAGAAATTATTTGAATTCTTTATGAATCTTCAGCATACGATTCTAAGACAAGCAGATATTTGAAGAAGAAAATTGTGCCTGAATTACAATGCTGAAATGTAAAATATAATAAACACATTATTTTCAGCTGTTTTATTCATTTTTGTCAAATAATCAAACCATGTTGACATTTTTGTTAACAGTAAGGATTAAGATTATTAATGTTTTATTATTCTGAAATTTAGGCATATTTGTATGGTTTTTTCCTAGAATGTAAGATTAATTTGGATGTTATATAGTGCTAATCAATGGCTAAAATTTATTAAAAATAAAGTAAATGTTGTAGCCCATTAACATATTAATTTTTGTTATATTTTCAGGAATTCATAACCTTTCTGACTGAAACAATCAAGAACCCATTGAATAAATTGCGTAAAATGACTACCACATTTTGGTGTAATGTAATGTGGTATATTGCGATAATGTTAATATTTTTAGGATTTTTGATCTACAACGGAGGTATAGTTGTGGGAGATAAGACTGCTCACGTATCTACAATACATATTCCACAACTGTTCTATTTTTCTTTGTTCTGTCTGATTTTCTCTTGGCCTCACTTTGTTGGGGAAGTTTCAAGCTTTCTTGCATTTAGTAGGAAACACAAAATAGGTATTATTGTAGTCACATTACTAGGATTTTTAATTGTTATGTTTAATACCCAAGTGCATCCCTATTTACTGGCAGATAATAGACATTACATGTTTTATATTTGGAACAGATTTTATCAAAAGTATGTTTTGTTTAAATATGCCATTGTACCAGTGTACATATTTGCTTGGTATGTTATTGTCAAATTGCTTTATGACAAAGATGATATAACATTTTTATTCTTTTACTTGGTTTGTACAACGATAGTATTAGTTACTCAGAAATTGATAGAAGTTCGCTACTTCCTTATACCATACATACTTTTCAGACTGAGATTAAAAAGCAATGCCAATAATGCATTTAATTTAGTTTTAGAATTTGTAACTTATTTGTTAATTAATCGTATAACTTTACAATTGTTCTTTACCAAAGTTATTACTTGGAATGATTATTCTGAGTTTCAAAGAATAATCTGGTAAGTGTAGGCAAGAAGACAGTCCTGGAGTTTTTATTATTTAGTAGTGTATTTATTAATGCTATGTGATGACAAATGCAACACTAAGATATTTTTATACACTAGTCCAGTTTAGAATGAAACAATGATAGACTTTACTGGAAAATTTATTAAAGGTCTAAGTCATACAGGGATATGGGTAATGAAAAATACATATGAGATAGGCCCAATTTTTGGGCGTTGGCCTTTGTTTATATAGCATATTAAGTTAGTATGCCTCATCAATTTAAAAAAATAATACATAAGAGTATGTTATAAACGAAATATGGTTCAATAACGACACACTATTCATTCACAGAACAAATATTCATATATCTCATAGTTGAACCATAAACTATAGGAATCAATAAAAGTGGAAAACTTAGGTTAAGAAAAGTAAAGAATTAAGCATTAAAAATAATTAAGACAAACTCTTAAAGAGTAAAACTTAATTTGGTCTCAGGTTAAAGATTAAAAACCAAAGGGATGATATGAAAAGGTGAAAAAAACATGCGAAATATAGGAAAAAAGGAGAAATAAATTGGAAAATAAAAAGGTTCCATAAATTATATATGAAAATGACCTGATAAATATAAATGGGTAAAAAGTGAAAATAGGTATACAAATACTATAATAGAGGCATACAGTTTTATATAAATAACAAAACCTGACAACGTCTGAAGAATACCTTCACTAAATTCATTAATTCCTCCTTGACCAGTGGTTGTGTTTAAAAATGAAGTATTGGAAGACATAATTATTATAAATATACTCATAGCAACTTTTTAATCAAAAACTCTCGGGACTGATCTTTTTACTGTCATGTTTTGTGATATTTGTTATATGATAAAAATATTTAATACCATGTGTAACATTCCAAAATTTCACATTATTTTAAATAATAGATTCATTGTTAATCTAATTATTTCAAAAGATATATTAATTTTAAGCAATAATTACTATTTTGTAAGAAGACTGTACTATTACTATACTATTGACTGTCAATAAAAAATTTAAATAAATAGTGTTTTCTTTGCAATAAGTGTAAAATTTGGAAAACATACAGTTCTCAAAACATAGACAGCATAATGCCCTGTGTTGCTACGGTAAAATGACAGAAATTTCATTTAACATACAGCCACAGTACAAAACATAAAATATAACCTCTCAAGTGGAGTAGATCTGTTGGTTTTGTTTTCCCAGTCAGGTCATATGGAGAAAATGCCTTGAATGGGAATGGAGCCAGACAGATTGACCAATGTGACCAGTATTTGTCAAGAATATGCAATGGTTTCTATAAACAAACATAGACTATGAAAGAGAAATGTTAGAAAAGAGTCAATGATCAAGGAAAAGAGACACTAGTGGAATTTGATGAGATAAAGAATATACAATACAATCACAATAGTCCCCTAAAGTCAATCTCTTTTTTTTTATAAATTGAGATGCATTTAAATATTTAGCATCAAAAACAAAAGATATACAAGGAATAACGAATGAAGAACAATATGTAGCAGCAGAAGAAGCCAGTGGAAGGGAAAATGACAACAAGGACCAAAAACCAAAAAAAGCTTACCAAAAGTGGCTGACCACAGGAGATAAAAAATACAGAAGGAAAAGTTATGAAATAAAAAAGAAATAAAGAGCAGAAAATATCAATTCGCAAAAAAATGTGGATGGCTTAAAGAGACAGTAAAATGTAGGGGTATTGTAATTCTGATACAATGTGTTATGTTGATTTATGTTACTGTTCATTTATTTCTATATGAATGAATGTCAGATTTCGCTTGCTTGTCATGTGCCCTGATGTGCTAATACTTCTGTTATTTATATTTATTTCTGCAACAGTAGGGAGGCATTTAGGAACTTTAGAAATGGTAATGATACAATCAATACAAATGAGAATGAGACAGACCTACCAAACATGCCGCTTCGACCTTAATAAAAAAACAAATATTTAAGGAATGATTGATGGAACATAAATGCTATAAAAAAACTTTACGAAGATAATACTCAGAAACATTTAAAATTGATAAAAAAAACCAACAAGGATGCTGACTGTCATCAACCATATTTAAGTTTTATATACATGATCAATAGAGAGATAAAACCATACACAAATAGAAACTAGATAGAATGGAAACTGTGAGAAGAAACTTTGATGTTGGAACAGGCAAATAATGGTTCCTATAATGCCTGAAATGGTTTCCAAGTCATTCTTCTTATAGAGAAACACTGTGTTACATCTTATAAATTTAGTTACCTTTAAACCATTGAAAAAAATCACTACGTTTTTGTAATCTGTTGAAAACCTATAAAACTGATAGCATGGATAGTTTAAACGATTTTTTAAGGTGTTGGCATGTGCCATATAACTTTTATTTATAATTTATATTTATTGGTGGGCTATTGCTGAAAGTAATGTTTTTGTTGTATATACCTAGCTGCAGTCTAGCGGCTAGCATATATTTATTCAAAATCAAACAAATTGACAATGTCAAGTGTTATGTCATAAATGTCATGTCATTCGGTAAAAATTAGTAACCATAGAAATATATATTACGTCTATGATAAAAATGGTCTAAAATTGTATTCCTAAACTTTTAAATGAAATAATTGTTAGGTTATTTTGTTTATAAGGACTCCTATATAGGAGCATAGTCAACTTCGGACACCAATTGTTGCAAAGAAATGGTATTGGTATAATACCGGCATTTATATAAATAAAAAAAAGACCTCAGATCTTAACATTACAAGAAAATTCAAATGCCATTAGTCAAAAATAAAAAAAAACACATAGAAACTCGAAGGCGAATTTAAATTCAAGACAGCACCAAGACCTGACCAAGATTGAAGTACCAGAGTAATAAAGCAGATATTAGTAGGAAGACCTAAGCTTAAATAAGTACAGAGAAGAGTGAAAAAATATTAACGTCAAATTCATAAGTTTTGAAACTTGAATAGAAGAAGAATTGCGCCGAATTACGGACGGAGAAATAACGTTTGATTTATAGTGAGAACAACAAAATAATTATAAATAAACGTTGATAGTATACAAGGCAACTATCGAACACAGTGATTAATTAAACCTTGCCCAAGTACTTTCGATCAATAGATCATCTTCAGGGGCATTTCGCCAGTTGTGGCCTATCCGACATGAGTAGAATGTCATACATGTAAATTTGGATATAACAATACAATACACATGTATGACATGTATTTACATGTATGACATTCTACTCATGTCGGATAGGCCACAACTGACGAAATGCCCCTGAAGATGATCTATTGATCGAAAGTACTTGGGCAAGATTTAATTAATCACTGTGTTCGATAGTGCCTTGTATACTATCAAAGTTTAATTATTCGAACATTCATTCTTATATTGAATTATAAATAATATAAATTAGATCTAGCAAATTTCACTAATCTCGGTGAAAAAAAAAGAGTATATAATATAATTTACCGGTATGTAATGCCAGACGAAGATCGGTGGCCACTCGAACGGATAACCAATGTTTTGTGTAAACTAAAGTACCTTAAACTATTTTATTATATTAAGCTATTTCTAGTAAAATCAAATAGAGAATATTGAGAAATATTTGGCGCGTCTTTTCAAGACGTTCTTAGCCGGCAAACAAATATCTTGTAATATAAGTCTAGTATTCGAAAGATTATATTATATGAACGAATTATTTTTCTAAAACTGCATCTTTCTACTATTTCTAGAAAAATGTATTACAATGTTTCAGAGATATATTTTTTGTCGGCAATTACGGACGCCGAACTGAATACATGCTGGTTTCATTTACACTAATAAATAATTATTAAAAATTTTACGCGTAAATTTCAGAACAAAATAAACAAGAACAGTATATAAAACATTTACCTGTGTAATTAGAAATGAGCACAATAACACACATTCACAAATTCACACAATTCACAACATTCCCGGAGCACTCATAGAACTTGTCTGAAAGTCAGACATAAACTGATAATTTTCGCGTTCCTCCCGCAGTCACAAGTTATAATCCCGCCAATCAGAGTCATTTGTTTTAAAATAGTCGTTGAAACAGTGTTGCCAGTACACTACGTTGTCTGGAAACGGACGGATAGGATGTGTGTTATATTTAAAATAAAGTAAAATACATATATTTACATTTAAAATATATTATTAAAGTTTTTGTTTAAATTTCACTGTTACTATTAAAAATCAGAGGAATATATTATATTATAATTATTTACCTAATTTGAGCATAAAAATGGAAAATTCAACACACAACGGCAACTCGACAATAACATTAGAACAATGTCCCTATGCAAAATTTCAGGCGTTTTGCAGGTGTTCATAGCAGGTATAAGTTGAACAATGAGACCATTATTTATTATGTTTATTCGCCAGTAACAGAAAACAGACAGATATTGTGTTGTAAAATATTCAAAATGCTTAGTTATTGAAACTATTATTTATTAATTTGAATAAAAATTTGTTCAGTAGTGTTTTATTTTGTTTGGAAACAATAACGCTTTGGAATAATGGAATTGGTGGTTCTTTTTGTGCGACAAATATAGTGGAAAATATATTTCCAATATTCGGGTAACTTATTATTCGAATATATTATTATAAACGAAAATTTGGTCCAAAACACTATCCTTGCGGTATTTCTATATTCTCGAAAATATCAAATACTTAAAAATATCTACTACACTGTACTTTTTGACAGAGAAAATCAATCAATTCGATTGTATACAGACGAAGTCGTAAAGCATTCGTCAGAATCATTCAAATCAATATCTCAATATCGTTACTAAAACCAAATAAAATTGACAGAGGACAAATGGTGAAATGATAAATACATGATAAATTTGTATTTTCTAGTTGTTCTTTGTTCTGTTGGCGAAAAAGACTGAGAATAATGCTAAATTTTATGAAAATGACGTATTGGATGATGGTAATGAAGAAGCTAATAGTTTAGGAATTGAGATACAGCAATTTTTTGAGATGTTTAAATGGAAGGATAGAGATGGAAGAAGGAAGGATAGTATTATTGGAATATGTAAACAATATGTCTCCGTGTGGAGTGTCTGTCTCCTATCGGACGCGTCCCCAGGTGGTGGATAGGGGAACGCCCTAACCGGTCCCAGCATCGGCGGGTAGGTGGGAAATAAAATACCACCCGCGAACCAAAACAGACTAAGGTATGGTAACCCTAACAGAAGAGTCTCTGGTCCTTCTGTCTGGGGGTTGGGCGTAGGGCTAACAACCCTACCCTGGAAAAAAAAAGAATTTTTACGAAAGCTGAAAAAACAAAAACCGGACGGACCTTATGTAGACGATCTCGCAAAAGAAAAAAGGATATTCGACTTGGATCATGGAACGTGAGAACATTGTACTCTGCAGGAGCGATGAGGTGTCTCTTAGACACTCTTAACAAATATAATATGGACATAACAGCTATACAGGAGATGCGACGGAAAGGGACCGGTACTCTCCAGAAGAATCTGAATACCATATATTATAGCTGTCATCAAACTCAACATATCTTTGGGGTAGGCTTTGTAATTAGCAAAAGAGTTAATAACCTAGTAATAGGTTTTGACGCTATAGATCATAGAATATGTGTTCTAAGAATACGTGGAACATTCTTTAACTACAGTCTTATAAACGCACATGCCCCCACTGAGGATAAAACAGACACAGAAAAAGAAGAATTCTATGAGAAAACTAGAACAAACATATAGACAGTGTCCCAATAATGACGCTAAGTTGATTATCGGAGACATGAATGCCAAGGTAGGACAAGAGGAGATGTACAGACCAACCATAGGACCTTACAGCATACACAAAGAATGTAATGATAATGGGACGAGACTTGTAAATCTCGCAGCATCTCTGAACATGACGATCAGTAGTACATACTTTCAACATAAACGTATACATAAAGTGACGTGGACATCGCCAGATCATCAGACCCAAAATCAGATAGACCACGTACTGATTGATTTAAGACATGGATCAGATATACTAGACTGCAGAAATTATAGAGGTGCAAATATTGACTCCGATCACTATCTCATAGCTGGACGTCTCAGAGCACGTATATCAAACGCCAGGAACGATAAAACTAAACCAAAAATAATCAAATATAATGTTGATAAATTAAAGTGTACTGAAGTCGTAAGAATCTTCCAAATATGCTTAGATCGCAAAATATCAGAATATCCCAGAAGTGAGGTATATCCCACTGAACTTAACACAAATTGGGAGTTTATGAAAACCACGCTCAAAGAGACCGCAGAGGAAGTGCTGGGTGAAGTACCCAAAGGACAGCGAAACAACTGGTTTGATGAGGAATGCCAACGAGTAACGAAAGAGAAGAACGACGCGTATATGAAAATGATCAACAGAAGGACTAGGAGCAATGTTGAAGAGTATCGAGTAAAGAGACGAGAGGAAAAACAAAAACACAAACAGAAAAAGCGGCAACAAATCAATAAAGAGTTCGAAGAAATGGAAAACCTTAATAGAGAACACGAATACAGAAAATTTTACAAACAGGTTAACACAAAAAGAAAAGTTTTCAAACCACAAGCGAACCAAGTCAAGGCCCTTAACGGAATTCTTTTAAACCAGAGAGTGGAAGTACTAGGAAGATGGCAGGAACATTTTAGTACGCTACTTAATGGAGAAAGTAGAGCTGAAGGTAGATATGATATAGAAATAGAACACGAGGATACTGAACTACCAACTTTGGAAGAAATAAACAAAGCAATTCAGTCTCTAGCCAGAAACAAGTCACCCGGAGCAGACAACCTACCAGCAGAAATATTTAAATGTGGCAGTCAAACATTTGTAACCCTCCTTCACAAACTACTAATACAGGTATGGCAAGAACGCGCTTTACCAGAAGATTGGAATACTGGAATTATATGCCCCATACACAAAAAGGGAAACGTTATTGAATGCTCCAACTTTAGAGGGATTTCCCTTCTTAATACAGCATACAAAATTGTGTCCCTGATACTTAACGAACGACTGGCACGGTATACTGACAATATAATAGGATCCTATCAAAGAGGCTTCTTGAAAAACAAATCTACCATTGATCACATATCATCTATCAGACAAATATTAGAAAAAACGACGGAGTACGACATAGACTGCCATTACATCTTCGTAGACTTTAAGGCGGCGTACGATACTATTGACAGGTCCCAATTATATTCGGCGATGATCGAATTAGGAATACCAAAAGGTTTGGTAGAATTAATTAAAATGACAATGATGAAAGTCGAATGTAAAGTGCGCGTACAAGGGGATGTTTCAAAACCATTTAAAACCAACAGAGGACTACGCCAGGGAGATGCGCTATCGTGCACGCTGTTCAACCTAGCGTTAGAAAAAGTTATGAGAGATTCGGGAATAAACTTAAAAGGTACGATATATACCCGTAGTATACAAATAATGGCATACGCTGATGATATCGTCATAATTGGAAGAACCCAAAATGAAGCAGTGGAGGCTTTCACACGTATCAAAAATGCCACAGAAAACATCGGACTTCTGATTAACATCCAGAAAACTAAATATATGCCGGCCATATCAAGAATTCAACAAAATAACTTAGAGGTGCAACACGAAACGATAGAAATGGTAGAAGAATTCTGCTACTTAGGATCACTGGTAGACTACAAAAATAACACATCCAACGAGATAAAAAAAAAGAATATGCGTGGCTAACCGCTGTTATTTCGGCCTGGGCCCTCAACTAAGAGCGAGAAGTATGTCAATAGCAACAAAGTGCAAACTTTATAAAACAATAATACGCCCAGTGCTCACATACGGATCGGAAACATGGACAATGACGACCCGAGATGAAGAGTTACTACGAGTCTTTGAAAGAAAAGTATTGAGGACCATATTTGGCGGAGTAAACGAACAGGGTCTGTGGAGAAGGCGATATAACTTTGAACTCTATAGACTTTTTGGTGATGCAGATATTGTGAAGACCATCAAGATAAACCGCCTAAGGTGGGTGGGCCACGTTATGCGGATGGATGAGAGTGATCCCACTAAAATAACTATGCTAAATAGGCCGGTCGGAAGAAGAAGAAGGGGGCGACCTAAACTCAGATATTTGGACGATGTACAGGAAGATCTGAGGGAGATTGGAGTGAGGGGCTGGAGAAGACAGACACTCGATAGGGAAGGATGGAAGAATGTTTTGAAGCAGGCCAAGACTCACGAAGGGCTGTAGCGCCAACTAATGATGATGAAACAATATGTCTCTTATGCCTGGTTGCACCAACATATCTTAAGCTTAAGACGTGCCTTAGGTAGGCCTCAGAGGCTGATCGACGGACCACGACCAAACCGTCCGACGGCGATCAACCAAATTTTGTATTTATATTTTTAAGAATATAAAGAATATTTTAGAATCGAAAATTGTGGTGCAACGTAAGTGAGAGTTAAGGCAGCCCTAGCTATAAACAGAGCTTGGCTAAGCTGGAGCTTAAGATCTATTGGTGCAACCAGGCATTAGAGACATATTTTTGGGTATTATTGGAATGTGCAGCTTATGAAACTATAATTGGTAAATTACTCATATATTTACAGTGCAGCAGGTAGTAATCTTTAGTATTTTTTTTAGAAAGGTTTGAGGCAATATTATTGCAAATGAAGACTGCAGATAAATTAATCCGGAAGATTTTAATGTAAATTTAAAAGAAAAATTATCAGATAATAATAATTTCATACCACTCAGAATCATACAAATAATACTATGTATTTATAAAGGAAAAAATATAGGAAAGAAAACAGTGATTTTTTATTTTGGATAGATATAAGAAATGCAAATTGGCATTTGGAATATAGATCTAACAATTTGGAATACAGATGCCTATTAGTAAATGAGGCGTTGTATAGAGAATATGAGTTCTAAAATATGTAGAATTAAATATTCCAAAAAGAGTTTATATAATATTTGAATCAAATCAAGAATTATTGTTAATAGGGGCAATATTTGTATAGAAAGGTTATTTTTAATGCATAAGAAATTATTCAAAAAAATGTTAAATTTAAAGTTTAAATAATATTTTAGGAGAATCCAAGATAAGCAGTTGGAGTTTAAGTCAGGAATGTTTAATCTTTTTATATAGAAGATTTTCTACCCATCATATGTACTTCAAAATGTATAAAGTACCAGGAATCTTGAAGGTATCAAATACTCAAAATACATAACCAAACTGATACAGAACATTGCGCTTTATACAATTGTATAAAAGCTATTCAAGAAACTGCCTCAAACAATAAAACCAACAAATAATGTAAATAATTTAAAAATTGCTGGACACTTTATTAATCACATTATGTCACAGTCTAACACAAAAAATGATTAAAAAACTACTAATCCAAGGGGTGAAGTACCAGAGAACTGAAAAAAACCCAACACAAATCCAAAATTACTTGCATGCACCAGATCAATAGGACTGGGATCATAATATATTGGAAAATTAATTTGAGTCCATATATAATCTCCAAATGCCATTTTAAAAATGCAAAACAGTATAGTTCCACAAAACAAAACTTGGATGACATTTACTTCAAGAAAAGTTTTGGAAACTAGAAGGAGAATGTGGCTCCATGATGGTTGTGCAGTTTATTTTTCACACATTGTCTTGTAATTACCTGAATTTATTTTGAAATTAACAAGTCAGAATAGGATTAGAGCTTACATGATTATTATTTTGTAGAATTATTGTAGAAACTGAAACAACAGTTAATAGCGCAGAGTAAGTTGTTCTGAAGCTATTTTTTGTGACATCTTAATGCAATATACTATTTTTATTAAGCCGCTATTACACTTTAAAATAAGTTTATTTGACATCCAGATTTCCACTTCAATAATCGTTAAACCTTTTTTTTTTGGTCATTTGAGTATAAGTAAAGTTAGAAGCCCTTAGATGGGCTGGGCTGGACAAGAGCAAATAAAAATTAACCACCCAGTTGAACCCTATTAGCGGTATCAGTAGGAAATAAGGAGGTAGACCAAGACTGAGATGGAAGTTGATGGTGTGGATGAGAATGCTAGGAAGATTGGTTGAAACTCTCCATGGTTGGTGATAAACAGAAAAAAACTGGACTAAAGCGGTGCTGATGATGATGATAAATAAAGTTAATAGCACTAAAATAAATTTGACTAAATAACTCAACTAACTAGTCCCAGCCGAATCAGGATTTTTTTCATTAAGTCATTAATTAATTTTCTTGATTTATGTAAGGTGTTACAATTAACCAGCTTTCTTTAATATGACCAAAAATAAATTGATTTACGATAAAAATGACTTAACAATTTAAATTTTATAAGAAAACTTAAGTAATTTTAATGCCAAGAGTGGAAAATGTAAACATAGACTCTACACAAACAAACAAACCCAAAATAAACATCCTACAAGTTTATGCTCCAACTGCAGACAAACCAGAGATTGATATTGAGACGGAGAAAAAATGGTTATTAATATAAAAATATATAAAAAGAAGCAATGGATAACGGAAGAAATGTTAGATTTAATAGAAGAAAGACAGAAAGATTTAATATAAGAACAAAGATAATCAGATGTACAAAAAAGTGGAAAAACAAATAAAATACAGAATTAAGAAAGCGAAAGAACAATGCGTAGAAATAGAAGAATACCAGAAAAGACATGATAATTTTAACACACATAAAAACTTAAAGAATTAACTCAAAACAATAGAACAAGAAAACCGGGAATACTGAAAGATGCAAATGGGAAACTTGTGTTTAATACAAATTAAAGAGATGGACAGGATACATCAATGAACTGTTCAAACATATGAATGTTGATGTGCATGTTTGTTACGTTGATTTTGACAAAGTAAGACATGAAAAATTAGTCCAAATTCTAAAGACAAAAAACATAGACCATAGGGACTTACGAATAATAACAAACCTCTACTGGAATCAAAGAGCACAAATCGTAATAGATAACTAACCCAGTCCAGACATTGAAATCAGGAAAGGAGTTAGGCAGGGATGTATTATGTCCCCATTATTTAATGTATATAGTGAAGCCCTTTTTGAAGAAGCTTTACTTTCTCGAAGTGAAGGAATAATAATTAACGGAAGATCTATTAACAACATAAGATATGCAGATGACACCGTGATTATGACAAGCTCTGCTGAACAATTACTCCTAAACAAAACAAACATTATCTGTGAAAAATATGGACTAAAAATGAATATAAAAAGACCAAATACATGATAATAACAAAGAAAACAAATATACCATACATTTGGGAAATGTACCGATAGAAAGGGTTGATAAATACAAATACCTAGGAACTTGGTACTTCCTGGGTAACGCTAACGGGAAAGGGCGAAAGGCGAGCTTCCGGCGCCTTAAAACTGGAACACTCCGGATAAGGGAGAAAACCCCGACAGAAAACATGAGGAAGGCAATGGGAAACCACCTCATTAATTTTCCCAAGAAAGTTATGATGGTAAATAGAACTAAATCGATGGCCCCCAGTGCCCGGCAGAACTTAAATGTTCAGGGGGTGCTAAGAATCCCCGGGAGGAACAAAAACAAATACAAAACTAAAACAAACAATGACGTCAAAGTAGCTACCTGGAACGTCAGAAGCCTTTATGAGGCTGGAAAGCTAGCAAACGTGTGCCAAGAAATGAACAGATTGAATATAGATATTTTAGGTCTGAGTGAAGTTAGATGGCCTAACTCAGGAACAACAAAAATTATGAACAAAACACTCTTTTATTCAGGCAACAATGATCCAAAACATTTCAATGGAGTAGGTGTAATAATAAGCGATGAATTGAGTAACGCAGTTTCAAACTTTATACCACTCTCTGACAGAGCAATGCTGTTGCAAATAAGGAGTTCTCCTTTTAATGTGAATATTATTCAGGTCTATACACCAACCGCAGATAAGCCAGATGACATACTAGAAGAATGGTATGAAGATCTACAAAAGCTCATGAAATTGACAAAGAAAGAAGATATTAACATCGTCCTAGGAGATTTTAACGCTAAAATAGGAAGAGGAAAATTCCAAAATATCGTAGGAGCATACGGACTAGGAGAACGAAATGAAAGAGGAGACAGACTATTAGAGTTTTGCCAGCAACACAATATGATAGCAACAAACACTTGGTTTAAGTTACCTCAACGTAGGTTATACATCTGGACTTCCCCGCTACACACAAAAGAAAGAATAATAAGAAATCAAATAGATTATGTTTTAATCAACCAACGATTTCACAAGTACAAAAACATATCCTAGTGCTGATGCAAATTCCGACCACAACCCTGTAGTAGCAAATATTCGCACAAGAATTAAAGTAATAAAAAATGCAAAGCCGAAGAACAAACCTAATATGGAACTACTAAAAGATGTACAGATTAAAGATAAAACCACTGTAAAACTAAATGAAAAACTCTCAGAAATAGACCGAACCCAAATAAATATCCAAAATATAAATACAACTTGGCAACAAATAAAATCCATCCTCGTCAATTCTGCAAGGGAAGAAATTCCAAATACACGATTAATGGCAAAAAAAGACTGGATGACACCAGCTATTCTAAAGATGATAGACGAAAGGAGGAAATACAAAAATAAGAACACAATCGATTACAAACGATTAAATACAGAAATACGAAGGAAAATAAAAGAATCAAAAGAGAAATGGCTCGAAGAAAAATGTAAAGAAATAGAAGAATTAGAACGTAGACATGATTACTTTAATATGTACAAGAAGGTGAAAGAATTTTCATTCATCCACAAAAAACAACATTGCCCACTGGTAAATAAAAACGGAGAGTTATTTCATAACACCAAAGATAAAATAGAAGAATGGGAAAAATTTATACAACAGCTGTTCCGAGATGAAAGAATAGACATTACAATAAATAATGTTACTGAAAGCCCACCAATTCTAAAAGTCGAAGTGGAATATAATGGAAGATTTTAGATTAATAAGTCTTATGAGCCAAGTGCTTAAATTCTATTAAAATACTTCACAATAGGATATACAAAAGGTGTGAAAAAGAAGTTGGATACGATCAATTTGGATTCAGAGCCGGAATGGGGACCAGAGAGGCCTTGTTTTCACTACAAGTACTGCTGCAGAAGTGTTACGACCAACAAAGGATGTATTTCTATGTTTTGTAGACTTTGAAAAGGGATTTGATCGCGTAAACCATAATAAAATGTTAAATTCCTTGCAGAGCATCAACTTGGATAGTAAGATTTCCGATTAATTAAGAACTTATATTGGAGGCAGAGTGCCAAGATTAGGATCGACGATCATACTCTAGAAATATTAGTATAAATAAAGGAGTAAGGCAAGGATGCATATTATCCCCTATGCTGTTCAATCTTTACTCGGAACTACTATTCAAGCAAGCCTTGGAAAACCTTTCCACAGGAATAAAAATTAATGGAGAACCAATATCTAGCATAAGATATGCAGATGACACTGTCCTACTGGCTGATACAGACACAAACTTACAGGGGGTTATAGACCACCTTAAGGATGCTTGTCGAGAGTTTGGAATGAAGATCAACGAAAAAAAAAACAAAAGTAATGGTGATCCAAAGAAAACAGAATATCCCCTTACCTATAAAAATAAATGGGAATATTTTAGAACAGGTAAACCAATACAAATACCTTGGCTGTTGGATTAATTGCAAGCTGGACCCAGAACAAGAAATTAAAGCGAGAATTGCTCAAGCTAGGGATAGTTTCTTTAAGATGCGCGTTCTATTCTGCGATACACATATAAATATTAAATTGAGATTAAAACTTGTAAAATGTTTTATCTGGTCTGTTCTTCTCTACGGAGTCGAAACGTGGACTTTAAAAATAAAGAGCCTGAATAGAATCGAGGCATTTGAAATGTGGGTGTACCGTAGAATTTTAAAAATTCCTTGGACAGCACGAAAAACAAATGAAGAAGTACTAGCTAGACTCAATTTAGAAAAAGAACTATTGAGAACAGTCAAAAGAAAAAAAAACAGTTATTTAGGGCATTTGTTGCGCAACGAGAAATACTACATCCCTCAGTTGATAATAAAAGGCAAAATAGAAGGAAAGCGAGGAATTGGAAGAAAAAAATTGTCCTGGTTACGTAATATCAGAAACTGGACAGGACTTGGATTTGAGTAACTCTTAAGAGCAGCTGAAGATAGACAAATGTTTGCCACCATAACCGCTAACCTCCATTGATGGAGACGGCACTTGAAGAAGAAGAAGGAACCTGGATTTCAGACAATAATCAAACAACCGAAATAAGAAGTATAGAAATAGCAAGAAATGCGTTTGTGAAAATGAAAACAATTCTCTGCAACAAAGATCTTAGATTAGAACTGAGAGTAAGAGCACTGAGATGCTACGTGTTTTCGATACTGCAATATGGACTTGAAAGCTGTACATTGAAGCAAGAACACATAAGTTACAGTCCTTTGAAATGTCAGTCAGAAATACAGTCCTACATGAGGATGCTTCGAATAGCATGGACACAGAAGTAGGTACGAGAAATGTTTTTGAAAAAACTCAGTTAAAGAAAAGACAGCTACGTAAAAACTTCGCATATACCGTATATATTTTTACATAAAACTTACAAAGAAATACTTATGATTCAAATAAATAACCGTATAGAAATTATACTTTTTTGGCCATCAGTATACTTACAGTCTTGGAAGAACAACGTGGAGAAAAAACCATCAACAAACATGACTCATCGTTTAATTCCTTAATTCCGTGTCACATGGTCAAATATTTGATCAAATTAGTTTGATCAAACCAAAAAACATATGATGTCTCCTGAATTTGATCAAATCCTGTATAAATAGAGGATCTTCTATTTTTAAGACATAAATTCCTCAATAACGTGAAGAAATTCATTTTCCTTTTTTTCTTTGGTCGACAGTGTGTGTTTTACTTGTCTTCCTATTTTGTCATAAAATAAAAATAATACTTTAAAATATCTTGGAGCCAAGCACAAGCTTTTACATACTTTATTTATATGGAGAAACAAGCTGTTTATAGAATGTCCATCCACCTCATTATAAAAAATTCTTTAAGCCTTTTTAGTTTCATTGTGGATAAGAAAAATTTAAATAAAGCACAAGTAACTAATAAATAAGCAAAAAAGACAATTAATTTCATTGACTTACGTCAGTTTGATGAAATTTGCATGACCGCGTTAGATCGAGTCTTCGAGATACTAGATTGTGCTCCAATAACAGACTGGGTATAAATAAATCAAAAACAAAGCTACTTGTGCTTATTAAAGAAGACTAACTGTCAACAATAACCCGATTGTAAATATCAGCAGGTGAATGCAGCACAATATCGAGAAAGATATCGGCAAATTGTCATTTACTAATGCCTAAATATGGGCATGATACTAGAAGAAGAAATGATCGAAGGAATAGAAAACAGAAATGTGCAAAAAAAAAGTCAAGCAAGCAACTTTTTAACAAGTGAAAGTAATTTAGACCCTAGAAAAACAAGCCAAAAACTTCAGGAAGAACACACTCTACGACAACATGTCACGTAAGATGAAAAAAAAAACAATCATATAAAAAATATAGTCCTCAAATAGAGGCCATTTATTTATACATTTCGAGAATCTTGTTTTATTGGAGTAAGCGATAACAATAGATTTACTGCAGCTATTAAATACTGCAATTATTAAACTCAGGATCGAGCAGTTCAGGTTCGAACATTTATGAGTAATTGCATAAGCCATAAAATAGATTAAAAACTTATTGAGGCGATATCTGTTTAAAATAATCATTTTTGGGTGCGAAACATATAAACGCAGTTTTTTTTGCAAAAATCGCTCCAAAATATCACTACAAATGATAATTTCACTATGAGCGAGTTGTAAAATAAAGGCTTAACGTTTTATTAAACAAAATATGATAAGAATTCGATATTTTTCCTCTTTTTTCGCGTATATCTCAAGAAAATTTTCGAACATTTTTGTACTAGGCAGAAAATTTTCAAATTGAATTTTACGTAAGATAGTTTCAAGCCTTAAAAATTATTATTATGAAAAAAACACTAAATAATAAAAAAAACAGTTAATTGTGAGTGTATTTCTCATACAAACTTCATCAAACACAACTTTGATCACTAGAGCACTAGAGATTTGGAAAACAAAAATATCGATGAAATAAATCAGCTATTCACCGATACATTAGCAAAGGCGGGAAAAGAGGTAGCTCAAACAAGAATAAAACAGGAAAACTATGTATCCCAGGAAACAAAAAATCTCATGAGTAAAAGAAAAACATTACTGGAACAAGATAAGAGAAACACAGTAGATTACAAAGAGGTAAACAAAGCTATCAGAAGGAATATCAAGGATTATAAAAGGAGAGTACAGGAAGAAAAAATAGAAAAAGCAATTGAACAAAATAAAAACATGAAGTGCTTAAAACCACAGCTTGGAACCATACACATTAATAGTATAAAGAACAAAGAAGGTACAGAGACCAATAATGTAGAAGAAATTATACAGATAACACAAGAATGTGTTATCTGTTATAAAAAAAATTATAAAAGCCTCTACAATACAAAACAGAAACCAACCCAAGAAATCCTTAAGCAACTACAAATAAAAATAAAAAATGTTAATTCCGACTTACAACCAGAGATCAGTAAGAACGAGATAAGAAGAGCACTCAAAGAGATGAAGAACAATAAATCGCCAGGAAAAGACGGGGTGACTGTAGAAATGATAAAACATGGTGGGAAAACAACTAGAGAAGTTTTGTACATACTTATGAATAAAATTTTAATGACAAAACAAATACCCAACAGTTGGAACGAAGCAATAACACTGTTACCAGTGCAATGGTTACCAATGCAATAACACTGATACCAGGCAAGAGAACAAGCCGGATTTAGAAAGAGCTTCAGTACAAGTGACCACCTTTTAACGATGAAGATTTTAATCGAAAAAACTAACGAATATCATATCCCGCTATACATGGTATTTATTGACTTTGAGAAGGCATTTGATAGTGTGGAACACTGGGCAGTACAGAATTCCCTACAAAACAGCAGAATAGACTACCGATATACCGACTTAATTACAAATATATACAACAAGGCAACAACAACTATTAAGCTAATGAAACAAACGGAGCCTATTAAAATAAACCGAGGAGTAAGACAAGGAGATACCATCTCGCCCAAGTTATTTAACCAAGCGTTAGAAGATGTTTTTAAACGACTACACTGGGATGACTTGGGAATTAATATAAACGGGCAAAATCTGAATCATTTACGATATGCTGATGATATTGTATTAATAACAGAAAAAAGTGAAGAATTACAAAGAATGATGGAAGAACTAGATAGAGAATCGACAAAAATTGGACTCAAGATGAATTATAGTAAAACAAAAACCATGATTAATCAACCAGAAGAACTTATAATTACAGTGGCACAAACAAAAATAGAACAAGTAAAAGAGTATATATATCTAGGCCAAATCAATAAATTAAATAAAGAAAATCAGACCGAAGAAATAAAGAGAAGAATAAGATTGGCCTGGGCATCATTCGGAAAACTGTCTTATATTCTAAAGAATTCAAAATACCCCCAATACTTAAAAACGGAGTCTTCAATCCATGTATACTCCCTGTCCTCACATATGGCTCTCAGACATGGACGTTTACAAAGGAAAATATGGAAAAAAATAGCAAAGACAGAAAGATCCATGGAAAGACAAATGCTGAACATTAAACTATCAGACAAAAAAAGAAACGAATGGATCCGTAATAAAACAAAAGTGAAAGATGTCTCAACCCAAGTAGCAAAACTTAAATGGAAGTTCGCCGGACTCACCCTAAGGCAGAAAGATGACTAAAACAATTATACATTGGAGACCATGGAATCACAAACGTAAAAGGGGAAGGCCACAAATGCGATGGTCAGATGACCTGAAGAAACACGCCGGGTCAAAATGGATGCAAATTGCCCAAGATAGAGAGGCATGGAAGAAGAAGGAGGAGGCCTATATCCAAGGATGGATGTTAAGGGCTGTATAGATAGAAATGAAAATGGCCTATGGCTTCGAAGATACAACTTTGAACTATATCAGTTATACACCGATCCAGATATTGTGAAATTCGTTAAAGTGCAGAGACTTGGATGGGCTGTACACATTGCTAGGATGTCAGATCACGAATACACGAAGAGATTAACATTTTCAAAAACAGAGGGCACAAGAAGCAAAGGACGATCACGAATGAGATGGATTGATGATGTGGAAGAAGACTACAGATTCTAAGGGTCAGAAGATGGAAGGAAGTTGCCAGGAATCGACAGGAGTGGCGACTTTTTTGTGAGCAGGTCAAGATCCACAACGGATTGTCGAGCCACTTATGATGATGATACTGAATCAACGCCTTAAATTTATTACTTAAATGCCAAAGTGAATGAATGAAAAACAGCAAGAAAAAGTGAAAAACAAGATCATTATTAAGAGAGTGGATACAATCAATTACTCCAACCTATAAGAAAAGTAATTGGAATGAAAAATCCATAGGACGGTTGCACGTTATCAATATATAGTCATTTATTTAGACCCTCATAATTTAGAAATTATTGGTGGACAGAAGGTTTATTAGAACTGGTAGAAGAAAAGAAAAGCAAAAAACATAACCTGGGACAACAAGTGTGCAGAAATAAGCTCAATGGTAGGAGGATCTAGGTCCAGACAAGCTTGGAAAACTATTAACAGTCTTAGAAAAAATACAAACGAAACAAAAAAAAATAAACCCCATAGACATAGAAAAATGTAAAAATTATTATGAAAATCTATTAAATGAACAACGTACACAGTTTCTAGACACACAGATAGATAGAGTTGAAACGGGGTTAAATGAAGTGGCGATGATTACCGTAGAAGAAATAAAAAACGCATTACAAAAAAATGAAAAATAATAAAGCTCCTAACAACATTAGAATTGCTTTGTAAAATGTTTAACAAGTGCCTACAAGGAGAAAGTATCCCAAGAGATTGGAAAGTCTCGTACATAAACTCCATCTACAAAAAGGGAAACAGGAATGACTGCAGTAATGACCGAGGTATCAGCATTACGTCATCCACTGGCAAACTGTATGAAAGAGTCAGAATAGAAAAAGAAGCCACAGAGATCGAAAAACAAAGTGGATTCCGACCAGGGAGATCTTGTGTCGACAATGTATTTACTCTCAAACTTCAAACGGAAAAGAGATTAGCAAGAGGACTAGAACTTCATGCCACTTTTATAGATCTCCGTAAAGCCTTTGACTCCGTACCACAGCAGAGACTATGGACAACATTGGAAAACGCAGGTATAAATGCAGTATATATAAATGCCGTGAAAAAGCTATATCAAGATAACCAAGCTTATATTAAGGTTGGAAACCAAATTTCCAAGGGTTTTACCCAAACAAAGGGTGTCAAACAGGGCTCTTGCCTCTCCCCAACCCTATTTAAAATATATCTTGGTAATGCTTTAAAATATTGGATGAGAAAATGCAGACCAATGGGCATATGGGTAAATGACACTCCTATATACACAATCCTCTTCGCAGACGACCAGGTAGTTCTTACCGAGGACCTACAAGATATGACGTACATGATAAACAAACTAATAGACGAATTCAAAAAATGGGGATTAGAGGTTAATACCGAAAAGACAATACATGAATATAGGAGGCATTGGTCAAGACATGGAAACAGAAAGCGGATTAATTAAAAACGTTGATCAGTACGAATATCTTGGAGTTACACTAAGCGAAGACGGGAGAGACGACAAAGATATAACAAGAAAAATAGAAAAAGGAAAACACATGATAAAAATACTACATCCTATCCTGTGGAATAAAACTTTAACTAAGAAAACAAAGAAAAATATATATCAGGCTATGATTCAGCCGGTGCTGACGTATGGGTCAGAAGTGTGGGTCTTTAACAAGAATATGTCACAAAAACTCCTCTCAACGGAAATGATGTACTGGAGAAGATGTTCCGGGTTAACTTTGTTTGACCACATAAGAAATGAAAACATAAGAGAGAGAATGAAAGTAAAGAACACAATAATGGATACGATAGCCGAAAAACAATTAAAATGGTATGGACACCTGAGACGGATGAACGAAGAAAGGATACCACGAAAGGTTTGGAACTGGAGACCTACACAGAGAAATAAAAGGGGAAGGCCAAGAAAGAAATGGATATCCAATATTCATATAGAAATGGAAAATAGAGGTCTTCAAGAAGGAGACTGGGCCGATAAGAAATTATGGCGATTGGGATGCGAGAAGCGACAAAATTAAAGTTGCAAACACTCGCTATAATATATATATATATATATATATATATATATATATATATATATATATATATATATATATTATTATATAGCTCAAAATAGATAAAGTAGCCTATCAACTTTGTCTTTTATTTCTCCACAGACCGATATAAGAACCCACCACTCGTCTGAGTGATCCTTATATATATATATTGGATTGACGGTCGTACTCCTTTTTTCCGATATATATATATATATATATATATATATATATATATATATATATATATATATATATATATATATATATATATATATATATTTAGACCCGCCGTGTGAAAATAGTTGAAAACCTTGATGATTACAGTTGTCAGAATAATAAAGACTAAGTAAAATGTTTGATTTTAGAGTAACAATCTTTGTAAGGGTCTTTTCATTGTGTGCACCAGATGCAAAATATTAAATTGAACAAATCTTTATTTTGACTTATTAAAAGACGAGAAATTTATTATTACACTAATATTTTATTTATATATAATATACAATACAATATACAATGGTGCAATACAATACAATTGCACCAAACTAGAGGCTTTATCTTTAATGGTAAATTACGAAAGTATATTATTTAAAACTGTGAATTTTCTGTGTTGTCAGCTCGGCAATTGATTAAAGAAATTTTTAAATTCCTTTTATCACAGATAGTGTACCGAAAAGGTAACATAATATGTTTTGCGATTACTCGAATGTTGGTGCCTAAATGCCGACAAAAAATTGCATTATCAAATAACGAAACCATATCATATAAATAATCATATAAAATATTGGAACTGTTGCTTGATAGTCAAAATTCTGGTCAGCAAAATATTGTAGGAATATTATAGCTATGATTTGGAAGGAAAATTAAATCGAGTAGGAATTTAATCAGTAACAGTTACTTACTATTACTAATGAACTCGAATTCGAAGTTTTTTTTGTGTATTTACCATTTCAGAGGGATATACGGTTATTGCAAAATGACCATTTATATTTTTACAATTATGCAAAAACCGTCTAAGCCGCTTTAAGTTATTTTTGCAATAAACTGGTTTTACTTATTTTGCTTTTGTATGTTTTTTTAGGTACCCTGTAATTATTGAAATATAAAAATGTGAAAATAAAGCCTTATTTTCTATCAGTGAATTTCTTAAAGTAGGTAGATACAATATGCTCATTTACTCTGAACCATATATATGTGGCTTAGACTATTATTGCAGAACACCATCCATGTATACTTATAATTGCTGGTGCAATTACGTCTGACAGGTTAATAGGATATTGATTTTATGACGTGTCACGAAAGACTTTTCCTGCTATTATGCTAATATGTTCGTCAATGCAGTGAGCAGATTGATGACATTGAAGATAAGTTTACCCACAACTGTTACTATTGTGGCAACCAACTGAAACATGTTAAAATAAAATCACAATATAACGGTTAGTAACAATTTATTAAGCTTATTAATAAAAAATACAATTTCGAGAAAAGATTTACGTCTAAACTTACACCATAACTTTAATAGAAAATATGCTAATAATTTCAACCTTTTAAACTTTTATTGACCTACATAACCACAACGGTTCCGTATAAAGTATTGTGTAATTATTTAACAATCGGCATACACTATTGATCGATAAAGGAGTTTTATATAGCGCATTTCCATTTTTCCATTATATATGGACAGGACAAAAGATTTCATTCTCAATTTTTAATTTAGCAAGCAATTCGATAGCTTCAAAATTGCAAAAATATAGACCAATTAAGTTAGTTTTTTACTGGACACTAGACGGGTTTGGCAGTTGAAATATGTAGTATGAGATATTATAAAAAGACTCATCTAAAGATTCATCAGTTTTTTGGTGGAAATATTTTTAAATAAATAATCAAAACGTCAAACTTGTTATTTTGCACAAAACTTAAAAATTTGTCTATTTTGTCTGTGTTTGAATTTTGTTAATAACTTTTTTATTATTTATTAAAATTTGTAGCTGAAATTGAGGGTTTTATTGTGATTGAACCTTGTGCAAAAGATTTGTCAGATTTTGCTTTTGATGGTTACGGTCCTGTTGATATTATGCCAGCAAAAGCTGATGGGTACTTGTACATTTTGAATTTCGATATTGTTAAGTTTCAATATAATGCGTGATATGAAAGTTTATTAAACCAAAACCAAAACTTTGTTATACTAATTATTTTTTATTCATAATGGATTTTAAGAATATTCTTTAATGTTCCAAAATATACTTGGAAACCTGCGTGCTTTTTGTTTGATGGCAAAACGATATATAATTACACACACGTTTTTTTTTATTTTGGAAGTTTATTTTTACAAAACTCAACTTTTTAAGATGGCTTTAAATATAAAACAGGTGTTTTTAATAACTAATAAGAAACTTAAACTAAAATTAGGAAAATAAAGTGGGCAGTGATAGGACTGGAAGAAGTACGACGAAAGTGAGAGCAAATGCTGCAAATTCAAAAGCAGTCACAAACTTTTATACAAGTAGTAGGCTTATTAATAAAGTGACATACAGGATCACACAGTATAAGCCTATATAGAAAAGAATAATAGCAATAGACATCCAAATTAACTAATGCCCCAACATCAGATCATGAAGATAAGGAAGTACATCAATTCTACGCAGAAATTAATGAAGCAATGACGGCAAACAAAGCAAGGTATGCAATCTTAATAGACGATTTCAATGAAAAAAATGAAATTTTAATAGGACACCGTGGATTAGGAGAAACAAACACGAGGAGAAATAGTAGTAAATAAAAAGAAAAAAACCTATATTATATAACCAATACATACAATACAATAATTTCAAAAACCAGAAAATAGAAGATGGACAGAAGATGGATGGCAAAGTCCAAATGAAAACACAAAGACTGATATAGACCAAATATGCAACGACAGAAACGTAATATTAGATACAGTAGGGTCCATACAGTAGATCCATGCCTAATGGACCTTATCCACGGCAAACTAACCTTTATTAGAGGGGAAACATATAGATGTAGTAGGACAGCTGAATGGGATGTACTGGATACTATATACTGTATTTGTCCATCATAGACATATCCTAGTCAAGGTAAGAGAGAACATAAACAAAACGATAATAGAAGAACGAAACACATCGATAGGCAGAAACTAACGGAAGAAATCAGAGCAATGGAAGAATATCCCAACAACTATGAAGAGCGATACGAAAAAATCAAAGAGCTGGCCAGAAGGTGCTGCCCACCAGCCGGTTAAAATATTTAAAAAAAGAAAGAACTCTCGAATGAAATAAACAATGAAAAGAAAATGCACTGGAAAGAAATGTGCTGGTGGATGATGCGTACAAGATAGTTACCAAAATTCTTAAAGGAAGTAATATGCTCAAAATCGAAGAAAGCCAAAGAAGAGCTGGCAGCTAAAGCTAAACAATGAAAAGAAAATTTGCTGGAAAGAAAGGTGTTGGAAATGAATAACCCCGAGAATGACATCTGGGGTGATGCGTAAGATATTTACCAAAAATTTTAAAGAAAGTAATATCCTCAAAAAAAGTCGAAGAAGAGAGCTGACAAAAGAGCTATTCCCACAAAGAGAGGTAAAGAAATTCATATCTTTGAATGTAGAAACGCCGGCAGCAGACTACAGAGGGGCTGATGGAGGCGGGCAAAGCATAATGCCGAGAGAGTAAATTGATACGACAGAGTTCTACTAGAAATTGTAGAAAATTGAATATAATCATAGAGGAAAAAGCACCATAGGTAAAAGAAATCAATATCATGATATTTGTTTGATAAATCTCCTTTTATAAATCTATTTCATAAATTTCTTCAAATCCAAGTATAAACTATTTTCGTTTTGCTTCTATTATCTTCCTTCTTATACGATATATATCACTCATGATTTCTTTCCTTATGATTGGTGCTTTTTAGACTGCCCTCCTTTTAGACATATAGTTTACATACATATAGTATCACCAATAATAGTGTATGCCGACCGTTTTCATAAATATCTAGGTATTAAAGATAACATAGTGATAATATATCCCTGTTACACAGACGTATTTTTATTTTGATAAACTTCAATACCAGTTCTACAATGTGCGAGCATCCCATTTGTTTTAATAATTGGTAGAAAACATCGGCTTAGACAAAGAGTTACCAAAATATTACTGAAACCAATCGCCTTTAGCTCTAACCCAAATTTACAAAGATCCGTTAAGTTGATTCTTAAGTAACAAATCCCTAATACAGCTGCTATAGTCAAATTCAGAACGAATATAAAAAAAAATAAGAAATTATTTTAAGAGTATTAGAAAACAGTGTAACCATAATAACATTAATTTAAATTCATAAATACTCTAGGAGCCAGGAGGCTTTGGGTATGCACTTTTATGTCCCCTTGGTACATATTGGTTTTATAAAGACCAATACATACGTAAAATCCATCTAAATGACTTTATATTATATTATTATATTATAAATAAAAATGTTATAGCAGTTTACAGATAAATTTTCGTTAAAAAGTGGTAAAGTAATTTGTTTATGTGTTTTATATAAAATTGAGCTGTAAACATTGGCAGTTTGGTTAATGGAAGATCAAAACAGATGAGAACAATTCAAAACAAACATTTTAAGCTTGGGTAAATGTTTTTAACGAAATATTGAACATTAATTTGCGAGCACTTACGATTTAGCAAAGCTTAAAATGTTCGCTTGAGTTGTTCTATAACTTCCATTAGCCAGATTTTCAAAGTTTATAGCTTAATTTTGTTTAAATGAACAAAGTAATTCGCAACATTTTGGTGAAATTTTTAATTTGTTATAATTTTTTTAATAATAAAGATAAAGTAATCTTGCAAAGTTATTTTTAAAGCTTAAAAATAACGGGGTTTTGAAAGTTAATCGCAAGATTCGAAAAAATTCACGAAATTTGTTATCACTTTGCTTCTAAAAATCGGATCAAAGTTTACCAAATGCCATTTTGTACACTTTTTTAAAAGGGACAATTTTCATTTTGATAAAATTAATATCTGTAATAGTTTAGGAGATACAATTATTTAAACAATCAAATTGTTAATAACAAATTATCTGTTTTCAGCCTGGTACCCTTGAAAACTCGAATCTCCACAAAAAAAAAAATAAAAAAAGCCACGGTGACGGGGGGACATAAAAGTGCATATGAAATACGAAATAAATGTTTTTTCGGACAATAATTTGTAGTATGAAAAAAAAATGAATAGGTTGGTAATTTTCTATGATGCTTAGTAAAGTTCATTATATTATATAAAAATTTGTAGGGCAACGGATAGTTGTCAAAACTAGCTTTTATAAACAGAGGATGAGTATTGTAATTATATATTCTATTTATATGGGATTAAACCACAATTGATTGTAATAAAAATTACATTTTACGAAGTCCGAAGTACTCCAGCTTTCTCTTCTTGGTACTTTCTATAATCTCAATAGTCTTGCTGAGACTTTCTAGTATTGAGGATTTTTGAATCTTCTATATCCAAAAAACTTTTAAAAATCTTCTATGGCGCCACATTTCGAAAGCCTCAAGGCGATTTAGATCACTTTTATTACAGTCCCAGACTTGATACCATAAAGTAGAATCGACAACACGTAGCAGCAAAGTAAGGTTAGATACTACCTTGGACATTCTTCTAAAAGCGACTCTGGCGTGCTCAATTCTGGATCTAATTTATCCGTGACTCTCTACAATTTAACTGATATCCAAGGTAAAATTTGATTAACTTGCAGAAGTTTGGTCGCTTTTCCTTTGATGATCGTATGACTTGTATTACCTCAGAGCGTGTTGTTAGGGGTCTTGCAATACTTGACCAAACTTGTACTGGCCAAAAACATTCCAACTTTTGGAACGCAAATTGAACAAGTTATATTTGAGCGACGAGATTAAATTAGGAAGAATCAATAAAACAACAGAGTTGAACAGGATAATAGGACTAACATGGCAGCTTATGGAAAACTTAGGGAAGTCTTTAAATCAGATATTCCCATGTACTTAAAAAGGAAGGTCTTTGATCATTGTATACACCAAGTTCTAACGTATGGAGCAGAAACATTGACCAGAAAAGTAATGGAGAGCAATGGAGAGGTCAATATTCCTCAGAGACAGAGTTTCAAGTCAAATAGTCAAATAGAAAAATTGGTGTAACACCATTAAAAGAATTACAACGCTGAAATGGAATTGGGCAAGATATGTTGTCAGGGATGGAAGATGGACCAAGAATGGATGCTTATCGTAATCGAGAACGTCCTTAACAAGGTGCTCGGATGACATCAAGCGCATCCAGCACAACTGAATTCAAGGTTGCAATGTAATTATTTATGGGAGGCTAAAATATTCAGTAGTAGATTCAAAACGGCTAAAGATGATAATCAGAGTTTTAGATTTCAAATCCGATTATTTTTAGAGATCAGCCCGATGTGCGGTGTAAGTGAAATATCTGGTATATATAGTGCGCATGTTTTTACGCCTGTTATGTTGTTTTACTGCTGAATCTTGGGCCATTCTATATATGTACTCGTTTCAGTTCCTCCATGTTTTCAATCGTTCGTTAATATTCTGGATTTGATATTTTTATTTTCAAGTATTTTCATTTCTGTGGTTTCTATCACACTATTTTCTTGCAGGCAGCATATGCCATCATTAGCCTAACGACCCACTTTTTTAATTATACTGGTATGTTATTTAATATTTATTTGTTCAGTAACTCGGGCAAAAAATAGGATCTTACCTCCCAAATCTGTCGGAATGCATGGATTTAGCTTTAGCAAAAGTTATATATGAGCGAAGTGTGCATTTTTTTAAGGAGATAGAACCCTTAGTGAAAAAAATAAGAAAACGCGTATTTAAGCGCATTATGCATTAAAATCTGATTGAGATAAGTAAAATCAACATATTCAATGATAATTTGTAGAAACTATGATGTAAATAACGTTAAAAAAGAATTTTTTACGATGTAAAATGCTTAACTTGATTTCAAATCATTAACAGTTCATTCATCGTTTGTGAAATAATGTTTCATTGGTCACATTGTTCACATTTTTAACCCCTAGAAAGCAAGAATGCAAAAAATGCTTCCATTCAGAGTTTAAAATGTTTTATACTATAAATTCATTATTCGCTAATGAAACGATATTTCTTCGATGAAACGATTTAAAACACTTCCCCCAAAAATCACCCTAAAGACGACTAGAACGTTAAAAATAGGTTTTCAAGTGGCTAGTGTCCATGTATACTATCCCCGGGCTTAACGTGCCATTAAAACGTGAATGGCTCTTATAATTTTTAGAAATTAAAATGTTGGTGTCGAGACATTTATCTATTATGCGTATGTGAGACCTCCAAAATACGAATATTTTTCACCCTCCAAAATTATCTCCCAAAAATATCAGTGGTTTTTCTTCCATAAGTCAGTTCATTTTCGTTTTGATATACCTATACATATCAATTGGAAAGATAATGAATTTCAAGGGCTACAAGGCTAGGTTTATTAGAAAACGAAGCCAACCTTCAATTTAGAAAAATTAGGGTTTGAAGCACTCGAAACTGGGAATATACCAAGATTTTAATCGGTGTAATCGGTTTAAAACAATATCTCATCTCAATATATTATAGTTTTTAAGTTATTTTGTAAAAAAGAACATTGTTATAGACATTTTCAAAATAGACGATACGATTTAATAACTTTTTTAGAAATAAAGCATTTTAAGCCAGTCAAACTCCTGGATCTAATAAAAAAAGGAAAATAAATTGTAATCTAGAAGGAAAATTAATTTAGATTCTGGTGGATATCTGGTGGATTCATGGACTATAAAAAACGTTTAGGGAACGTGGCGTTCCCTAATGCAGAAAGCAGGTGACAGGCAAAGGGAGCTTGAAGATGCACTTAAAGATGCTCAGAGATTTAATGCAGAGATTCAAGATCTTTTGTCTTGGTTAGGATATGTCGACGGAATCATCACCGCCAATAGACCAGATGGAGGGTTACCTGAAACTGCATCAGAGCAACTGGAAAGGTTCATGGGAATATATAACGAAATAGAGGATAACAGACCAAAAGTTGAGACAGTGTTAGCGCAAGGTGAAGAATATTTGAAGAAAGCTACTTCATCTGCTTCTAACTTACAACAGAATTTGCGTACATTAAAGCAAACATGTCACTGCCAGAGCTAACGATAAGAAGATTAAATTAGAAATTGCTCTTAAAGAAGCTACAGAGTTCCATGAATCACTACCAGCATTCGTTGATTGGCTAACTAATGCAGACAAACACCTTCAAAATGTTCGAAAAATCAACCCTTTTCTTACAATTTAACGGTGAATAAATTGATCCAAATATTTGCAAAAAATTTCCCCGACCATATCTCACTTTGTAATGTACCTAGAATATCTTGTTTATTATCTAGGATAAATTTCATTCTTATTTTATAAGCATCCTTTTTGTTTTGCAAACTTTTTCTATTAAAGGCGCGACTTTTTCAATGAAAATTCACCGTTTTCAACCATTAACAGCTCAGAGTATTCTCTGTAGAACAAAAGTTGCTTAGAATGTTCTATAAATTCCCGTAATTATTTTAAGCAAAATAATTTCCACCCCCGAGAAGAGGTGGCAACCACCCCTGGGGTGGAAATACACACCAGCGTTATATAAATTTTGTTATTTGAGCCCATGAAGTCACTAAATTTTCAAGTTCAGTACGACAAAATTGGGAGGTGAATAGCCCGAGTGACTGAAGTATATAAAAATAACAAAATACTTGATATACCTACTACAAATAATATTATAAAGATAATAGAGTGCAAATTGATTAGTTTTTGGTTCGTTTTATATCACTATCACAAAAATTAAATTTTAATACTTTTTTATTAGGACATGAGTGTTTTAGATGGTCATCCAGAAAACCTCTATAAAGATAAAATATGGACTTAAAGTACTAAAATTGTAAAAAAACTTTTCTAATTCTTTTAAACGTTTATCGTTCCAATAAAAGCATTATGTTAATGTTTTAAAATAAAAAATTTGTCCATTTGTGACCGAAAATCTTACAGGTATACTTATATAGTAAATGCCAGCTAGAAAGAACCAATATAACCCTATCGTGCCGTGATCGATGTCAACACCGTGCCGATTTGACCGGTACGAGAATGAGAATCTGCTCAGGTCTTTCCTAGCCGGAGAGTACTATGAGCAATATAAAGCAGTTGGAATTTATTTCTACATGCATATATCATAGGCAAAACTTATCTGCAACAATTAGAAACCCTTTAGTTTGTAAGATATTTAAGTTTTAATCCAGTGCTGGCAGCCTTAAACTAGCAGTACCGGTACACACTTGACAAAGCCTTCAGTAAGATAACGAGTGATGAAATACAGCATGGACCACTAAAAACTTTCCGTCGATTTAATTGATGCATAAAAACAAACAAAATCGGTCAGATCCGTTAATGGAACTTTTATTGAAAAAAATCGCTAAAATCTTAAATAGAAAAGGATATCATGTGATATTTCATTTTGTAGGTTATTTATTTATCTTTTCAACGGCCCTCACTTTTTTTTATGTTCACATGACATAAAATGTCAGTTATGAAAAAATAAAATTAGAGAACACTTTGAGAAATGTCTCTAATATTGCACGGAGAGTTTAGAACATCTAATGATATAGTCTTTCATTTCATACAGTCTTTATAGATCTGACAAAAGCATACGATCTGATGGTGTACCACTGCTCTGGGTAACAATGGAAAAATAAGAAAAAACTAAAACATATACAAAAGCAGAACAAAAATATGTCGGCAAACATTAAAAATGGCAGCGAATCAACCAGAGAAATTCCTATTAGCAAGGGTCCACAGCAAAGCTGCTACATACCACCTACACTCTTTAAAATATATCTAAATGAGGTGCTATAGGTATGAAAAAGAAAGTATTGCAATAAGGGCATCCTAATCGAAGACAAGAAATTGTAAACATGACATTGTAAACAATAGACACACTGACATGATCGCTGGCAACTAAGCCATTCTAGCGAAAAACGAAATTGATATGCTTAAAAAACTGGAATCGGAGTACACCAAGTGTGACTTGGTGGGACAAAAAGATATACTAAAAGGATTATAAATTGAAACAACTATAAAATCAACTGAAAACTTCAAATATTTGGAAGTCCAAATAACATCAACAGCAGGAAGTAACAAAAAATAACAAAAGAAAATAGAAGAAGAATTTATAGACCAATAATAGAAAATATTGTACGGCGGCGAACTCTAGGAAATAAACCAAAGAAACAGATCAAAAATTAAGGCAATGGAAATTGGAGACGATGTCGCCGGCTCAGTAGACTTTGATAGGGTGAGAAACTTAAATATTTGGAGAGAATGGAAATTGATCTACACATAACAGACACAATTGAAGTCAAAGACACTGGTCAACTGGTAAGACTGAATGACTGAAAGAATGACTGAAGAAAATGACTGAAAATGGATGTCCAAAAAAGATAGCAAATGGACTCGCTTACTAGAGAAAAATGAAGTAGACCAAGTTGTGGAGAGAAAATATCGAAGAAGTAGTGACAAAAGAAAAATACAAGGTGCCGTTAAAAAGATTAATAAATATCCTTTAACATTATATATCAAATACTCTTTTTTATTAAAGATTTTAGATATGAGGGCGACCCTTGTTTTCGGAGTTTAAATTTGAGAATAATTAACACTAAAAATAACAGTTGGCGGGTTAAGTGTGCTTTTACTTTTTGTATCAATAAGAACAAAACCTAGGTGGCAAGTTTTCGGTGGTCCACCTTGTATATCTACATTTACGACGAAAAAACTTTGCGCACAAGCTGATTTTTTATTTTTAACAATATTAGCATTGTTTTCAAAATTCAAAGTGATTTATATAAGTTTAAAAAAAATGGGCGAGACATATATGGTTTTTGACTAATTGTAAACCGTCTTAAAAATCATATTTACAAATAATTTTACATGACTATTAATGACAATACATGGTGTATACAATAAAATGTCCATAAAAAGTTACCAATTTTGTTACTTTGCCATAAAAAATTCTTATATGGGCTGGAAATTTTTATTGACGAATAACTTCCCAAATCGCAAATACTTTTTCGAAAAATGCTTCTTTTTCGAGTTATTTGCAATATTTTTTTGAAAAAGTTCTTTAATTAGTGATTTTTGGGATTTTTTTTCTAAAAAACTACTGAATGAATTACAATTCTACAAAAAGCTTTATAATCTTTAAACCTTCATATATAAGTAAGAATATTTTGATAAGATAGAATCCATTTATCCTTGTACTTGAATGATTATTAAGCTTTTTACAGAATTGCAATTCATTTAGTAGTTTTTTCTTCTTCTTCTTCAAGTGCCCTGTCCGTTGCGAACGTTGGCTATTAACATGGCAATTTTGATCTTGTTTGCGGCGCTTCTGAATAGTTCGACCGATGTGAGCCCGAACCACTTCCGCAGATTTTGGAGCCACGAGTGTCTTCTCCTGCCTGGCCCTCGCTTACTGTCTATTTTTCCCTGGACAATCAATTGTAGCAGACGGTACTTATCGTGTCTCAATATGTGGCCTAGATATTCAAGCTTTCTTTGTTTAATTGTATTCACGATTTCTTTCTCCTTTCCGATTCTTTGGAGTACCTCTATGTTGGTGACATGTTCGGTCCAGGATATACGAAGAATGCGTCGGTACACCCACATTTCGAATGCTTCTAGTTTTCTCGTTAGCGTCTCCGTCAGCGTCCAGGCCTCCACGCCATACAGCAAGATCGGAAAAATGTAGCATTTAACTATACGTAGTTTTAGGGGAAGAGACAAATCCTTGCTTATGAGGAGCTTTTTCATATTGCTAAATGCTGCTCTAGCTCGTTCTATTCTCGCCTTAATTTCTATGGTCTGTTCCCATTTTGCATTTACGTTGGTGCCAAGGTACACATAAGATTCTACATGGTCAATTAATATGTTACTTATCCGTAATTGTCGAGCAGGTTGTTGCTTTTTGCTTATCAGCATCCACTTTGTCTTCTTGAAGTTGAGGCTCAGGCCGTATTCCTCACTAACTGAATAAAGTCTTTCCATTACTTGTTGTAATTCGTCTATGGTACTGGCAAGGATCACCGTGTCGTCGGCGTATCTTATATTGTTCGTTAACTCGCCGTTTATTTTAATGCCCTCATTTGCATTTTCCATACATTTGTTAAATATTTCCTCGGAATACATATTGAATAGGAGTGGGGATAATATACACCCCTGACGAACACCCCTTTTGATCTGCACGCTTTCAGTGAGTTCGTTGCCAATTTTTGCTCTTGCTGTTTGACCCCAGTATAGGTTTGCCACAATTCGAATGTCCTTGTTGTCAATACCTGTCTTTCGCAGAATACCTATCAATTGTTCATGATTGACATTGTCAAATGCTTTTCTAAAATCTACAAAGCACAGATACACGTCTTTATCAACGTCTCTACACCGTATTTAGTAGTTTTTTAGGATAAAAAATCGCAAAAAATCACTAATTAAGCCATTTTTTTCAAAAAAAATTGCAAATAACTGAAAATGAAGGATTTTTCGAAAAATTACCAAGATATAAAAAGTATTTTGTTATTTGTTAATAGCAATTTTCGGTCCACTTGGAAAAATTACAAATTTGAACTTGAAAAAATCTATAAACTCGAATAAAAAAGGTTTGGTGAGGTAGAAATGCAAAAAAAATCTTTTATGTGACGGTTTAACTTCTGCAGTAAACCGCTCGCCTATAACACGGAAATAATCGGAAAATTTTTGTTGTGTAGAGCGTTGCTACCAAGTAAACTGCTGTGGAGAACAATTGTGTCACTAGCGTCATCTAAGCCGGGGCTAGGGCGAACATTTTAAAGTTTCGCACATATAAAATGCACATAAAATAAGTTAAAATACTTAGTTGTGGTAAAGAGGAAGTCATCAACAATGTTATTTCAAATTTTCACAACGCTAGATTGATTGATATTTCAAGACTTTTATTTCTTTACGATAAGGCAACTCCGCACCAGTCTCTCACTGTAATTGAGCTGGACAAAATCGAGATATTCCTCATTTGACATTACTAAGGTCTCCCAATCTTAACTATATATATTAAGCATGCATTAGATGGACCTCAGAAAGTATCAAAAGCACACAAACCACACTCTGAAACAATTGCCATTATAGCAATTACCGTTCCTATTGCCTTAACATTGGATAGAAATAGTAAAGATTTAGTACTTTATCGTAAAGGAAATAAATAGCTCGAAAATTAGGTTTTAGATGTTAATGGTTTAGATAATTAATGGTTTAGAGTTAAAAAATAAGTTCAATAACGGAGTTGCCACTATCAATCAATAAAACTTTTTAATTATGGTTTTATTGATTTGAACTGAATATTTCCTGGAAAGACCAAACCCTATTTCGAACAGTAGTTGAGAAATTCCAAAGCTATTTAACAAATGTGTACAGGAGCCTACAATTTTGAGTTTTAGTCTCTACAATTAACCTGGTATATATTCAGTGATCCATCAAAATAAACAGATTACGATGTAAAAATACGAATAGCAAGCACAACAAATGGTAGAGCAAAGAATAGTGATGATAATGAATAATCTAATGATATAGTCAGTGGTAAATGAAGTCATAATTTTGAATTACATTCACTGCTATGTAAATGTCATTAAATAGTCCACAAATTGTACAAAGATTTTATTTACATTTTTTTTTGAGTAGACTTAGTTTTTGGTGTTCCGCCCATTTTATACATAAAAATATAATTATAATTAAAGAAATAGTAGTAAATCCTGATTTATGTGGAGATCAAAGTCGATATTTTCACCTTAAACTGATTTTGAATTTATCCTAAACTTTACAAAAATAACAGAAAACACAAGCTTAACCCTTTAATCGGTAACCCCGCCATAAGGCCGGCATTAAAATAACCGAATTATTTTAAAATGTAAAATTTATTTGCTCTCACAACGACTACACCGCTTTTGGGCAAGAATAGAGTCGACCAACGGTAACGGTTTAAAAGTTGTAGGTTCAGGTACTTGAGAGATATAGCCAGTTACGTAGAAACAAGCAAGTGAATCGTACATACAAATTATTGCTCTGGAACACGTGGAATCGAACCGTAAAATAAAATAGTTCTAGTTGTCCAATTGATTTTATATTTTTTTTGGTAAGTACTTATAGTATTTGTTTGATACTTTGCTAGCGTGTTTGGTGAGAAATGCAAAATTAGTGCTACTTTTTGAGTGTTGAGTGATACCCGCCTTTTGGCCGGCTTGTCGGTGTACGGTAAAAATAATTCCTTCGCGTATTTGAATAAAACTACATATTTGTATTATTTATACATTTTTTTCTTTCTATCGTAGACCATGGAAAAGAATATATCTCAAATACGAAGAAAGTATGGTGCAAAAAGGTATCACGAAAATGATATCGATATGACAAAATACGATCTTTCCACATTAACCGATGAACAAATCGACGAGATCTTGAACTCTAATCTTGCTTCAGATGACGAGTCAGTTTACGAAGATGATGATGATAGCATAGCCGATCCGGATTATGACTACAAGGCGGATGTGCTCACAGCCGAGAACGATGAGATGATTGCTCCTTGTTTACGTGAAAATATCATTGATTTGGATCTCTCCATGAACCTTTCGTTGAACTAAGTAATCTCACTAATGTTAGTGAATGTTTAGTGGGTGGTTGTAGTCACCAGAAGTTTCAACAACTGATCCAGATACTCAAATAGACGTTTCAGTATCTTCCGTACTGTTAATATCAAAAGAACCAATTGCATCAACTTCCACACAACTAGCAACAACCACTACGTTCAAACCAAAGAAAAGACCCAGATCCCCGTTACCAACTGTAGAAACTACGGGACCGCAAATAGTACCATCAGCGGGTGGCTTTGCCCTATACACTACATTGCCCTATACTGTAAAAAAGCTGAAGACACCAATGGAGTATTTTTGTTATTTTTTTACGGATGAACTGATCGACCTGGTTGTTTATGAAACCAATCGGAACGCACGTTTGAAATACATAAACACACAATTCAACGTTGATGCAGTGCAGATTCGACGATACGTCGGAATTCTATTGTACATGTCCATTTTCCGTTATCCCAATATGGAGTAACACTGGGGAGAATTCGGATTTAGGCAAATTCCTCAGTGTATGCCACTGAAGAAATTTGAGCGGATAAAAAAATATGTTTGTTTTGCTAATGAAGCAGAACGTATCCAAAAAGGACAACCTGGATATGATTCGCTTTTTAAAATCAGGAAATTTGTTAATATTTTAAATGCACGCTTCAATTCCGTTCCAAAGAATGCGCGGTTATGTGTTGACGAGCAAATGTGTTCGACAAAAATGGCGCACCATTTACGCCAGTACATGCCGAACAAACCTCATAAATGGGGAATTAAGTTGTTTGCACTGTGCGATACCACAGGATATTCGTACCAATTTGAGATATATAATGGTGCTGGAGATAACATCATCGTGCCAGGAACATCAGACCTCGGAGCTACCAGCAACGTTGTTATTCGGTTGTCACAAACAATTCCAAATTTCAAAAACCATATTGTATATTGTAATAATTTTTACATATCCTTGCCTCTTCTAGTTTATTTACGAGCTCGTGGAATTTTTGGGATGGGGACAATACGTGCAAATCGAATTCCCAATTGTAAACTTCCGCTTGATACAGATAGAGAAATCAAAGACGCGGAACGAGGTTATGCAGTGGAGTATATGGGTTGTGCATATGGTGTGGATCTTACCACTGTCCTCTGGAAAGATACCAAGAACGTAAAACTTTGTTCAACTTACGTTGGGGTCAAACCGTTTCGGAAATTGAATTCAGACAAACAGATAGCAAAAACGACTCGTTACGACAAAAAAAGAAAGAATACATTAATGTTGACTACCCCAAATAATTCGTGAGTACAATTCGCATATGGGTGGAGTTGACCTCATGGACTCTCATATGGGACGAAGTGGAATGCGCATAAAACAATGGATGCTATGACACGCATCTTTTACCATCTTCTGGATATGGCTGTCACAAATGCGTTCATTTTGTATCGCAGATCATATAATGAAGATGCCAAGAAAACAGATTTCAGAGAAGAAGCTTCACAAGAAACAAATATGAGACTATTCCAATTTCGTGTGAAAATTGCTCATGGTCTATGTTCTTCTGTTCAGAAAAGACCCATTGGTCGACCTTCAAACTCACCGCTCCCTACTAATAGTACTAATGCTGGTAGAAAGGCGGCGCATCATGTTGAAGACTTACGGTACGATGGAGTAGATCATGTTCCTGAATGGATTCCAGGCCGTAAAAAGTCCTGCAAATACTGCAAGAAATCGGAGACACACACTTTCTGCCCAAAATGTCAACTGCATTTATATTATTCCGGTGCCAAAAATTGTTGGAAAGACTACCACGTCCGTCGTTAATGTGTATTTTATTTATTAGTTATTATCTATTAATTTTTTTACAAAGTTTATATTATTAAAAATTTAAATGTTTTTATAAACAACAAAAAAGCACTAGTTCATTTTTCCCTGTAGAACGATATACCGGCCATATGGGCGGCATTCTTCTTTTTCACTTTGTGGCTAACTCAATAAAGATATCGAGAAATTTACTTTTCATTCGTATTTCGTGTACCAAAATTACCCCGAAACCAAAATTTTCAGAAAGTTAAACCCCCGATTTCTATTTTGCCGATTAAAGGGTTAATAACAGTCAAGATGTGGTTTACGGCACTTATATATCAGCGACGGGACCTCCTGTGGTAGAAATACTTGTTGTCATTGTCTTTCCAATATTTCTGAAAAATCTTGGGTTAGGAAAATTTACAGATAAATACTTGTACAGTGTACTCAAAATTTTGCAACCACAAAATGATTTTTAATGGCATTTGTTAAATTTTGTATAAAATATACATGTGAAATGTATATTATCTATAATTGCCCCGATTGTCATCGGGATTCAAATGGAGTAGTGATGCGCAAAATATGAAGCTGTATCCTGTTAGTGTCATTAGCCTTTCCTACTAAATTCCGACTCTTACCTCCACGTGGTGAACCCAGGTACCCTATGGAAGATTGTGCCAACACCAGTGGGAAGGCAAACGAGAGAGACAGACATGGTCCTCCGAATATTGTTTGGCAAAAGGTTAACGAACCCTTACCATAATTTTTTTTATAGTTATGAAAGCACAAATAGGTAAAGCCAGACTGTTTAATTCAAGGCGACCTAGAAAACGACATAGGAATAACGATTTCCGAATCTGCGCACGGAACGTACCTTTATGGTCCATGCGCTCTTAGATTGTTGACACAAGAGCATAAAATGAAAGCTGATGTAATAGCAATTCAAGAGATGAGATGAACAGGTTCAGGAATTACTGAGAGAACCGCCACTCAAAAATACTACGAACAAAATTTTGCAAGAATTAAAATGGGACAAGAAATCACCTCTCCTTTTCAAACAACAAAGGGACT